>OU015490.1:52856393-52881393 GCA_907164885.2 Dolomedes plantarius
TGAATATGGCAGCCACGTTAGGGATAACTGGCAAACAGCGAGCGAAAAGATAAAAATAAATAAAATCAAAAAGTTTCAAGTAATATATTAAACCAGAATAATAAATGAAAATAATAATCTTTCAAGTCTGATTTTATACTCTAAAATAGATCAGATCCAACTGCATAATGACACTCTCTACACGCGATGGAAAATTCGAATCAACCACGCTAAGTGTCACGAGATCTTTTTTAATTGCTATTGCAATCCCTCTCGCCTATATCTTTGTGTCTATTGAAGAGCTAAAGACTAAGTTTCTATCCTGCTAACTTATTTCTTACTTAAACTCCTCTTACATGTATATTCACCAATCCACACAAACTTTCCAATAATCACAGTGTGAATATCTTTCACTTTACTCTTCATAATATTGTGTTATCGTGGCGCATGCGGAAGACCGCGTACTTCCTGAAATTTTGACCCGGGTTCGAATACCGGCCGTGTAAATTCTGCTAAACCTGGAATTTCAGCTTTTTAGTGAAGGCTTTTATTTCAGCTTTTATTTTATTATTTTTTATTGTATTATTTTTTCAGCTGTTTTATGATATGTTATTTATACTGTGTTTAGTTTTTTAATGGATTTTGGTAAACAAACATTTTTTTTTCAGTTTTGGTTAACAAACATTAGAAAATTTGACATTTTTACTTTTTAGATTTTAGTGCTATAATGATGAAAGGTTGAAATTCCAAAATTCTGAGATGTGTATAACATTTCACATGTATTTTTTCTATGCTATTTATACTGTGTTAATTTTTAAATTGATTTTGGTTAACAAACATTCTTAAAATCCCGGGCAACGCCGTTTACTTCAGCTAGTGAACGATAAGTGCGAGTAAACGATAGATGCGGAAACATAAGAAAGCAATATGATCGTTGGGACTGGATAAAATGAACGACACATACGGAAAAACGATGGATCCGAAAACGATCGATCGAGATTCCACTGTGTGTGTGTGTATGTATATATATATATATATATATATATAGCTTTATTTGGGTGTACTTTAATATAGAAAAGATTTTCAATTAATTTTTGGGTTCATTTGTGCATTATTCAATTCTTAATACTTTTCTTTGACCTGTAGTTTTTGTCATGGTACAGAAGGTATTCGAATATTTGTGATTATTTGTGTCAGTATTCGGTCACCCTCACCTCAGCTCGTTAACAAAAACGCGAATAAGCTGCAGTATACATTCGTAGCTTTGGGGAAGTTTCCCAACGGAATAAACAGCACAGATTATCGGCACGAGAACACGCGTGAATCCTCACATATAAGGCGTCACGTGTTCGAAAGTAAAGTGACGCTGATAGCCCCCCCCCCCTTTTTTTTCCCGGGAGGCACCTCGCCGGAGTGTGTGTGTGTGTGTGTGTGTGTGTGTGTTAAGACGGGGTCGTAAACCCTTTCGCGACAATGTCTCGGCCGATCCGGTTCTTCTCCATCTTATCTATGTTTCCCATCCCCCGTCCTCTGAACAGATAAAACCTGTTGATCCGTGGCAAGGCGACTTGACTTGCTGCGAGATCCCTATCGTCGCATAATCACTCGTGAGATAGGGATTCAGATTGTGGGGGCCATCGCACGTCGCAACCAAAACGCGATCAGACCTCACTTACAAAACAGGATATTACCTATCCTCCACACACCGATGCATGTTTTGTTATACGTCTTAATACTAACGCCAGTAGCTATCTTACTATCGGTAACTATTGTCAAAGCCTTAGTTTGCCTGTATATATGAACATACCCCTGAAGTTTTGCCACGCTTATGTGGTAAACAGGATATTTCCTAGACCTTGCGTTTTGTTACGTAGCTTTCTTACTATCGGTAACTATTGTCAAAGCCTTAGTTTGCCTGTATATGAACATACCCCTGAAGTTTTGCCACGCTTATGTGGTAAACAGGATATTTCCTAGCCTCCACAGACCGATCCTTGCGTATTAATACTAACGCCACAAGCTTTGTTACTGTCGTTAACTATTGTCAAAGTTTTATTTTGCCAGTAAATATGAACATACCCCTGAAATTTTGCCACGCTTATGTGCTAAATAGGATATTTCCTACTCTCCACAGACCGGTCCTTGCGTTTTGTTACGTATTAATACTAACGCCACAATATTTGTTGCTGTCGTTAACTATTGTCAAATATTTAGTTTGCCAGTGTATATGAACTTACCCCTGAAGTTTTGCCATGCTTAAGTGCTGAACAGGATATTTCCTAGCTTCGAGACACCGATCCTTGCGTTTTGTTATACGTCTTAATACTAACGCCAGTAGCTTTCTTACGATCGGTAACTATTGTCAAAGGTTTAGTTTGCCAGTGTATATGAACATACCCCTGGAGTTTTGCTATGCTTATGTGATAAACAGGATATTTCCTTGCCTCCACACACCGATCCTTGCGTTTTGTTATACGTCTTAATACCAACGTCAGTAGCTTTCTTACTATCGGTAACTATTGTCAAAGGTTTAGTTTGCCAGTATATATGAACATACCCCTGGAGTTTTGCTATGTTTATGTGCTAAGTAGGATATTTCCTTGCCTCCACACACCGATCCTTGCTTTTTGTTACGTATTAATATTAACGCCAGTAGCTTTCTTAGTATCGGTAACTATTGTCAAATATTTAGTTTGCCAGTATATATGAACATATCCTTGAAGTTTTGCTATGCTTATGTGCTAAACAGGATATTTCCTTGCCTCCACATACACCGATCCTTGCGTTTTGTTACTGACGCCAGAAGCTTTGTTTCTATCGTTAACTATTGTCAAAGGTTTAGTTTGCCAGTATATATGAACATACCCCTGAAGTTTTTCTATGATTATGTACTAAAGCTAGAAATGTTATCAGTAAACCTCTCAGATTGTAAAAAGAAATTGATTCCCTTCCCCGAGACCCCCATATATTCTTCTATTCGTCCAAGAGATGGACTCTGGTTGCGTCGTTGTCTGTGCCCAAATTGCACAACCTTTGGAGGGGTTGAAAGTAAAGCTCCTCGGATTTAAAAAATGATAGAAAAACAGTTAACTGACTTGTGAATGTAGCAATGCTTAAATTTCGTAAAGCCTTTATACTAATAACTACGCGCAGTATGTAAGTTTCATACATACGAGTAATTAGGTTTTTCTATGCCTAAATACCAAAGCTTACCAGTGCCACTAGGTCTTAATATCAGTATATAGGTTTTATAGTCATTTGTATCAATACATATGTTTAACTTTGCCTGTATAGTAATTCCCTCTATATTGGGCCTTTATACCAGTATTTAAGTTTTGATGCGCCTATAAATCTTTAACTAAGCTTTGGTATTCCTGTAATTTATTATCTTAGGAATGCCCACCCCATACTGGATGATCTTCAGTTTATAGCAGCGGTTCTCAACCTTTTTAGACCTATGACCCCTCCTCCCCAAACGTAAGAAAAATAAAATAAACATTTCGCGACCCTCCTGGCCAAATCTTGATAACAGTAACGATAAAGAACTGCCATATCGACTAGTTTCCATTTTTACGAGTTGTAGTTATTACGTAACCCCTTGGGGGGGGGGGGGTTGCGACCACCAGGCTGTGAATCTCTGGTTTATAGGCTTTAGCTTTATAGAGGCTAATGAGTTTTAACACACCTATGTAATAAATAGTACTTATACTCTGCTGTGGTTATATGGTAATGCTTACCTACTTTATTGTGTATTTATACCAGCATCTAGGATTTGTTTTGCCTAGATATTGCTAACTAAATTAATACCTACCTAGAAATGACTACCCTTTACTCGGTAGTCCTAAGTCCGTGAGCATAGATTTATACCAAACTTTTGATACGCCTATAAACCAACACTTCTTTCTTTAAGTATTTTTATTACAAAGGTATGCCAAAATAAGCATACCTTTTATTACAAAGGTTTATTACAAAGGTATGCCAAAATAAGCTTTCTTATATGCATACCTTTGTAATAAAAAATGCCCCGTTTACTAGATTTTACGCTAATGTCTGTTTTGATTTACTAGTACAGTACACTCTTAAGACCTATCGCAAATGGTACTAGAAGCTGTATACATAACGTTATATTCAATGTAATTTTCACAGATAAGGGAAATTTTGAAAAACTGGATATTTCAAGCATTAAATTAATTTATAAAACATGTACTAAAAGGTAATAATAAGGGAGCTCTGAAATTGTGCGTATACTTTTACTCCTTTTGTCTCTTTCGAACGCATGAAAGAGGGGGATTCTGACAATTTGCCTGATCTTCAGACGATCAAAGAACAGGGATTCCAAACCTTTTTACGCTTGAAAATGAGCTAAGAAACTTACAGAACCGCTGTTAAAATTTTAACGTTTAAATTTTTTTAAATATTAAATTATATATATATATCAGGAACATGTTAAATTTAATTTCAAATAAATACTTACTTCATTACTGATTTTAATCATTTACTGAAAGCTATAAGCAACAAACAACACTGCACAATCTATATATATAACACAGTTCCGTAACTGACTCACTGACATACAACGCACACACCAAACCGCTGGACCTAAAGGGACGAATTTTTGCATGGCGATTCTTCATATGGTGTAGGTGTGCACTAAGAAAGATTTTTGAAAAATTCTTCTTAGAATTTTTTAAATTAAATTAATCTGTTTTTGTAACTTTTTTTAAGTTTGCATTTAAAACAATAATTTGAGGGTTATAACATTCATATCACGAGAAAGATCATAAAAATTCCTTTAAAATGAAATCTTTTTCGAACCTTTACCTCGATTTTCTGATTTTTGGTGAATTTATAAATATTAATTTTTAGAATTCAATTTATTAAATGCTTATCACGTGATTTCCTTTTCTGGAATTTTAAATAAATTTATCGTCACGTGCATAACAACTAAATAGACAAAAAAAATATTTTTCTCTTTCTGATGCAGCAGACGATTGGATATTATCCCAAAAAAAATAAATATCCCTTACGATTTATATATATATATATATATATATATATATATATATATATATATATATATATATATATATATATATTAATTACATCAATTATATACATTGATCGTCGCATTTATTATAAATATATATATATATTTTGGCATTAATTGCATACATTGACCATTGTATTTAATTTGAATGTACACCGTAGCGAAGCGCGGGTTTTCAGCTAGTATAATATATTAATACAGTTAAAAAAAAAAGCCATGGGATTCAGTCTAGTATAACACCAAAGGACTACCAGGCCCTGATTTTCCATTAGGCCCGATAGGCCTGGGCCTAGGGGCCCCCCAAATTTTTATTTTAAAAGAAAAAAAAAGAATTCCCAATTAATTTTTTTTTTAATTTTACCTTTTTTATAGCAATTTTTTTATATATCCTTTCAAATTTGATTGATTGGTTCATCATATGTATAGTTCATCATTTATGTATGTTATAGTGTATATAAGGGATTAATAAGTTTTTCTGGTTGCATTGTATTGGTGTTTTAATGATGAAGTTAATATGTTGTATTGTTTTTGTTATGTGATAATGTTCTGTGCTTCTAAGCTTCAAATAGCCAATTCTTGGTAAAATGGTACTTTCACAATGATTCATGATTGTTTTTTTTTATGTGTCACTTTTGGAAATTTTATGCCTATATTAGTGTTAGGGGGCGCCCATCCCGAGTTGTGCCTATAGTCAAGAATATTCTAAATCAGGCCCTGAGGACTACAACAGAAATCTCTTATTAATGTAAGATTTGCAAACTGATGGTTAGAGCACAAATGTTTGATATCAGACCTAGAAGTCCAAGCCAAGAAGAACAGCCACCGATACCTCACTTATGGTAAACTTTGAGAGTATAATCAATGAATTAATCTCGTTCGCAAGACGAGTGCATCGATTTGTGTCACAATCTGTCTGTCATGAGAATAATTAATTCAACTTACCCTAAAATCTCGAGTATAATACGCACTTTTTTTTTCACATTTTAGTCCTCAAAAATGAGGGTGCGTATTATGATCGCGTACAAAAAAAAGCGTAGTTTTAAACATTGGATAAACGAACGTACAGGAGCTGTAAGACATTGTCGCAACATGGGTGCGTGCGCATCTGTACTCCGTGATTCATCCGCCCGTTTACTAAGTAGGTATTCCTTATATATATATATATATATATATATATATATATATATATATATATATATATTACGACGGCAACAATAATTATGACATGGACGCAACAACAATAGATGAGCTGTATTCTAGTGAAAGTGATAAAGGCTGATAATGTGACAGTATTGTTCGTTTTGAATCAACAATTTAAGTTTTTTTTCTACCGAATTTGACGCTTTCGTTTCTTTTTATTACAAATTTTATTTATGTTGATAAGTATTCGTGCAATTTTTAAATATAATATTGAAAAGTTACGGGTGCGCATTATAGTAGAATTTTAATTTTTTCCGAAAATTTCGTGCAAAATCAAGCATGCGTATTTAGTCGAGATTTTACGGTAATATATATATATATATATATATATATATATATATATATATTTATGTAAGCCCTAGTAATGTTTTTTTTTTGTTTTTTGTTTATCCAAAAAAAAAATCTCGCGGCACACCGATTGGAAATCACTGCCACAGAGCAACAAGAAATTGCAGTTTGCAAAACAATGGAATCATCCTTTTCTATCGTTTGGCGACAGACGACAAAAGCTTACAGTCCCCCCCCCTTTTTTTTTTAAAAATATTTCCTCTGTTTTCCGATCACCCACAAACCGCTTATCTCCTCTTAGCGTGCGTAACTGTATACCAATATTTATGCTTAAGCAGTGCTTATATTTATTTCAACTTGCGCCCGAACATCAACTGGATCTTCACCTCCCGAGAGAGACACTTTTATGCTTAAGATATCAGATGCAACTTCCCTAATCAGATATGTGTTTTGCGCGAGCACGTATTTGTATAAGCAGGCAGGGGCCAGATAAGCAAATCAGCTCGACATGAGTGAACTGCTTGAATAAATTGACTGCCACCGATACTCAGTTTGGCGACTTCGCTCGGTTCACGTCTAAGTGAGCAGCGAGCACCCCGGGCTACGGTGTTTATTTACCCACACTGGCGGGGCTGTGTGAACAAACCCGAATGGCAATTGTTTTTGGATGCGGAGGCATAGGCACAAGGGTGCAGGTAATGAATGCTCCTTTTTTCGGAGCCAGCGATTTATAGAATCGCATGTGCACACACGAGTGCGTCCGGAGGGTAGTAGAGTGCAACCAACTACGTCCAAGTACCCCGATCCGCAGCAAGGTGTATCGGTTTGTATCTAAACGCGTCCATCTCGAATCGAAATCGTTTGCTATTACCACAATTCCGATGATAGTACCGTTAATAGCCCAAACGATTTGGGGGAAAGCGAGTCGAAGCATTTTCAGAGGCCTTGAAAACTTTGTTTGCTTTATAAAATCGCGGTTTTTTTTTTTTTTATCGTCTGTTTGCGAATTCTTTATGGGTTTTTAACACGTTGTGTATTAAAATTAAAATTGCTATTTTTATAGTATTTCTCTAGAACTTTTACATTGTTTTTCTTACTTAACTTAGAAGAGTTAAATAATAATTTATTTATTTTTTATAGTACTTCTTATATTTACCACATCGAAAGAGGGGAGATGTTAGACTTCAATGGCGTTAATAAAAAATTTTTTTAAAAATGATTTCGGAAATGTTTAGGAATGTATTCAATACACATGTTCATATGCTTAGAAATACAGGAATCCAAAAGTTATGGCTTATTTTTACGGAACTATCCATTCCAATTTTTAAAAAAAATGATTTAAATTGAAAGAACACCTCACCAAGTTTTAATATCAATCATAGATTTCGATACGTGCACCTTTTGTAGAGCACGACAAACGTCTAAATGGTAATCCAGTTCTCTCCAAGTGTTTCGTAGCATATCAGGCGTTATTACACGAATTGCTGGAATGATACGCTTCTTCAATTCATCCACAGTTTCAATTTTTTGTTTATACACAACGGAATTAATCAATCGCCAAGCAAAAAAGTCTAATAACGCCTGATATGCTACGAAACACTTGGAGAGAACTCGATTACCATGTAGACGTTAGTCGTGCTACAAAAGTTGTACACATCGAAATCTATGATACTATGATCGAAATCTATGATTAATATTAAAACTTGATGAGATGTTCTTTCGATTTAAGTAAATTTTTTTAAAATTCTAATGTGTAGTTCCGTAAAAATAAGTCATAACTTTCGGATACTTTTAGACCGGATACCCTGTGTATATATATATAACCCATATGCGATATTCATATGTTTAGAGATGATTATAAAAGATAATTATCCTAACAATTTTTTTGTACCATCATAATTGGTACTATAATTCGTATCTTCGTTTCTTTGTTTGAAATCAATGGAGTCTATTAATAAAAAAACTTTAAGAAATTGATTTTTGAAACAGTTGGAAATGTATACAAATATGTATATTTGCTTAGAATTGCTTATAAAAAATTAATTATCCTAACAGTTTTGTCTGCCACATATAATTAATTGGTATTGATTCGTATCTCCTTTGTAAACATGTAAATTTAATATTAAATTTGATACCACAAAGATGAACTGTAATTAGGTGGAACGTTATTATTAATATAACATTGTTATGTAATACATTGTGATTCTTTGTGCTGCATCTCTACCATCGTTACTTACCTTTTAATTTATTTTCATTATTTTTAACAGACACTCTCTTTTCTATTATTACATGCAGGAATATATTAGGCGTAGACATGCAGGGATGCATTTTTATTTATCAAAAGTAAAATTCAATATACCTGTAGTTAAAGACTTTTAATGATTCTAAAAGTATCATGATAAAAATCAGTCTTTTTAAAGAATTTTAATTTTGTTTATTAACTTTTGCCGTATAATTTAATTGTCTGAAACTTGTTCGTTTTCAATGTGTGCTGTGTGTAAAATGTATTCCTGCGTGTTTACACACGCAATATGTACATACATTCACATATATGTATGTAAATGGAATTTGCAGTGTATTTTAAGCCTATTGTTACATTGTTAAAGATAGCTACTAATTATATTTATGCATTTTTTATTCATGACCAAGAGTGAATGAGAGATAAAACACCTATACACAGCATAAAATGATAAATATTCATGAACAGATAGATAAGAACACATGTATAAGACCTGGGAACGACGTTTAAACATTGCAAAAATGTAATATCATTTAGATTGTTTTTCAAAAAGGTGCCATTTGAAATTTTAGTCCGTATAATTCATTTCAGAGACGAAAATGCACTCAGAAAGTAAGACAAAATATGTATGGAAATCTGTATTTTCCTCATTTGTTTGGTACCTTCAGCTCTTTCTTCATTCAATATATGCAACTTTTTCTTCATTCAATATATGCATACTGTTAAACCTTTCGTTAATAAATCCCTTAATCGTTCTACATGAAAAAAAAAAAAACCTTTTCTTTAAAACTTCATTTTAAAGAAAATTCGTTAGGGGTAAGTGGGGTAAGTGAGTACGCAAAATCATATAGTTCCACTTTGAATCTAATTAAGTTTTTAACAAATTGTTGTATTGGTATGAAAATTTGCATGCATACTTTTGGTTATGTTCTACATTTATAATTTTATTATTTTTTTAAATCTATTCGCAACTTTTTTTGCCGTAAATATTTTAAGTTTTTGTGTTTTGCGTTCTCACTTGCTCTTGCACTTGAGGCAGGTGAGAACGCGGGTCCCAATAAATCATAGTTGCTTATAGCAAAATAAGTAGATCAAGGAAAAGAATAGTTATTTCATGCTGAACAAAAGGCTTTTTTTTTAACAATCTTTTGTTGTGGAAGTATTTGTTGTTCAAGTTAGCAGTGTCAGTAACGTCCGAATATTAACAAAATAAGTATATTTGTATTACAGGTAGCCCTCAGCGCGGCAGGGCCGCCCAGAAGGGGGAGGCAACTGGGGAACTTTTCCCCGGGCCCCCAACTGCCGGAGGGGCCCCAAAATTATTTTGAAAATTATTTATTAGATTTCCTCCGAAAGAAAATTCTGAAACTTGTACCGTACTTCAAAATTCAAAATAATCTCCTGAAAAAAGGGGCCCCCCAAAAAAGATAAAAAAGATTATTCGATTAATCAGATTTCTTGGGGCCACCAACAGAAGTTTGCCCCAGGCCCCGTAAAGTCTCTGGGCGGCCCTTCAGCACGGCATCTTATACAACACGGTTTCGCTCTAACACGATAAATAAATAGCGAAAACCTTTGTGCAACACTGTACTTCTATAGCACTAGATAATATGATTTTTGTTTAACACTTTTAAAAACTGAATTACCTTAAAATAATGACTGGAAGGAATAATGAACTATAGTGGCTTTACATGGAAATATATAAACAAATAATAATTTATTCATTTATAACTCTATAAAATTACAAGAAGGCCGAAGCTTAACTGAAAATCTTGAATCATTTTTCCTGAATGCAGACCCTTCCGCTGAAAGAAGCCGAAAATTCAAAAGGGGGCTGCAAAATTGTCTATCTCCATACCGTGAATCTACAATGACGTTGTAAGAACCAGCAAGTAAACCAAAATTGCAGATTTTTTAAAGAGGATAGAAGGTACAACAAATCTAAATGAAGAAAAAGGTTCTGAAAGTGAAGGTGATATCGTTCAATTGAAAAAAACGTTCTCGTTTGATTGTACTGAGCAGTGATGAGGAAGAAATTTATTAAATTAAGGTCGTATTAAATGAAAATATTTTTTGTTTCTTTTCGTTTCGTGTTATACATACGTTTATATTTTTAATAAAAATTAAGTTGCTTATATGGAATTTTTTTTAAATGTTTGTTTTTAATAAGTTTTAAGAACGTAACTCCCCTTTTTTGAACTGTCTCTGGGTCTTATATAACACGGTTTCACACAACACGGCATTTTCTAGGAACCTATCTACCGTGTTATAGGAGGGTTAGCTGTATTTGTTTTAGAGTAACAAATGTATGTTAAAAGTTCAAAAAAAGTTTTTTTTTTCCTTTGCCTAGGCCCTACTGAATACTGTATGATCATAAAGACACGAGAAAAAAATTAGTTCATCGCGCCGTCTAGACCTCGGCTCTTCTAGGAACAGTAATAAGTCATCATCTGATACAAAAGGCAACTCAGAAAAAGATACAACAGAACTAGAAATTCAGTATATTCACACACAGTTTGTAATGTCCACTCCACTCACATTCACTAACATTTAGTCTAAACAAGTTAGTTCATTACAATTCACTTATTCAAACTTACAACAAAAAAACTAGTTTCAGTTACATAATTTACTATTTTTTAATGTTAAGGAATTAAAAACAATAATCAGATGTTAAAGAAATACGGCAAAAGGTGGTTGGTTATGAAGTTTCTCTTAGCTAGAAAAGATATGTTGGGAAGAAGATACTATTTATATGACTGTTATAACACAAAGGTAGGTTTTTTTTCAGTATATGGGACCAGGTCTCACTTGCCCCGACACAAAATTTTTATGGGGCAAGTGAAAACCCTGCAGCACTGAAGTAATATTGCAAAAAAAAATGATTTTTATATATTTTATCTGTATTCTACGTTTCTTAAGGCTGCTATGTACTAACCCCATTGGATTCGCTCACCTCAATGTTAACCTATGGAGAAAATTTGTCCACGGATTGCCGACTTGAATTCAAAGATTTTAAAAAAAAATTGTACTCCGTCATAGAGAAAAAAATTTTACATTTGTGTACATTTTTCGTTTTTCTTTTAAAAATGCAATTAATATTTTAAAATTTAAATTATTCGGGGAAATATCTGGTATAGTGTGTTTTAAACGCTCATAAATTCCTTCGGTGGACGAAATTTATAAAAGGAATCCTGTAGCGCTTTGTAGAAAAGTTCAGGCTATCTGACAATACCAATTTTATTTGATTATCAGCATTTATGTACCTGTAAATAGTTGACAAAAATAAATTTTAAATAATAAATTTGGGGGCAGCGTTTAACCCCCCTATAGAGAGAGAGCCGTTACAATCCCTGAAAATGTCAACCCTAAGGGGGGTGGAATTCTCGAACTGTCAACTGGACTCCTCCCACCACAAGAGTCTGCAAGAAGAGGAAAAGGGAAATACGATTTTTTTTTCTTAGTACATAGCAGCCTTAAGGAATAAGTGAGTATTTTCAAAACAACTCTATTTGTTGCAGTTAATTTGTCATGATTTTTTTTGGCTAGTACTCGAACTTGGGTACCTTAGTTAAAATGCAAGGGTTTGGTAGGTTTAAAGATTTTCCATTTTTCAATTTTTTTCTGTAAATAAAAACTATACATAACAGTATTGCAAGAATTTTCCTACAAAGTATACATTTAAAATTTTTTTGAGTTAAATTTTTTAGGGTTTTAAGCCCGCGTTCTCACTTGCAAATTCTACAAATTTGTGATTGTAAAGTGTTGTAAATTTGTATTTGTGTTGTAAATTTTGAATTTACACTTACAAATTCTACAAATTTGTAATTGTAAAGTGTTGTAAACTGTATCTGTGTTGTAAATTTCGAATTTTCCTACAAAGTATACATTTGAAATTTTTTTAAGTTAAATTTTTTAGGGTTTTTATGCCTGCGTTCTCACTTACCCCACTTCACCCTATATAGAATTAAAATTTGCTTATAAAAACCTACGGTTGAGTAAAAGTAAAACAACTCAACTATTTTTATAGTACAATGAAGCATCAATTAATTAACTGACTCATTTAGCATGTATACAAAATAAATTTTAATTGATTAGTTAAAATGCAGTAATTACAAATATGGCATAATTGACACAATAGTTGTTAAAACAGTCATACCATAATATAATTTAAAAAGAAGCATTATTTAATTCTTAAAAGCACATAAAATAAAAAATGTTTAAAAGTTAATTACATAAAGAGAACTAAAATTTTCTGCGATTAAAACTATTTCAGAAAATTTCTAGAATCATAAACTGGACCCACGTTGTTATAAAATTGTAAGGAAAAACGTTTGATACCCAAAAATTGCCACAAAAAATTTTATTCTAAGCAACGGAGGATTATTTTTCCTACGTATATTCGAATTCATGGTTTTGTCATATATTTTGTTAAACAGGAAATTTAAATGGAAGTTCTTTATACATATAATTTTAACTTAACGGAAATAAAATTTTATGACTCACCTCAAATAAGCTCTGACTACTTGCACCGCACATTTCCTCATCAAATGTTTTAACTCGTGACGCATCTCTCTGTAAGAACAAAGCAAAAAAACATTTAGATAATTGGCGATGTAATATATACAAATAATTTAATGAACTTTTTTTAAAATTTTAAACCAAATTTCTCTATTTTATTACTTAGAAAACCAAATTAATTATAAGCTTTATGTTTCTTCAAAAAAATCTATTAATAATTTATGTTACAAAAAACCTTTGAATGGCTCTGTAGAAGATTTTTAAGAGTTTTTTTTTTGTTTGTTTCTTTTCACGAAATGCGTGTGAACTGTAGAGATCCCTTAACTTTGATCGTCCCGCGATCGTGAGGTACGTAGCTATAAGTCTGATATCCAAGTGGGCAAAATATCTCGCAATAGACTCTATGTGAACTTAAAACACTTCGCTTTCCTGTAGACATATTTTTTTGGTGGTGTTTAGGGGGGGGGGAGTTCTTTGTCGGGTTAGGGTGAATAGAACGAGAACGGCTGGTTACATGGGGCGAACTGGGTAAATTTCCCCTTTTAGGGTTCAAAGACTTGAAAAGTGTCTGGAATAATGTCTGTTCTCTGCGAAATTATTCGGTTGTTAGTTTAACTGAGGTCATATTTTCTAGCTGTGCTTGGAGAAAAAAAATTGAACCCTTGTTCCAACTTTTTAAATTGAGGTAATTGTTTTGGACTATGTACGTCTAGAGACTTTATATTTATGTTGTTTCCTACTTAATTAGTATTTTAAATGTGCACTGAAATTGAGTTTCTTGTCTTTAGAATTGTAATGTTTCGCGGAAGTTCGTAATTGCCGTTGTGATACATAAAACGTGTCTTATAAAATATCTTGGGTTTACCCTAAACATAAAGTAAAACTTTTTGCATGGCTTATGACCTCAGAAGCAATCAAGACCTGCAGAAAGTAATCTCCTGAAGAACTAAATACTCTATATCATTAAAAATAGTACTTAAAATATTTAGGTCTTTGCACGTCCTTAATTTTTGACAAAAACTTTACAATACCCCATGAAATGAAGGAAAACTGAGTTTAAAAACGTTTCATTAAAATCGGACCAGGGTTATCTAAGTATTTATTTGTTTCAATTAGTTACTGATTGACGATTTTTCATATTTACACTACTTGGTGAAAGCCCGATAAAAATATGCTATCTGTTGGCTATTCTTTGAAAAACAAAAATTCAGGTAGTCTCTTCTAACGAAACTACCGCGGGTTATTAACATAGGATTACTAATCGTTGCTTAACTCTTTTGTATGTATGTATGTGTTATGTAAATATGTATCTATATATATGTACGTATATATATATATATATAAATGTGTGTGTGTGTTAGTTATATGTCAAAATTTTGACTCATTTTGCTACTTTTTTGTTTAACTGTTTACTGCTTGCCCAAGCGATACGGACTGGGTTTGGCGCGCTGCCAAAATTATAACTCGCGACGACGGATGGTTTAAGCGTCTGAAATTTTGCTTTCGAGAGAACCGTTATGGAGGAATGTAATCCTACGTTAAAAAAATTAATGGTAGCCAAATTTAGCGAGAAATCGTAACCAAGGGAAAATAAATGAACGATTGTTATACTCTGAACTGCAAATCTGTATTGTTATCATATTCCATTATGTTAAGTTTAAACTGAAAATGAGTTCATTTCAAATTTTATAGTTGGCGATGTTTTGGCTGAAAGTCGAATTATCCTGTGTACGGCAGAACTATTTTGCTTTCAGAAAAATGATGATAGTTCTGTATTGTGACTTGAAGCAGTTAAAAAAAATTCGAGTATTTCCTGAAGATGGCAAATGAGTCCAAGTGTCATTCTAAAAAAATTTCTAATTTCAGACATTTTGCATCTCAAAATACTTAATTTTGAGTGTTGCATTGTCCATAACACATGAATAAACTATTTAATTGAATCCTATAAAAACAATTCCTTGATTTCCGCTTGAATTTGAAGTTAAGTAGAATTCTGAAGAATTTAAGCCAATTTTAACATCATAAGATCGGAGACATGCATTAATGTCTCTGTATAGCCAGCAATTCTAAACATGTCCATCGTATTGTTAAAGCACGTGCTTTTGTTAATCTACACAGGCAAACTTTTAAACATTTTCGTAAAAGTTCATTTACACTCGATGCGAATAATAATAACTTTCCGGATAATCATAATTTTCAACACGATTTTCATTTTAAAAATGAACAGTTTATACAATATTTCGGTAAAACAAGTATTTTGAACAAGTTTTTACTAGATAAATATAAACTTTTTCTTACAATATTGTTTAGTATACACATGCGAACTTTTCTGTAAGAGTTTATTTACACTTGATCCTAATAATAATAATAATAATAATAATAATCTGAATAATTATAATTTTCAACACAATTTTCATAAAAAAAGAAAAATGAACAGTTTGTACAAAACAAGTATTTTCAAAAAGTTTTCGCTAAATAAATATAAGCATTTTTAAAAAATATTGTTTAGTCTACACATGCGAGCTTTAAACTTTTCTGTAGGAGTTTATTTAAGCTTGATCATAATAATGATAATAATAATAATAATAATAATAATAATAATAATAATACGAATAATTATAATTTTCAACACAATTTTCATAAAAAAAGAAAAATGAATAGTTTGTACGAAACATGTATTTTCAACAAGTTTTCATTAAATAAATATAAGCATTTTTTTACAATATTGTTTAGTCTACACATGCGAGCTTTAAACTTTTCTGTAGGAGTTTATTTAAGCTTGATCATAATAATAATAATAATAATAATAATAATAATAATCCGAATAATTATAATTTTCAACACAATTTTCACAAAAAAAAGAAAAATGAGTAATATGTACGAAACATCCATTTTGAACAAGTTTTCACTAAATAAGTACAAGCATATTTTTACAGTATTGTTTAGCGAACTTTGAACTTGCGAACTTTAAACTTTTTTATAAGAGTTTATTTACACTTGATCATAATAATAGAAATAATAATCCGAATAATTATAATTTTCAACACAATTTTCTCAAATACAAAAATAAACAGTTTGTACAAAACATGTATTTTTTCAAAAAGTTTTCACTACATAAATATAAACTTTTCTTCACAATATTTTGGCAAAACAAGTATTTTCCTAATATATATATATATATATATATATATATATATATATATATATATATATATATATATATATATATATATAAGACCATTTCGTTGTAATACACGTCAGGAATACCGGTTACATCTGCATAAAACAGCCGGTCCTCAGAGGGCTAACTGACTTAATTCCTGAAAAATCCAAGCTAATTTTAAATCTGCATCGAAATGTGTTTTTAACCTATCGAATTAAATACTTCAAATGTATGCGAACTGGAACCAGCAGGTCATGGGACGTCTAATAAAATATAATATTATGGGTATCTAATCAAAGCGTATATAGCCTGGTATTTTTTTTACTACGGCCCGCGTGTAAGGGGGGCTTCATGTCACGCATAAATCGAATGAGAAAGAGAGTCCATTGCACCAGAAACGTCAACCTTGCTGGCGATGCCGGGGCACCCCCACCCATCCCTGGCACAATGGCCCGTCCCTTTTGCGACCGAAATTCTCCGACAATTGTGTCTTGAAAGGGTTACACCACTGCTCGCTCATTGTTGTTTGCGAAGCCCATTGTAGTTCGCTGAACTCGCATTTGTTGATGTCCGTGGCTTGTGGATTTACCCGTGCGTGAACGCGTCGATCAACGCTCCCGGCCCGTCTATCACTGGTGTGTGTGTGTGTATTCGCCTCTGCTCGTACAACCCCCCCCCCCCCTCCCCCTCTGGCAGGGCCTTGCCCTCTCCGTTTGTTTGTACACAAACTTGAATTCATAATAACGAGGCATGTGCATTGGCAGAGCGAGGAAAGGAAAGTGGAAACTTTAAAAAACTCTGCATGGTTTTTTTTTTTTAACGTAATCCGTTGGTTAACCCACTATCCGTAAGGTTGTGAACGATTCAAGCTAAGTTTGATACTGAACTGGAATGAGTTATAGTTCATAATTCAAGCTTAGGGATTAATTATTCATTGTTTATAAAAGTAAAGAATATATACCAGGGATGTCCAAACTTGCAGCTCTTGTCACTCTTTTGTGGTTTTGAAATCGTGTTGTACGAGTAAAACTCTCGTAGAACGCGAATGATGTTAAGGTAAAATGTTGGAGTTACTATTATCATATATACAGTGGCTCCCAAAAGTGTTCGTACACTTACGATTTTCAATGAAATAGGGGTCAATCCATTGATTAACATGAATATTTCAGAATGTGTATTTATTAATAAGATCTATATTCTATTCTTAACAAAACTACATGAAATATTTTGAAAACGTAGTAAAACTTTATTTTTAAGAAACCAATAATCCAAAAGTAACAAAAACTTTATCTCACAAAAGTCATCGTACACTTGTAAAAAATCCCTACATATTAGTAAATATTCTAATTTTTTGTTAAATTAATATTTAGTAGGATATCCTTTAGCATCCACAACAGCTTTTAAACGTCTGGGAATAGATTGCTTTAGTTCTTGTGTAATTTTTGCATCAATGTTCATCCATTCTTCCATCATAATTGTTTTTAGTTCGCTTTTCATGTGAATGGCGTGTTTTCGTACTCGAACCTCCAGTTCTCTCCAAATATGTTCTACTGGGTTTAAATCTGGCGATTGAGGTGGTGTTTTCAAAACTTGTGGACAATTATAGAGACACCAGAGGCGAACGTTCAGAGCCGTGTGCTTAGGATCGTTATCTTGATTTAAAAAAAAAAAAAAAAAAAAAAAAAAAAAAAAAAAAAAAAAAAAAAAAAAAAAAAAAAAAAAAAGTTGTTTCCAATACCCAAATTTTGGGCTGATAATTTTAAATTGTCTCTTAAAATATTTATAAAAACAGCATGATTCATTATGCCATCAATGAATACCAAATTTCCTAGTCTTGATGCTGACATTCACCCTGTAAGGACTCTGCCTAAAACTAAGACTGACAGCCTTTAATATTTACAAAATGCTTTATTTGCATCCCGATTAAATATAGGCTTTATACAATAATTACAAAAAAGATAAGCACTATCTGAGGCTATTTCGCGGGGTTCAGGACATCATGAGGGGGTTACAGCAGGCTCTCCGTCTCTGGCACACGTCTGACGATGGAGGTTGTTCACACCTGTAAAAAAAGGGTCATCTGCCCCCATTTACATCAAGGTGGCGAATATATATCCTCGCCCCTCTTTGGGTGGTTCCTTACAAGTTACCGCTCGCCGCTTTGTTCCTTCAAGCGTCTGACCAGCCGACACTAGCCTTTCATCTGGACTCCATTGTCAACTAGGGAATCGTTTCAAAAGAGGTTCCTTTCTTGAAGTGTATCGAAGAGTCACTACGACACGGCTTTGTGTAACTAAACGGAAGGTCACCTTTCGGCACTGATAAAACACCTTAGATGACAAAGACGGGGGTCCCTTGGAATTTACCCGTAGGGACCGTCAAGTCATTACAACCCCCACACAAGGATACCTCCGCCGGCATGCTTAACTGTTCCTACTAAGTTCTTGGGATTAAGTTCCTTATTTTTTTCTTCTCCATACAATTATAAGCCCATCAGCACCAAAAATGTTCATCGGCAAATAAGACATTATTCCAATAGGTTTGGGGCTTATTTATCATTGATAGTGCGAAGGGAAGCCTAAACTTTCTGTTTTTCTCACTCACAAAAAATTTTCTATGGGCGGAGACCGCCCATGTAATCCAGCTGTTCTGAGAACTCTTCAAAAAATTTCAGGTGAAATTGAAGTAGAAAATGTTTCATTGTGTTCTGCAGAAACTTTTACAGCACTCAAACGTAAATTTTTCACAAATTTTCTAATTATAAATCTCTGATCACGTTTTGTTAACTTTGCCGGACGGCCTTTTCTTACCTTGTTTTCGATCCAATTTTCTTCTTTAAAGCGTTTTTTCACATACTGCAGAGTAGAATGGGATAAATTAAGTAATTTAGCAATATTCTGAACTGATTTACCACTACTATGATGAAAAATAATCAATTTTCGAATGCTGTTTGTTGTTTCTTTACGACTACGAGCCATTTTTAAATAATAAATAGAATATTACGGAGTAGGCAAGCGAAAATTAAAGCCAAACGATATTTTAAATGCCACCACAATTCAAAAATAAAAATAAAGCGCCAGACGATAATTTTAATTATGAATTTATCCGAAAATATTTCAGTGTACGATGACTTTTGTGAGATAAAGTTTTTGTTACTTTTTGATTACTGGTTTCTTAAAAATAAAGTTTTACTATGTTTTCAAAATATTTCATGTAGTTTTGTTAAGAATAGATTATAGACCTTATTATTAAATACCCATTCTGAAATATTCATTTTAATTAATGGATAGACCCCTATTTCATTGAAATTCGTAAGTGTACGAACACTTTTGGGAGCCATTGTGTGTGTGTGTGTGTATATATATATATATATATATATATATATATATATATATATATATATATATATATATATATATATATATATATATATATATATATATATATGTGTGTGTGTATGTATGTATATGTTTGTGCATGTAATATATCCATTACATCCTTATATTATACTCTGAAAGAGAAACTAGCTCATATTTACATGGGAGGAACTAGACTCAGCCTGAAACGAATAAAATTTTGATGCAGTCAGGCCGAATCGTTTATTAGAGCGACAAAAGTACATCCGTCCATTTCCGAGGACGGCTCGGAAGCTAATATCACCTTTCAACCTTACGCGCGAGAGGCGAGGTACATGTAACTATTATTTTGTAGGGTCAGCAGATATTGGGGTTCGCGATGCGAACCCACTCCTTTCTCCAGACGTATACACGTGTAGAAATGTAAAGGCATGCGATTTATGGGAAGTTCTGTTGCTAAGGGTTTTAAAGCGATAAATTAAGATTACTGCGGATTGGATTTAGGAAAGAGAATTTAAATGCTAGAATGGAGGGCATAATATTTAATATATTACACACACACACACACACACACACACACACATATATATATATATATATATATATATATATATATATATATATATATATATATATATATATATATATATACCGTTTAAACTCTGTTTTTACCGCGATATCTACCATGGCATATGTTAACTACGTCAAAATCGTTCGAAGCCCCCGCGTGCATAAAAATAAATGTAGGTACAGTGTTTAAAATGGAAATTACCGCATTTTGTTCTAGAGCGCATTATACGGGAATCGCGTTATACGAATGAAGTCGTCGCACTTTATTTAATGCGTTGTATGAACTCGCGTTATACGGGAGTTTACTGTATTTTTCTAAATTTCAAATACAGTGGTCCGATTAAAATCAAAGACTTGTCTATTAACGTCATCTTTGGTACAACTTATAGCTGCGAATCTTTGTATTTTATATTAAGCCTGATAAAGCAATAAACAGTTGTCAAAGTTTACCAATCAACGTTTAACTGAATTGCATTTTTCCCGAAACGAAATTACTCGTATTTTGCCGTAAATGGAAGAAAAATAATTCATTTATACTTAGTTAAAAATTCCTCTGTTAGACGCCAGACAACGGAAATGAAAAGTCGCATTTCGTCTAAACAATGAACTTAATGGACAAAAAAAATTAAAAACTTCCATAACTCAGTAACGCCTGTCCTGAATTTAAACGGAACTTGTTTTATTTTGTTCATGTGCTTGTTATGCTGGAGAGAGATTTGCATTTACTCGTGTTGACTAATGTTCGTAAAGATTGGGAATTCTTTCAGCTGAAAAAAAAAGAAGAAAAAAAAACCAAATTCATAAGTAAGTTGGTATCAGAAATCTTTAAAACATATGGATTTTTTTACGTGATCTGGTCCCATTGAAATAAATAAGCAACTTAAGCATAGATTGGTATTCAAAAGTTCAAGTTTAAAAATTTTGCTTGATAATTTTACGAAATATGGGTTGCAAAAAAACCTGGAGGGGTTGTGGATAGTAGATTTATATCGCATTGAATTATTTAATAAAGAATATACTTTAAATTATCTATAATAACATATTTTTAATTTATTTGTATAGATATATTTTAGTTGTTAATTATATATATATACAGTGGAATCTCGATCGATCGTTTTCGGATCCATCGTTTTTCCGTATCTGTCGTTCATTTTATCCAGTCCCAACGATCATATTGCTTTGTTATGTTTCCGCATCTATCGTTTTCCCGCATTTATCGTTCATTTCAATCGGTCCCTTGAAAAACGATAGATCGAGATTCCACTGTATATATATTATCTGTGGCTTGGTACAAGAAGTGCCTAAGTTTTCTCCAAGGTGACTTTGTTTGCTTATGTTAAAAAGAATATTATTTTCAATGTAAGAAGTACCCAGTTCTGTACAATGGTTTAGAATTCTTACATTGAAAATAATATTTTTTATAGAAACAATTAAACAAAGTCATCTTGGAGAAATCTGACTTAGGTACTTTTTGTACCAAGCCATATATATATATATATATATATATATATATATATATATATATATATATATATATATATAATATAATGGTATGATATTGTTAAATGAGGTGTCAAACGGTCTTACATTAGTCAATAAAGCATAGTTTGACATAGTTTGTAACATTTACATAGTTTGGCATAAGCATAGCGCAGTTTCTCACCATTGGCTTACTTCTTTTTCCAATTTTTTTTCTACAATTTTCCTAATTTTTTTAAAGAAATTTGCTTCTACCAAAAAAATTTCATTGGGGGGATGGGGTTGTCAAATAAGTTTTTATTGAAAGGTTTGGTTTGGTTTGGTTTGGTTTGGACAGCATTCACCGCAATATCGAGAAAAAAAATTTACTACGTGACGAATTGTTTCCCGATATTTAATAGCACTCAATGTAATGCGAAGGGCATTGAAGTTTCAGATAAAAGTGTTCCTATTTTTTTACAAAATCTGTTTTTTTTTTAAATTTTATTTATTTATATTTTTTTATTCATTATTTTAAGCAAAACTTTTATTTAAAGGATATCTGCGCAAAACTGTATCACGGATTTTGTTTTGATAATTTGGGACGGACATGTGGAAATTTAGAATGTGCATGTGAATCGTGAATGTTTCAGTTTTATATGCTTGAAATTTCAGAAGCCTTTATCTTTCCTATAGTATTTGTATCTTTATGTAATTTACCATTTTGTTATCCCATGGACGCTATTTTATCAGTTGTGTCACCTTTATTATGAACACGTTTGTGGGAAGTGGATAGACTATTGTATTTCTGGTCCATAGCCCGAGTACGGATTCTCTTTTTAACGAAGTTTTTAAACGGAACAATGTTACTCTTTAAACAGAGACTCGACTGTATCTCATGTCTAGACGAATTTGTTTGCAAAAGCCGAGAGGTATGTACTATATACTGCCCTCGAAGAATGAATTGTTAAGTACGAGGCCCATTTTACACTAATTTTTTTTTTATATGCTAAGAATACTATTACCTCATCCCGAATCTAATATATGTATTTAAGTATACCTTTTATTAAATCTACTTAATCAATGATAGCTCACAGACGACTCGATTTTGTTTTATAAATGAAAGTGAAGTCAATTTCAAAAAAAATTTCAAGTAGTCTTCTCTAACGAAACTACCGCGGGTTATTAACGTAGGATTACTTATCGTTGCTTACCTCTTTTGTATGTATATATGTATGACGTATATATGTATCTCTATATATATGTACGTATATATATACATGTACTTTTCTGTTTAACTGTTTACTGCTTACCCAAGCGATACAGACTGGGTTTGGCTCGCTGCCAACATTATAACTTACGACGACGGACGATTTTAGCGTCTGAAATTTTGCTTCCCGGAGGACCGTTACAAAGGAACGTAATCTTACGTTAAAAGAAACCAAATGCATCTACTGACATCTGGATCTTTTAAAGCATGGTTTTTTAACTTGTGGCCCATGGACCCCTTGAAGGTCCGTGAGTCAATTTCATGGGGTCCGCCGACTCGGAGGCAAAGTAACTCGTTCACACAATTCGAGATTTTTATTTATTTATTTACTTATTTTTTTTTTTTTTTTTGGGGGGGGGGGGTGACTAAAAGAGAAGCATGCACCCAGTTTGAACATTTTTCAAAAATCACCTGGTAGACTTTGAATTTGAATTTAGCCAGATGTCAACTGTGCAGTAGTCACTCGGTTAATAATACGTCATTATAGTATAAATACATTATTAAAAAGCAAATTTGTTTTTTAATGGCTAGATATCTTTTGTAATACCTTGAATTTTATTTCGTGCACATCCTTCCCATTCTAGAATACGAATGTAATCGAATATAATTACGATTTTTTTAAGACTATTTGTTGCTTTATTCCATTTCCAAATTTAAATTTTGTTTATTTATTATTTTATCTATTTTTATTACTTATTTATTTATTTATGTATTATTATTATTTTTATTTATTTATTTATTATCTAAATTTTTATTTATTTATTTGTTTGTTTATAATTTAATTTAATTTTTTTTTCTTCTTCTTTTTGTTTGTTTGTTGTAAAACGAATCTTATACGAGCGTTTATTATCAGAAGGAGGGTCTATAGCTTCCACGAGATTATCAAAGGGGTCCAGGACATTAAAAAGGTTATCAACCCATGCTTTAAAAGCATCTAGATTTTCTGCCTTATCTGGTCCCATTGAAATAAGCATTTACTAGTGTATAGATCAGTGATTCCCGATCGGTGTGCCGCGGCACTTTAGGGTGCCGTGAGATCGGCCAGAGATGCCGCGAGATTTTTTCGGCAGAAAGAAAAAATATTAGTAGGACCGACTTAAAATTAATTTTAATTTGAATTAATTACTCTCAGGCCCGACTTATTGTGACAGAGATCGATGCACTCGTTCCTGACAGTGAATTAGTTACTCTCACGCCCGCAACTGTTAGGCCTGATTCCAAACATTTGTGCTCTAAGCATCCATCACAAATCTCACGTTAATAAGACAAGACTCTTTTTATCGATTTCTATTGTAGTCCTCTACTGTTATACTGAATCCCATAGCTAATTTTGAAACTGTTTTGGTATATGCTATTTCTGGTCTCTGTTACTTATATCTTTTAATATATGAACAAAATCAGCAATGAAGTAAGTATGTATCTGAACTTAAATTTAACATGATCTTGATATAAATATAGTTTTGATTTAATGTTTAAAAAATTGAAAAAGTTAAAATTCTGACAAGCGTGCCCCGAGTATTTATTCTCACTCCAAAGGGTGTCGCAGGCGCAAAACAGGTTGGGAATCCCTGCATTAAGTTGAAATACCTTCGTTATCTCAAAAGATAATCTGTATTTGGCATGCCATAAATGTAGAAAGTTCATGCTACCCAAAAAGCACACCCAAAATACCGTGCATGCACCAGCCATAAATAAATGGCTTTCACACTTTGATTTACTATTTCAAAATTGAAATCTTAAAGCGGGTGCCCAAAAATCTAATCTTATTCCCAAGGGTGTCGAGGTGTAAAAAAGGTCAGGAATCCTTGTATTATGCTATTAAGTTGAAATGCTTTCGTTATCTGAAAAGCTAATCGGTATTTGGCATGCCAAAAATGTAGAATGTCCATGCTGCCCAAAAAGCACACCCAAA
>OU015490.1:52886393-52891393 GCA_907164885.2 Dolomedes plantarius
AGCTTAAGTTTCTCGGTTTGATAACGTGCTGAATCTACTAATGTCACGTTTGCCTAAGTGATAGTGGACACTTCGCCGAAGATTTATGTGTTTCAGGGTCCAGGAAGCCGCAACCGGGAGGTGGGAGGTGGGAAAAAAAGAGTCCCTATTTTTGTTTGTTAGTGGAGAAAAGTGAGATCGGACCCGGACGGGTAAAGATGCCCCTGGGTCAAGCTAATAGGACAGTATTGTGCTAAAGCGTTTAAGGGGAAACTATTATGTTATGTCTAACAAAGAAAGGGATGAATTTTACGACTATATTCCATCCACATCTTATCAATTTTTCTTTTATTAAAAAAGAAAGAACTTCGTACCTTTTGAGGGTTTAAATGGCTTTGTTGGAAAAATGAAAGGAAAGCGAAGAGTGTAAACTGATTCTTAAAACCGGTGGATTGATTCTTTAAAGCGAAAATTTTAGCATGGAAATAATATATTTGTTTTTGTTTTCGCGATACTGATTCTTATAAACGGTTGATTCTTAAAACCACTAATCGCAATAAGCGGTGGTTACACTGACTACTACAAAATACTACACAAGGCGTATTTTGCACTGACCTTGTGTAGAATATGAGTGTTTTCATCAAGCGCATTTAAAATATATCCACAAAATTATTTGTTCATTTAGAATTTCTCAAGTAAAAGTCGTGTGCGGCATTCAAATTATCTAATTTCTCGAGTAAATTTTTCGAGTGCTAGTTTCCCGAAGAAAATTTTTTCATTCGTCAGATTAAATTTTTCTATTTTTTTTTAGCATATTACAATCGAACAAAACACCTATTAATCGTCTTCATTAATAATTGCTCTCAGAACACTCTGAAAGGTTTCCGTTTTTGCATTTCATGTACGTTCTTTCTTTTTTTGCACCCTATATACTTTCTTCCTTATTTCCTTTTTTGCATCTTATATGGTCACAGGGATATTACTTTTGTAATATGTTTCAGTAACACTGTTTATATATATACAGTCAAACCTTGAATAACACAGGTTTAATAGGTTCCGCGTTATTCAAAACCGTGCAATTTGAGACTTCATATAAACCTTCATATAAAAATGGACATTCGATTACAAAAGATTTAAATTTACTTTTAAAGAAAACAATTGCAAATTTAAGAAAAAAACAGATTAGTTTTCAATAATTACGTCAACTGTGTAAATAGGGAATTTCCCAAATTTATCAATGTTTTTCGAAGGTTGGCTAATTTTATTAGAGTTTTCGTGCAATTTGAGTACGGTGTTATTCAAAGATTGTCGCAATTTACTTCCGCGTTTTTTGAATTTCCGTGCAATTCAAGTACCGTGTTATTCAAGGGATGACTGTATAATTGTCTTATAATATTAATCACGCAATATTCTTTTGAATTTTTGGCAGTTTTTTTTTAAGTCTTATAAGCATATTATTGTTACTTAAAAAATTACATTCCAGTCTCTATTGCTATGCTCGCTTCATTCCTTCTGCACAAAAACTGCCCTTTATGATCCATAGAAGTGTCAAATCAGTTAAAAAAAGGCACACTTTCTCGCATTGCCGGGATAGTTTAGCTCGTAAAATACCTACCTCGAGGTTTGGAGATCAAGTTTCAAATCCTGCTTCAGGCAGGCCGAACACTACACGGTCTCTCGTGACTTCTTGGGTACTAAGCGGCTATTTCTTCAAGAAACTCGAGTTTCTAGTCGATGCACATGTGCTCCATAACATGTAACCTCTGGAAACCATTGCTGTCCTTATCGTTCAAGACGAACGTATTAAGCAGCTTGTTCTATTCATTCTGTTCCGTTAATGTCTCTTAACAATGGCTTTTTAAGAGGTTCATGGACCTCTCATAATCCCCCGTGTTTTGCATCGTGACATATGTTGTATCTTTTCGTTTATTATCCATTTATCCATTTACATTCTGTTGTAAATATCACTGGCCAGAGTAGTTTTCTTCATGCATCACTGATCTGTATTAATTACTGGGGACATCTGCTGGCCTTACAGTTTTCTATAAAAGATTTCTTTCGTTGCTTGTTTCTTATTAAAGAGAGGGGAGCTTTAGCGATTGCCATAAGACGTTTTTCCGTGTTATGTTGCTTATTTTTTAAAATTTATTTTTAATCACTTAAGTTATTCCAGTATGCAAAAGTGAGGCTTAGAGTAACACAGTATATTGAAGAGCTCAGAGAATTGTTTTGAAATTGTTTGACCTTTTAGTATCAACATTTTTTTGTTGTTATAATACAATACGTATACGTTTAAATAAATGCGTTATGCGTTTATACTTTGGTACAGTTATTTACTTTGGTACAGTAAAAGACGTTATGCGTTTAAATAAATGCATAAAATATCTTTTATGGAGAAAATATTTTTTAAACGATATAAGTTGTTTACAAACTTTGGTGAACAGCTTAGAGAAGTTTTTGAAAAAGTGAGGCGTAGAATAACACAGTTTAGTGAAGAGCTCAGAGAATTGTTTTGAAATTGTTTGACCTTTTAGTATCAACATTTTTTTGTTGTTATAATACAAGACGTATACGTTTAAATAAACGTATAAAATATCTTTTACGGTGAAAACATTTCTTAAACGGCTTAAGTTGTGAATGCAAACTTTAGAGAAGAACCTAGAGAAGATTTATAAAATTATTTGGCCTTTTAGTCTCAACAGATTTGTTTTGTTATAATACAAGACGTTATGCGTTTAAATAAAATGTATAAAATATATTTTAAGGGGAAAACATTTATTAAACGATATAAATTGTTTGCAAACTTTGGTGAAGAGCTTAGAGAAGTTTTTGAAAAAGTAAGACGTATAGTAACACAGTTTAGTGAAGAGCTTAGAAAAGTTTTTTGAAATTATTTGACCTTTCAGTTTCAACCTCTTTGTTTTGTTATAATACAAACTGTTATACGTTTAAATAAACGTATAAAATAACTTTTACATTGAAAACATTTATTAAACGAAATAAGTTGTTTATAAACTTTAGTTCAAAGCTTAGAGAATTTTTTGAAAAGGTAGGTCTTAGAGTAACACAGTATAGTGAAGAGTTCAGTGAATTGTTTTGAAATTATTTGGCTTTTTAGTCTCAACATCTTTTCTTTGGTACAGTACAAAACGTTATATATTTAAATAAACATATAAAATATATTTTCCGGTGAAAACATTTATTAAACGAAATAAGTAATGAATACAACTTTTAGTGCAGAGCTTTGAGAATATTTTGAAAAAGTGAGGCTTAAAGTAACACAATTTCGTGAAGAGGTTAGAGATGATTTTGGGGATTGTTTGACCTTTTGGCCTCAACATCATTGTTTTGTTATAAAAGAAGACGTTATATGTTTAAATAAAAATGTAAAATAACTTTGACATGGAAAACGTGTATTAAATGAAATAAATTGTGAATACAATTTTCAGCTAAGAGCTTAGAGAAGTTTTTTGAAATTAATTGACCCTTTAGTCTCAACATGTTCGTTTTGATATAATAAAAGACGTCATTCCTTTAAATAAATTAACTTTAAAAATATATTTTGCGGTGAAAACGTTTATTAAATGAAATAAGTTATGAATACAAACTTCAGTGAAGAGCTTAGAGAAGATTTTTTAAATTTATTTGACTTTTTAGCCTCAACGTCTTTGTTTTGTTATAATACAAGACATTGTATGTTTAAATAAACGTATGAAATATCTTTTACGGTGGAAACATTTATTAAACGAAATAAAATGTGAATACAAACTATAGTGAAGAGCTTTGAGAAGGTTGTGAAAAGGTGAAGCTTAGAGTGACACAATTTAATGAATAGCTCAGAGAATTTTTTTGAAACTGTTTGACCTTTTAGTCTCAACGTCTCTGTTTGGTTATAATACAAGACGTTATACGTTTAAATAAACGTATTAAATATATTTTACTTTGAAAACATTTATTAAACAAAATAAGTTGTGAATACAAACTTTAGTGAAGAGCTTTGAGAAGTTTAGGAAAAAAGTGAGGCTTAGAGTAACACAATTTAATGAAGAGCTGAGAGAAATTTTTGATATTGTTTGACCTTTTACCCTCAATGTCTCTGTTTTGTTATAATACAAGCCGTTAAATGTTAATATAAACGTATTAAATATCTTTTACTTTGAAAACATTTATTAAACGAAATAAGATGTAAAATCAAACATCAGTGGAATTCTCAGAGGTGTTTTCAAATTGTTTTACCTTTTAGTCCCAACATCTGTGTTTTGTTTTAACGTGAGACGTTATTCGTTAATATATCATTTACAGTGAAACTCTCTTTTAAACGTAAAATGATTTAAGACATTGACATGTCTGAATACCCCGCAAAACAAACAAATATTTGAACTTCTGTTCTTCACATCTTTGTTTGCTATAATATAAAACACTAGAAGGTAACCCGTCATTTTGACGTCATAATACTAATAATGACGTCATAATGGAAAAAGTATATGAAACTTGAAAAATATCCCGAATTATCTAACAATATTGCATTTAATCCACACCTTGTAAAAGCAAACCCTTTCATTATTGTTTATTTATTTAGTTTTTCATGCGATTGGAGTAGTAGACTGCCATCCCACCCGTCATTTTGACGTCATAATACTAATAATGACGTCATAATGGAAAAAGTATATGAAAGTTAAAAAATATCCCGAATTATCTAACAATATTGCATTTTATAAACACCTTGTAAAAGCAAACCCTTTCATTATTTTTTATTTATTTAGTTTTTCATGCGATTGGAGTAGTAGACTGCCATCCAGTTTTTTACAGCTCACTACGCGATATGAATACTTTAGCTACTTGATTCATTCACATTCAAGTTTGTTTACTTTCAGAATTCATTGCAAAAGTAAACAGATTTTTAAAAACTGTTAAATATACAGCTAAAAGTATCCAATTTTTTTAGTTCTGAATGTTTTATAGAAAAATAGGCTGAACAAACGTGATTTGATGGAGAAGATATTAGTTTTTAGGTAAGAAAA
>OU015490.1:52893893-52971393 GCA_907164885.2 Dolomedes plantarius
ATTTTACTGAAAAGTACCTGTTACGTAGACAAAAAGAGTTGCTTGTTATTACTGTAGGGTATTAATTAATACAAACTAAAAACAAACTGCGGAAAATGAAGTCTTCCGTTATATTTCTTGCGCAAGAAAGTCCTTGGGCTTTTTAAAATTTTGGATTTACTGATATGTAATTATTAGTGGTTCTGCTGAGAAAGACTATGATAAAAAAATATATCATAACACTTTACTATCTATTCTCTTCCACCTTTCTCTCATTTTACTAATATATTTTTATTTATTTACAAAGAATGAATAGTAATTGCTTTATGTCTTTCACCGTATGGTTAGTAATTATTTTTAATTATTCTCATTTTAAAATAATTTTCTTGATATTTGAATTTAATTTAATTATATATATACATATACAGGTGATTATCAAAATAACGGAAACACTAAGAAACATCATGAAAATCTTTATTAATACGGCGCAGAATCCCCTTTGTCATGTAATACCAACTGATTCACCTTGGAATTGGATTATGCAAGTCATGAATAGTGGTTAAGAATATATTATACCATTCATTCTTCAGGAAAAAATCATGAAAGTTCCTGTAGAGATGCTGTGGTGGATATCGATACATAGCTCTATCCGCTTATACTGAACACAGTGGCCGGACGATATAGAGTCGGGGGGGGGGGGGATTGCACAGAGCAAAATAAGATATTTGACTTCTGATATACTGATATATATATATATATATATATATATATATATATATATATATATATATATATATATATATATATACAGTGATTTCCGCTTATAAGAATCACGTTTGTTATTACTGTTTTTGATTCTTATAAGCGGTTGATTCTTATAGTCGAACTTTAGGTTTTGGGACAGGAACACACACACACCTATATTTACATATATTAGATAATTTACCATAAAATACTCTTTAATTTACGTTAATTATCTTTTATTAAAATTATTTTTTATAGTTTTAAAAATACAACTTAAGTTCTAGAGTTATAAGTAGATACAAATAATTATAGTAAGAGAAGAAAAATTCCAATATTTGTTACAACATACCTGCTTAACAGTTTTAACATTTCAACTACAGGAAGAGAGCAAGAAAAAGTGTTCTATGGTAGTTTGACGTAATGAAGTTTTCAGGAGGCTGTTTATACATCTTTCAATACCAATAGTCTCAGACGACGATTCAACTTCTAGCTTACGTTTCACGGTTTGATAACGTGCTGAATCTACTATTGTCACGTTTGCCTAAATGATAGTGGACACTTCTCCGAAGATTTATGTGTTTCAGGGTCCAGGAAGCCGCTTATAAACGGTTGATTCTTATAACCACTGATTACTATAAGTGGTGGTCACTGTATATATATATATATATATATAAGAAATAAACATCGTCTCATTTTAAATTTAAACTCATTTAGTATTAGGTCTACGATTATATGGAAAAAAAAATACGCCGGGCTTTTTTGGGGAGGTGCTATTGCTTGCCCCCCTGGAGCCGCCAATGCCTGTAATGGGGTCTTTCCACCATAAGCTGTTTTAACATACGGATTTAATTCGTTTTTTCTGTTAAGAGATAGAAAAGCGACTGTAATTCCTTTTTATTTATAGAAATTTAATAGTGTCTGCACATTCGGCGTTCAGTGTCTCCAGTCTAGACACTGTAAGTTCTTTTCTGTCTTTTCCCCCTCCCCCTTTTTTGTTAATTTTTTTTTTTGTTTTTTTTTTTTTTGTTCCTGCTCTTTTGCCCGCCTGTGGGATTCTGGCATCTTGGCAGGACATCGGTATCAACTTACCAATTTGTAACAGACCCTCTCGGAACATCGTTCGCTTCGAACTTGATGCCCTGACGTTCGCTTCGAACCGGTTCGGAACTAAAATAGAAGTCGGTTAAAAACCGAAAAGGGAAATAAAGAAAGAAAAAGAAGAGAGGAGCAGAAAGAAAAAGAAAAAACAAAACAAAACAAAAAAACGAAAAGCAAAATTCAACGCTCCTTTTCCAGTGCACGCCAAAAAATGTGGGAAGCCTATTGAAAGCTTAGCTGTAATAAATGACTGTCCTTGAAGCAAAGGATTGTAGAAGCAGAAAGAAAAAAAAAGTAAAAAAACAGGCAAAGAAAGAAGAAAGGAGGAACTCGCAGAAGGGTTAAGCTACAGAAAGAAGGCGGGTAGCCATTTGGCCTTGGGCAAGACTGGTTGCAAGCGAAGTGTAAGGCATGCACTAATGGACTCTATAACCCTTAGGTCAGTCGCTTTCGGGACTTCGATCTTCCTTCACCTGGTAGGACAATCTCGAAATGGGGCCGCTTGGAGTGCCGTTTCGGCCCCGAGAGGGCCCCGAGTGATGGGCTTGCAAGTAAATAAACGCCCCGCATGGCTGCGAAAATTCTGCAGGCAATATATGGGGAGATATATAGCGTTGTGGTGTCGTGAGGTAGATGTATGCCCCAGATGGGCGTTTACCTCTTTCAGGGACAAAGAGAAGCGTGGCAGGCATACATAATGTAGGATGCTTTTTAGATGAGCCTGATTTTTTTTTCCCCACTTCATCTTGGGTTTTTTTTTTTTTTTTTTTTTTTTTTTTTTCCCCGTCTTCGTTTTCGCTGAGCGCAGAAAACTGTTGAATTCGTTAGCTAATTTCATGTAAAAGAATATCTACGCTGAATATTTTAGCATGAGTTGAAATATAACTTTGGATTTATATGCGCATAAATAGCGTTAAAGCCTATTTTTGTAGAATTCTGTCTCGGGCGAATTTCGAAAATAGCGTTTCGTGTTCCTTTATAAGAATGTTTTATGGTTAAACTAGCTGAAAACCCGTACTTCGCTACGGAGTACGTTCAAATTAAATACAACGGTCAATGTATGCTATTAATGCCCCCCAAAAAATATTTATAAAGAAATAGTAACCGATATTTTTATAGACAAAATAATGTAGAAGAAAATATTCAAATTAAATCTAATATTGCATACTAAAGGATATAGTACAGTTAATATAGTACAGTTTGAGGAACATTTCTCTTACTGGATTTTAATATTTTTTTGGATAATGTCCAATCGTCTGCCGCATTAGAAAGAAAAAAAAATTCTTTTTGTCAATTTATTTCGTTGTTATGCACGGGGCGATAAATTAATTTTAAGTATCACGAAAAGAAAAAAAGCCATCTTGTTTGTGTATTTGTCCCGTACAAATCTTGCAATCGATTTTTAACTAACTTCCCGATTAGCTAGACATTTGAAACTTTTATAGTAGCTCAGAACACGATGACAATGCATTCTTTTGATACTTTTAGCCCTCTTTAATTAGATTTGAATTCATTTTCAGTTACTTTTGTTTTCTAGACTGGTGCAGCCATCTATAGGCCGGGACGGGAACGAAAAGTTAAACGCAAGTTAACTTCTAATTAACTTCATTTTCTTTCAAGTTGATGGGATAATTCACCAAAATTTTTTTTAAAAAGTATTTATTAATACATAGAATTGTCAAGTTTATATGATTCAACAGAAAATTTAAAAACATGGTGTATAAAAAGTTCTTTTTATCTTGTAATTATTAATATTATGATAATTATGGTTGTGAAATATAAAATTAAACCTCGTGGAAATCGTTTATTTTGCGCTGTTTAACTAGCGATAATTTACAATTTTTTGAAAAAATTGCTTCCTGCGCATGCTCAGTGACATTTTTAAATCTGGCTTTAGATACTCACTAAGCACGAGGCCGTTTAAACGCATTAATTTGTTTCTGCGCATTATTATGATTTTCAACGCTTGGCAATGATGTGTTGAGCAAAATTTGTGTATCAGTACATTTATTTACTATCTAGTCGTCATTTTTTGACGGGTACCAACTAGTTTATTTTAAAATACGTATGTATGTATGAAAGTAAAAAATATATGTATGTACATATGCAAAAAAAAATTGTTTAAAACTCGACTTACGACCAATGTCTCGGCCAATATATAGTGTACTTAGAAATGGTATAATAACGTATATTCATTTTGGTTTAATCGAAGAATTTTCCATCTCATTATGGTGCTGTTTTAAGTTAAACAATTTTTCTAACTACATTCTAAGACCATGAAAATACAGTTTTCTTGTTCATATAATTTGTCTGACGAAGACATTATCCAATGGAAATTTTCAGGCTAGCCAATAATGTGAATGAAAATTGTTCTTGAAATATCACTTTAAATATTTCCAACAAAATTGCTAGCTTCTCAGATATGGTCACATATAGTCGAGTCGAATGATGTCTTATTTTTAAAAAATGTTATTAAAGAATTCGCAATTCTTAGTTAACTGAAAGCAAAACGACATTTTAGGTAGAACTGGAGCGAATATGTCTTACTTTTTTCCAATTATACACTGACTCAAGATTACCTGGTTTATATTGAAATGCATGCATACTAAAGAACTTTTAATTGTAATCATAATTTGACCATACTGAAGGAAAATATATTTCAGTAACTACACGTCCAGTGTAAGCATCTTTTAATATTTTTCTTTTGTTTGTTTGTTGATAAAAGGGTTCATTCAATTTTCATACAAACATAATTTATTTGTAAAACTTTGGGAGGGGGGAGGGGGCATGTAAAAGCAACATAGATGTTTGTATTACAATACCTAACTACGGTATAGACTTTTTAAAGATCTGTCTACCCGTGCCAAGAACATGCAATTTTTTTCCGCAAAATATATGTACAGTGAAGTTTCTCTACGGCAGCCAGTATGGTTCCGAAAAAAAAGTGGCCATTTTGAGGGGTGGCCGACTAGAGAAGTTTCACTGTCTATATATATATATATATATATATATATATATATATATATATATATATATATATATATATATATATATATATATTGATATATATACATATATATATATATATATATATATATATATATATATATATATTGATATATATATACATATATATATATATATATATATATATTGATTGATTGATCGATTGGAATCTCGATCGATCGTTCCCCGAATCATCGTTTTCCCGTATGTGTCGTTTGATTCATTCAGTCCCCATGATCATATTTCTTTGTTATGTTCCCGCATTTATCGTTCAGTTCAGTCGGTCCCTTGAAAAACTATAGATCGAGATTCCACTGTATTAATATTAATATTAAAACCTCGTTTATCCGGATCAGATTGTAGATAATATTTTTATTTAATGTTCACATTAGATAATAATTTTTAACTATGATAGCAAGAACGTAACTATAAGTACGCCAAATATTCGCTTTTTAGTTTGATTCAATGTACAGTTCCTGCATAGGTTGTGAAATAAATTATGGTACTAAAAATGCTTTTTGTTGAGTTTAAGAAGCTTTACTAGAGTGTTACAGTGCTTTGATGTAGATTGACTCAGAAAAGTTTTTTTTAATTTTTTTAATGTCTTGCAAACAATACTATGTAATTTTGTTACAAAACATAGTTTTTTTTATCGTAATAAACGGTCTGCTTAGTTAAGGATTTTGTTTTGCTTATTACCCGGATTATCCGAATTGCCTACGGTTCCAGTTAGTCCCGATAAACGAAGTTTTACTATATATATATACAGTGGAATCTCGATCGATCGTTTTCGGATCCATCGTTTTTCCGTATGTGTCGTTTATTATATCCAGTCCCAACGATCATATTGCTTTGTTATGTTTCCGCATCTATCGTTTTCCCGCATTTATCGTTCATTTCAATCGGTCCCTTGAAAAACGATAGATCCACTGTGTGTGTGTGTGTGTGTATATATATATATATATATATATATATATATATATATATATATATATATATAATGTCCTCGAATTTACTGGCATTGGTTAAATTGTAGATTTTTGAAGTTTTACGGCTTATTGCTGTTCTCATATATTTATAAAGTATATCAGTTCTGCAGTTATAGTGGTGTGCAGTGTTTTGTAAAATGAAATAATTTTTTTTCTGTTATTTCCTAATGCATGCATATATACCTTATAGCCTCTCTGTTACTTTGTATGCGTTTATGTTTTGCATGTGTTTGTTTATATTACTGATATCATTATTTATAACATAATACATACGGTTGCAGTAGAGTGCATGTATTATTTTACTTTAATAGTGAGCTTAATATATGGTTAACGGCAAAGGGAAAAGTAAAGCATCGAAACTAGTGAATAATGAAAAGGGAAGAAAATGCCTTAGTGGAATCGAGGTAATACGTTTATAGCGAATCTTTTAAGGGGGAGGAGATCACCTTTACACTAGCAAAAATGCCCTGATTTTGTTACCAAGCTTAATGTGTTGTTAAACAGTTAATTTGTAATTAATTCAAACCAATTTTTTAGGGTGAATTGTACAAAGCTTTATCTAGTAGAAAACAAAAGCAGAATTGTTGGGAGATTATTAGAAATAATTTTATGTAAAAAAAAATTTAATGTTTTATGAAAAATTAATTTTAGGTCAATGCATTTCGTGCAGATTGTTTTAAAAACTATAAGAGATATATATTAAATTTTTTGTATATATTCTATACATAGACTATACTTTAATCTACACTTAAAATAATTACTATATTTCACATAAAAATATTTTTTAAGGCAAATGTATTGTAATGTACAAAAAATATAAAAAAAATTAAAAAAATTTCCGTAAAATAAAATTAGTAATATGTACTTACTTAAATTTAGGTAGAAATTGTATAAACATAGCGATTGTATAAACATATACATTGTATATACATGTATACAAAATTTTAGCAATTTGTGTCGATTAGTTTTGTAGAAATAGGACTCACAAGTTTGAAAATTACAGTGTTTAGAAAAAGCCATTTAAAGTTTAAAGTTTCCATAAATTACTTTACTATTAGCTTTATTCATTTGGCCATAAAATCGGTTCTAATTCTAGTATCGACTTTATTTTTTTCCAAAAGATTCCTTATAGTCCATTCTTCAATAGTAAATCGTATTAAAAATTTGGGTTTTTTGAAGGTTTTAAGGGGATCTCCCCCCCCCCCCCCTTAAGGCATTTTCTTCCTTATCGTTAACATCCATGGTCGGGTAAAGCGTAGAAATGTTCGCAGATTTTGCACTTTCGCTTTGCTTTTGTGTCAGGATTAAAATGTGCCTCTGCATTATAAACATTTCTGTAATGCGATGGATTTCAAAGCCCAGTGTAAATATATAGTCAGCCATTTTTTTTAGCTATTTTATCGACTAACGTAATTTTTTAATAATTTTGCATCATTATATTTAGATTTGCTGGTGTCTAATGGGGCAGAATTGAAATCATAGAGCCTTTGTAGATTTGGCATGCCTTGACCCAACTATTACTTTTTTTTTTTTTGGCTTTTTATCCTCCCCCCCCCCCCCATAATTACCATCTTGCGCTTACTTTTCACTCTAACCCCTAGTCTGAATTTTTAAAATGCATCCATTCTGAAACATTACTTTCATTACTCGATTTAATTACCTGCTCTTTGTTGCAGCGCTTTGATTTTGCATTTCCTCGCTTTGTAATCGTGTTTGTGCCCAGAGAATACCTTAGAAAGACCTTCGTAGGAAAAATTAAAAAAAAAAAAACTATATATATTAAGGTAATTTAGATTTTCAAATATTTCAGAGAACAAATATACCATAATTAGCCCCAAACTAATCACCAGATTTCAAATACTTCCTAGATTGGAAGTCCTAATGACTCTCCCTTTTGTGTCTTTGTTGATAAAACAAGCTATCTTCATCCCCTCCGAGTTCCTTATCTCCTGCCTCCCAACTATCAGTCGAATACTCCCCCCTCCCACCCGGTCACATGATCTGGAGAAAGAGAGAGAGAGAGAGAGAAGGAGGGAGAACAAGACATTATCCTTCCATTTTTATCTCCCGTTTTTATTATCATAATTTTTTTCTGATTTCCAAAAAAATTCCGCCCACCTTCTTTGCTGGCGGGGGTACGGGGGTGTTTCATTAGCATATTCAAGGGGGATGGTCCCTGCGCAAAAACGTTCGAATGGATCGCGATCGCACCCCACCTTCTCTGGGATGATAGACAGCTGCTCCCGCATCTTTTGCGATCCCCCCTCCCCCCCCGCGGCAATTGGTTCTTCCCCACCCCTCGTTTTCCCGCGCATTTTCGTCATCTTCCTTCAACTCTTTGGAAGGAGTTCAGGAGCAAAGGGGTTTAAGTCTTTTTTTTTTTTCCTTTTTTTTTCTTCTCTTAAGTGTGCCGTCCTTTTGTGATGGCTGGGTGAAGTCAGTAGGCATTTTTATGGATTTAATAAAAAATGAAGGGAAGGGAAGAGAGAATATTTCGCCGAAAATAAATTAGTACGGCTTTGAATTCTGGATAAAGGGGGCTGGGTTTTTGTGTACTGCACACAGCGATACGCACAGTAATTTCGTGGCTTTTTTTTTTCTTTTTCGAAAATTGGAATTCTTTTATTATAATTCATTATAGAGAAATTTGTTTCTCTGCCCTAAATTCAGACTTCGCTTGAGTTGGATGAGTGAAATAAGGCGCTTTCCCGTCACTATATTTTTTACCCTATGAAACATTGTTTCTATGGCAGTTTCTGTAATTACCTTTTCATGATTATTAATTCAGTTTCTTCCTTCCATTTCCCTGTGTTAATTTAGTTTTTAGTACTCCAGTTATTATGCTTAAATTTATTTTTTTAAACCTTTTTTTCTGTTTTTTGGGCAGTAATCATTAAAATATATTTCAGTGCGTGAATAATAATTTAATGATGCTTTTTAATCTTTATTTAATATGCTGTGCAAAAATTTCCCCGAGATCTTACCTTTTTTTTTTAAAAAATTTTATAAATTGACGAGCATGCGTTATTATACAATATTGCGTTTTTCTCTTTTCTACAATTTTTTTTTCTTATAATAAATAGAATACGAGTTAAAGTTTGTTTCATGTTTCATCGCAATTTAGTAATTTTTCTGTTCTTTTTCACTTGTTTGTATTTTTTTTTTTTTAAATCAGTTTCAAAATCACTTTTTAACAGACGCTGCTTGGCGATTATTATAAAAATACCACATGAGCTAATAATATTTAAATTCTTTACACGTGAAAATTCCGAAGAATCATGTTTTACAAAATACCTCCGAATTCTTTCGAACTTTATAACATAGCACTTACAGACTAGCCGTTCATTATCAGTACAGTAATAACTGTTTCGTTGTTTCTGGCTTTGGAAAATTCTCGTTATTTATGAAATAATCTAAAGCTATTCCGACAGCTTCATCATTCTTTTTTCCCTCATAAACAAATACAATCGAACTTCCCTATATCGAAATTTTCTATATATCGAACTCTTAGCAAATCTCCATGTTCATTACATAGAAATACTGTTTCTATACATCGAAAAAACCTCTATATATCGAAATTTTTTTCACGACATATTGGGAGATTTTATTCCACTTTAGGACAAAATCTCCCAATTTTTGGCGTTTGAAAGAATACTTCGTGGACTTCTATTCATGGAAAACATCCCTGATGAAGTTTTTAATGGACTGAATAAATGCGAGCATTTCTTTGATGAACTTTCCGCAAAACTGGCTGTTCAGCAAGATATTCGTAGTTTTTATTAAAAAGAACGTAACTGTGATCACTGTAACCACTAACTCGATTATTGTTTTTTTAAAGGTATCTAGTACTCAATAAATCTTTCGCATTAATTTATTTTTTAGTTATTAACTTTCATTTAATGTGATTCGCATGTAAATTGGAAATGGAGTTTCGTATACGAAAATTAGCTTTAATTTTAATGTCTTAGGAGAATTATGATAAAACTAAGATAAATTCTATAGATCGAAATTTCTATACATCGAATTTTTTTCCGGTATTTTGCTACTTCGATATATGGAGGTTCGACTGTATTTAGATTTAGCTGTCCAGGTGGACCCGAACATTGCATTGTTGATGTAAGGTAATGCATATTTAGATTTTATCATCATTTTTGTGGTATCGCACAGGCATATCTCATGTTAGGTAGAAGTTTGATAACCGGTCCAAAAAATAAATACCTTTTTTTTTCATAAAATAAGTGTTTTACCTATATTTTGCAATTGACTCCAGCGCAAACAAACTCCAGTTTTCAAATAAGTCTCTACCTGAGAGCCGTACCGACCCAAGTTCTTTTTTACAAGAGCATTTAAAATAATATTAACTGACAATTTTTATCACTGTTTTAAATTTATAGATTTATCTTTAATATTTTTAATATGATATATTAAAAATATTAAATAAAATCTATAAATTTAAAGCAGTAATTAAAAAATTTCAGTCAATGTTGTTTTAAATGTTGCTTTAAAAAATGTTAAATTGAAAATTTTAAAGGAAAATAGATTTTTTTTCATATTCCTTTGATATAAAACTTTCTGTTAATTGTATGTGTTATTGCATGTACCAAAAACATAAAATAAATAAAAAATAATAATAATAATAATGGACGGTTGTGTTCAAGACCTCAATAACAACTAAATATGAAGGTTGCCTATTTTCCTTTCACAAGTGATAGTTTTCTGTTAATAAAATATCAGGAAAATAGAAAGAGACGGCAACCTCTTAGTTTTACAGTTAAAAAGCATTATAAATGTCACGTGACTGAAATTCTTTTATCTGTGGCATCAGCTGCTCTTCGTGTTATGTTTTCGTTGCGTACATGTGGAAAGTATTAAAGTTAGTGAAAGTTTGTCTAATACTGTATCACAACTTCGTGCTTGATGTAGTTGAATAAAACAGACAGGAGTCGAAATTTTGTGAAAAGAAAAAAAAATAACCGTGTCACGTGATGCTGTAAGCTTTACAGTCTCATATGAGTACTGATAATAGTTTCATAACTTCCCCATCAAAACAGTTTTACAATAATTATCCAAACTTTACTATAGACACAAAATTTAATTTCATACCATTTAAAAATAATTTATTTTAGACTTTTCGATTCATATAGGAGGTACTGAAACTGAAATAAGTTTTTACTAAGTGGGAAAAAAATTGTTTTGGTAGTGATTTGTAGTAATTTGTATTTCAAATGAAATAAATTTTATTTAATAAACTAAAATTTTTAGGGGTTATGAGATCTTACACTTCCTTCAATGGCGATTGTAACGAACTGTGCCCTTTATAACAAATATCACAAGTAGTTGTTATACACTTCCATGTTATGCTGTACACTTTTAGTTTCTGTTGAGTGCGTTCGATTCATGACTTCCGATGTTATGGCTGGCGATTGTTTTTGAAGACGCTAATAAAGAATCTGTAAAAGTTAGAAGGAAACATTCTAACTGTGCCACTTTAAAATTCGTTTTAAACTTGTACGAATTTAGAAATTTAACTTGTAAATTCGTTACGAATAAGTGCATAAAAAATGGCAACAGTGACACGTAATGAAATGTTCGTTGTGCTCTCCAAAAAATTCCTGTAAACCATGATTAGAATCTGGTTTAAAGGGAGCCGAAAACAGGAAATTTATGTTCTCTTAAAATTTTATTTTACGTTAATTATTAATTAATATTTTTTTGATGGACTTCAATGTAAATGAATGTGTAAAATTTTTTGTTCTGCATTACAACAATTAATTTGTCTTCTTGTAATGTTGTTGAAAAATAATCGATCTTTTAATATCGAAAATAATCGAATAATTTATTTGAGTTAAGTTAACTTTTTTTGTTTGTTTGTTACTCGTGTTTTTGTGTACAAATCTCTTTTAATATAATTTTTCGTCGGTTAAATTTCATTACTGCGTTAGTTTTAATTGTGAGTTTTTTCCTATGTCTCCAGCAGTGAATGATGCTCCACTGCTCTTAAATATCGAGTGAAAGGCCATACATTTGGGAGTATAATCATGTTTTACTTTCCAAGAATCTTTAAAAATCGTTAAAACCCTACACTGCATGATTTTTTATTTTACAACTACATTTTTTCACAAACATATTTGGGCCTAGAAAATATTTAAAAAAATATTTTAAAAGTTCTTTTTTGAAAATCAGAATGAAATGGCTAAAAGGATCGATTCATAAAAAACCCAGTATGCAATAAATGCAAATTCATTTTCTTAGATTTAGTATAGGGGGAAATTTCAATTGATTCACATGTGCATCACTATGCAGTGTAGGGTTAAGGGTTTTTCCATAAAAGAAATCTAGCAGATAATGTAAACATTGAAAGTTATGTTAATTTACTTGACTTTTCATGCTTTTCTCATATGTACGTGTGCATACATTGGTCGCTATTAATCATTATCAAAGGGGTTTTTTTTAGAAAAGGAATTATTTGCTGTCAACTAATCCGACAGCTTTGTCATGCTTCCCCCACTCTACAAAAGTCATGATAAATCCGTTAGTTTGAATTATTATCGGTGATTTTTCAAAAGGAATTATTTATTTACCGTAGATAAATGTTCATATCGCTGGATTCATCTGTGTCATACATAATTGATTTTACATTTGCAGGAAATCGCGTGTTTTATGTTTTGGTACGTCTGAAAAAAGAGCCGGCTTCTCTTACGTACTCGCTGTCCCTTTCCTTATTGTGTTACGATGCGTCCAAGCCTGACGGTTAAAAAGTAAACAAGCTAGTCTTGGGCGATTTACAAAGTAATATATGAAACCTAGTAATGAAAGGGTTTTTGTCTGAAAATATATTTCTTAGAAAAATCCGATGTTGGCTTGGAGGCACACCAGTGAGCCAAGGCGTTTTGTGGGAAAAGAACTTTGCTGAAGCGTAAGGGCTCAAAAATTCCCAGAAATTTTTAACGCTGTGATGAACTGCTTACAAGACCTTGTCCCCGACGAATTACGACCTTGCATAGTCCATCCTGCTGGGGGTAATTAACACCTCTGAACCAGCGGAGTAGCGAGCATAACTGGCGCCCGGGGCACGATACCTTTTTAGCGCCCCCCCCATGGTCTTGGGGACCATTTGGCATCCCTCTGCGAGTGGCGCCCGGGGTATGATAGACCCCCTTGCCCCTCCATCGCTACGCCACTGCCTTGAACACGATGAGACGGGGATGGTGTTCCAAATATCGTACGTACTCGAGTTTTGGAACGACCACGAGTCCTTTAACACAGCCGTCTGTCTAGTCCATTGGTTCTTATCCGGGGGAGGGGGGGGGGTGCGTGAGAATGCTCTAAGTTTTTAATGAAAATTACAAATTGAGTGAATCATTTGATGGATTAAATCATTGAATCATTTGATGGACGGTGATAATTATTGGTAGCTTTATTAAATCTTAACTATAGTGGGCTATTCTGCAAATGAAGCATATAAATGTGTAAGCACGAGAGCGGAGTTCGGGTCTTTCAATTCGTTCTGACATTAGCTCTAGTCCCGTCGGAATGTGGTTGGTTGTATGTTAAGTTTAAGGTGTACTAATATAGATAAAGCTCTTCTCAGAATTTTAAGTCAGAGATTTCTGCTTTTTTTTTGTTTCATCTACAAATTGAATGTTAAGACTAGCTGAATACCCGTGCTTTGCTACGGGAATACTATTTATAGACAAAATAATGTAGAAGAAAATATTCAAATTAAATCTAATATAACATATTAAAGAATATAGTACAATTTAAGGAATACAGTTTAAGGAACGTTTCTTTTATTGTATTTTAATATTTCTTTTGTCAATTTAATTCGTTGTTATGCACGGGGCGCAAAATTAATTTAAAGTATTAGAAAAAGAAAGGAAACCACATGATCAGCTTTTAATAAATTAAATTCTAAAAATTAGTCTTTAAAAATTCCCCAAAAATCAGAAAAGGAAGGTAAATATTCGAAAAAGATTTCATTTTAAAAGGATTTTTATGATCTTTCTCGTGATATAAATTTTATAACCCTCAGATTGTTATTTTAAATGCAAACGTTAAAAAAATGTTACAAAAACAGCTGAAAAATTTAATTAAAAAATAAGAAGAATTTTTCAAAAATCTTTCTTAGTGCACCCCTACATTATAAGAAGAATCGCCCTGCGAAATTTCAGCCCTTTAGGTCCAGTGGTTTGGTTTGTACGTTATCTACCAGTCAGTCAGTCACGGAAACTGTTTTATACATATAGATGTTAGGTAATCAATGAGGATAACCTGTACTGAAATTTCACAACACCCATTTAAAATCGAAGTTAGCTTATGGAGACAAAAGCATAAAATTTGCTTCCCTTAAAAACATAGCACGCAAAATTCGGCAAAATGTGTACATCATTACCTAAAACACGGGATCATGGGCATTTTTTTTGTTTTATAAAATATAAAACGTCGTGTGCAACGAATGACTGTTTTAGAGGGTCTGAAATAAGGTGAATATCAAGCACAAAACATGTAAAATGTTGCGTCTATACGATTGTACAAATTGTTGAAGATTTCTGAAAACGCATCTAAATAAAACACTGAAATGTGCTCTATGGAAAAATTATTTAACTCCTGATTTATAATTACTTTACCTTTTAGTGTTTAAATAGGGGTATAATGAAAAAATTTCAGGTAGTCTCTTCTAACGAAGGTACCGCGAGTTAAACGTAGGATTACTTATCGTTGCTTACCTCTTTTGTATGTATATAAGTATAATATATATATATATATATATATATATATATATATATATATATATATATGTCAAAATTTTGACACATTTTGGTGCTTTTCTGTTTAACTGTTTTATTGCTTGCCCAAGCGATACAGACTGAGTTTGTCGCAGTGCCAAAATTATAACTCGCGACGCAGGACATCTGGAATTTTGCTTTTCGGAGGACCGTTATGGAGGAACGTAATCCTACGTTAAAAATAAAAAGTAGAACATAAGAAAGGGTTGCAAAGACAAGCTATAACCGAAATTTTTAATACATACTTCTATTTTTCAAATGCCTTATACCTTTCGAGTAAGTTATCACTTAGATTTAATGCAACTATACAGAAAAAGTATTTCATCTTTGAAGATGGGAAAAGAGTGTTGTTATCCCTTTGTTTTCGTGATATGTTAACATTAATTCGGACATTTTATTGAACTCGAAGCGTTTATGTACAGAAAGAGAGCTTGCTGACGAATGTATTTTCTTTATAGCGGTGTTTGACTGTCGAATCAAGATCACATACTCTATACCGCTCCTATCCTTTGCCAATTCATAAGCACAGTTGCCAGCGAAAAAAATTGTTTTGGAGTTATTTCATCTCTGACTTTAATTTCGATAGTCGCCGGATAAACTTTAAACTGCAGAAAAGGAGGAGATCAGCAAAATGTACTGCAATACTTAATTAATCCATGCAAAATGGCATAGGAGGAATTATGACTCACTCCACCCCTTTCCTTGAAACTTCTGGTTTGAAGGTCGAGTAGAGATGAGATGAATGTTGTTTATACTTGCGCTACTTGATCATTTTATGTATTATGTTTTTTTTTTTAGTTGCTTCCAAAAACCTGCACCCGGATAACCGTGAGTTCATTGCATTATCGAGTTGAGAAGAATTATTACATTTCATGTAAATGAAACATGGTACGAGTTGTTAACTATTTTCAGTTTTTGGTCGGCTAAATATTTCACTGAATGGGGTTCCGTAAAAGGAATAAGAGATTATCTTGTACGTGTCTCTTAGCTTTTTAATTGCTTGCTCTTCGTTATTTAGCTTGCGTCGTGAGTGTAGCTTTCTTTCTTTTATTTATTTTTTTAATAGGAAAAAAATTAGGATGGTTGACATTGGCACTTTTTTTTTTGTATCAATTATTTGCGTGACTCTTTATGCGATGTCGGCGGTTCTTCAACAAATACTCTCGAGTTCAGACAGCGAGGTCGATTTTCGTGACGTAATCAGCAAGGTTAAATGCTGTTGGTATCTCTACTGAGTTACTGTTTAAAGATCTTGCTTTCCCTTGTTTACTTTTTTCTCTTTGTCGATTTTCTTGCATTAATTTGCTGTGAGTGGGCATTTGGATTCTTTTAGAGAATACGAGGCACAATGACTGAAAATCAGAAATTCTTTTGAATGAACGACTGTTTCCAACGGAAAATTACCACAAACCGGGCTTTACGTGGTACATGAATCTCTACAGTATTATGGACGTTTTAGTCAGAAAGCCATGATAAACTTGCTAATCAAATATATCTACCTTGATTATTGTTTTAATTGTTGAATTCAACCTTTTCATGGAAAGCAGGCTTCCCTTCTATTTCTCTTTACTAATCTTTTTTGGCATATCAACGAAATGCGTATTATTTGAGGTATTTGAAACAACGAAATCTTCTTCATTTAATTTAAGGCCCCCTTAATTGGTGCGCGTGACTTAAAAAACGCACAAGCGTCATTTAACACATTCTTGTTAGATGTGTAGTAAGCTGATATATTATATTTGGCATAATCTGAAACCTCCAGTCAAGATACTAATACCAGTTAATTCAAGGTAAAATATTTCAGGGTAATTCAGGGTAAAGTTTTAGGAGTTCTCTTTAAGTTCCACTCCTAAAAAATTGTAGGGAATTGAAGAAGCTTTCGTCTTCAATTTATTCGTTCTCCTCTTGCACCCTGTGAGTACTGTAGCCAGTACTCAATTTGAAAAAGCATATGTAAGTATCCATTTTAGTACTGACTGCATTCTGATGTATTTAATCGATAAAAAATATGATTTTTTATTTTTCAGTCAATTTATCATCAAAACTTGTATATTTTCTGACAATGATCTGAAATTTTACAAAGGACAGTAAGTTTTCTTTCATGTTTGGAAACGAACACGTGTTGTTCGTCGACTAACATGAAAGTACTATTATCATTATTTTTTAATTATTTTTCAACATTTTATTAGTTGTTCTTATATTTTCCTCAACACCAGGCCAAAATTTAGTCTTTTCGAATGAATATTGGCCAGTTTTCTGAAAGACAACATGCTCTCAAAAATGTTTAAAATGATTAAACTGATTACCCTAAACCAGTGAATCCAAACCTCTTTATGCTTGAGTACTAGAGCACTTTGTAGGGTCGTGGCGTACCACTGGTTATGTTATAACTTTTTGAAGGGGGGGGGGGCAAATAAATTCTATGCACACATGAATAACTTTACATAATGTATTTACAAGTATAAATAAAACGAAAATGCAGAAAATAAATCGATAAAACTAGGAAAAGGCCGTTTATACGTCTGTTGTACTTTTATTGATCCCTTCTGTGTACCACCTCAAATGCTCAATCGTACCACCAGCTGGAAAAAACAATATAGCATTCAGGGTGAATTTCGAAGATTGTTGAAACTCCCTTGGGTCTCACGAGTTCCACAGAAATCGTATGCTACGTTGAATAGCCATATTTAAAAAAAAATCTTTTATAAAAACCATTTGGAGTATATATTTGCTAGAAATTAAAAACTTAACTTTAGATTAAGCGCGAATTTAAATGGTCTCGAGTTTTAATAGGCTTCGGATTTTTCAGCATGGGCAAAAACTGGGAAAAGAAATGTTTTATAGTAATTTACGTTCAAATACAAATTTTTGAATAAACGTAATCTAGAAGATATAGCTTTTCCGTAAAAATTTGTTTAACGACATTTCGTAAACCGAAATGTCTTTAAACAAACTGGCAATTATTGTCTATTTATATGCGAAATTCTTTTCAGGATTTACCGATCCATATTCCTGAATTCTGCCGCCCAAAAATTTTAAATAACGCTAGAACGTAGCAAAAGTGCAATGATACGATGAATACACAGCTACGTGCAGTTTGGAGGGTGTTTAAAAATGTTTCTTTAGTCATTAAGTTTAATTTTTTTAAAAGTAAAGCGTTTATCAGGCAGCAGCTCCATTAAAAACAATTAATTTCCTTAAGATAAAGAGTTTCTAATTAAATATGAAATAAAACATCGTACGTTACACAAAAAGAACAGCCATAATTTAACTCATTTTTTTTTATCAATTAAATTGTAAAACGGTGGGATGTTTATTAGGTTATGTTTGAAATTTTGAAATCACTGTTTTAGACGTAAATAAACTTAACCTTAGGTTAGGAATTGTAAGTTAATGTAAAGAAAAAGTTTTTTTTCCCCTTTTAAAAAGTCATCTCACGTGCAGCTAATAGCTTTAATTTTAGATAAAACTATTAGCCTCTTGTAAAAATTTGTCGATTGTTAATTTTTTTAATTATACGAGTGTTGAAAAGAAATACTTCTTGATTAATTATTTATCTACACTATTTGTAAACGTTACTTTTCTGTATTGTGAACTTTTCGTTAGTTTACCTAGTCGATCCATCCTAAAGCGTTCCATTCTCTGAGCTCGGTTTTTTTTTTTTAACCTCCTTGTTGAGTGATATTTTCATGCATATTTATTACCTTTCCACACTTTTCAGAATATTTTGAATTCTTTTCAACGTTTCTGATATTTATATTTCGTGCGCGGTGTAAGTTCTGATTAGAAATTAATCATTTCAAACGCATTTATTGAAATCTCATATTTCACCAGCATAGATATATCACCCTGCTGAAAAAAAAATACGATTATACCGGGTGGTTATAATTAAACTTCCCCTATAAACGGCATCCTACAGCGCAAACGGGTGAACGGAATGCAACGAAATCTTGTACAGTGGAATCTCGATCGATCGTTTTCGGATCCATCGTTTTTCCGTATATGTCGTTCATTTTATCCAGTCCCAACGATCATATTGCTTTATGTTTCCGCATCTATCGTTTTACCGCATTTATCGTTCATTTCAATCGGTCCCTTGAAAAACGATAGATCGAGATTCCACTGTATATGGGCTATACACGAGATGCGCTCTATCTATCGTAGAATCTCTATCTATCGTTCTTCAGGGGACCGACTGAACTGAACGATAAATGCAGGAAAAAGATAGATGCGGAAACATAACAAAGTAATATGATCGTCGGGACGGGTGAAATAAACGATACATGCGGGAAAACAATGGATCGGGGAACGATCTATCGAGATTTCACTGTGTGTATGTATATATATATATATATATATATAAAAGAGCTTGTCTGTTTGTTTGTCCGCTATAGAATCATAGACTGTTTCACCCACCGGGACCAAATTCGGCACAGTTAATGTTTTGGACCCGAGAAACTTAAATCAGGAAAAACGAAATTTGGGGCTCAATTAGTTTTTTTAAAATTAATTTTTTAATGTTTTTTGTGCCCGATAGAGGTGCGTCTACCCCCTGTGGTGTCCCCTCAACCAGCTGCGTTAAGAGGGGTGGTTTGAGGATGACGGAGGGGGGGGGGTCAAATTCCAATGAACGGGAGAAAGAGGGTTGGGAATGACCTTAAAATCAGACGAAGGTCCGCAGGCTCAAAGTTTCTTTCTTTCTTATTGTTTGTGTATCATTTCAGTAGAAACGTGCTAAGCGCATTCTGTCTGGCCAGATGAACATGAAGAGCGGGAGTGCAGCCCAGTATTTTTTTGATGGAATGCATGAAATATTTTATATCTATATATCTACCCGGGCAACGCCGGGCAATAATGCTAGTATATATATATAATAGGGGGTAGTATATATATATATATATATAACGGGGGTAGTTCATTGCAATTTATTACTGAAAAATGGTTCATTATTTCATCATCAGACCACAGACATAAGTATAATCCAGTATAGTGATTACTTCTGTTTCGATGAAGTCGTGGATGACGGAATATACCTGGGTGGATCCCAATATCCAGAAAGACAAATTTTTCACGTCTTTTCAAGACAGTGGCCAACCCTAAAATGCTTTCAAAACATGACGAAAGAGGGGCGCACCATGAACCTTCAGTTCTTCCGTTTGACGAATTTAAAAGTTGCTGCGCCAGCGGGTTCAAAGGTGGGAATTGCGTATGCAATAAAGTAAAACGGCACAGTTGGACAATTTCATGTGGGGTTAATTTAGAAACACGTAATAAAAAGGGAACTATATATATCAGTGTACAGGAATAATTTAGAGCAGCGGTTCTCAACCTGGGGGGGGGGGGGGCGTAGAAGAATTTAAAGGGAGGCGCGAGTTTAAAAATAAAAATAAAAAAGTAAAACTAACTGTCAAAAACTTGTCAAGGACAAACAGTGCCAGCCCTCTCTTTAATGTTGTGAAAGTGACTGGTATTACATGCCAACCTCACCTGTATCCTTGATTACCTCAAATATATTTGATCTGTATTTAATTCTTTGATTTCATATGTTCTAATAATAATAAGTTCCAAATTAAGATATGTGTAGTAGTAATAAATTTTGTGTATGAAATTATCTATTCTATATTTTCATTTAATAACCAGCTTCAGTTTCAAATTCCGATTGTACTTCTCGTATTGATCACAATTGGTGGTGGTGGTGGTGGTGGGGGAGGCGTGACCTCACATCAGTGTTTATAAGGGGGCGCAGAGCCTGAACGGTTGAGAACCCCTGATTTAGAGGATAGGATAAAATAAAGTTGTCAGATGAGGAAATTTAAATTTCTGAGCTCACATATATATTTATATATAAATATATCTATGGTGCCCGGTATAAAGGGCTGAAGTCAAAAACAGTGATTTAAATATACCAAGTTATTGGCTTTTATACCAATCGCAGAACTATAATTTCGACTTGAGTCTTTTGTACAAAGAAATGAACTTTTGTATACAAAATTGATAGACTTAAGCCTTTTATACATGTCAAAAGATTTTTTTTTAAAATCTATACTAACAAATATCTAAAAATCACTGTTTTATTCCTTTGTACCGGGCACCATAGGTATGATGTGTTATGTTATATACATTATTTTAAAGACAGAAACGGTAAAATTAACAGTGGAATTAAGATGCTAGTTAAAAAATACATCTAAAGGAATTTAGATGAAATAGAGAAATTTAATTAGCATTTTTCGCCTACTGTTGTATTATAATAGATGTAAAAATAGATTAACCTTTTCCTTACGGGGTGGGATAGCATGTGTCCCATGAATACGAGCCCAAGAATGAATATATATATATATATATATATATATATATATATATATATATACATACACACACACACACACACACACACATATATATATATATATATATATATATATATATATATATATATATATACATACACACACACACACATATATATATATATATATAACCCCCTTAATGGCCGTTCTTACAAAGGGGTATGAAATTTCCCGTTCTAAAGAGGGAATCGGAAAGATGGACCCCGTAAGCTAAAAGTTAATGTAAAAGCTATTTTTGTTGTCTCGACATAGCCACCATTGTAGTCAAATCGATTTATTTTTATTTTAAACCAAAGCTTACGATCTGTATTAGTTAAATTTTATTCCAATTAACACACATATTCGAATTATTGAAGTATAAATATTTTAATGCGGACTGTCAGAGAGTGTAGTAAAGTTTAGAACCGTCGGATATTGTTTTACGCTTGACTGGAAGCTGTACTTATATTGCGCTTTAAAACACCTCAGCACACATTAAAAAAAAGCACTACCCCACTCGCAGCCTTTCCACATAGATCATCTCACTCGTCTGAAATTCATTTTGTCTTGCAAGAATTTATCCCTCTCCTATTACACTGACACATACCGCTTTTGCCCTCAGATTTCACTCTTATCGAGTCCTTCCCCGCATCCTGGCCGTTTTTTAATTTACTTTTTTTTTTTTTCCAGCCCAGATCAAACAACCCTTTGAAATACCTCCGTCGTTCCTCTAAGCATCTGCCGCTGCCATTTCTGCTTTAGTAAATTATTCACGCAGCTCACACTCTTCAATCTTCCTCCCCCCCTCCCTCCTATCGCCATCTTAAATGGTATTTTTGGGTATGGATTTTGGTCGAATTCGTGATAATGTATAAGGTTTGCCGATCTGGAATAGATAGTATTCGAAATTTTTAAACGTTGCTAAAAAAAAAAAAAAATTTTTTTTTGAATTTTTTTTTTTGGCCCGGAATGATATATTGTTAATTGAATGTATCGATTCGTTTTATTTTGAGTACATTTTCTGTATGACTTTCGTATCTGCTTAAATCATTTCAATTTATTCTTGGAACGTGATCAACTTTCAACTTGCTTAATGAGTAGTGAGAAATTCTGCCACTAGGCGGCATTTCGCGACAGAATCCCTGTTTCTGCCCTCCGCTCGGCAATAGCAACTGAGTTGCGTTCAGAATTAATTATGCAATATTTCTTCTTCTTCTTTTTTAGTTGTATAGCTATGTGATAGCTTAGAAATATAGCACCAAGTGTAAAGTAGGATTCATGCATAAATCGGTAACGGAAATTTCCTGAAGTAATGCGTTAAATTTTTAAATAAAGTTTTAATATCATCGCAAGTTTTAATATAATATTTATTTTAACAGATCGGTATAAAGTTCTGTTCAAGTTCTTTCGTGATGAAATAGGGGGAATTGCTGGTATATTACAAAATATTAGAGGATGTTGCACTTTTTTTTTCCATTTTTTGGACTGATTAATTAAAAGGGTGATTTATTTTGTTGTCAATTTTCGTAAAATAGGTATTCTTATTACATGATTATTATTTGAAACTGTTGATTGACATAAATTTCGCTCAAAATAATGATAACATAGGTTTTGGATAACTGATAGCATTCAGAATTTTAGCGTATGCTTAATTTTTTATTTTTATTTTACTGATTTATTAATTAACAAAAGCGTTCATTTATTTCGTTGTCGATATTCGAGAAATATTGAAATTCATGTTAGCGTTTTACTATATTTCGAGGTATTGTTGTCCTAGTTAACAAACAACTTAACTCCCATTTCCCACTTTTTACATGAGGAACAAACAAACAAACAAAAAAACTGATTTATTCGGCAGTGAAAAGATAAATTATTATGGTTCATTCTTAAAAATATAAGTTAGTGTTCTGAGATATACATAGGCCAGATTGTTATGTAATTAAGCATCCTCTTAATTATACCCTTGTAACGCGACTTTGAGTTACAAGGTTAGCAACAGTTAAATTAAGGAGTTATGTAGTATATGTTGTTTTTCACTTTTTGGGGGGATAAATTAATTTTTTTGGAGTTATTAGGTTTGGCAGAGTTGTACAGAGACCATAAACTGTTTGAATAGCATGAAAATCCCCAAATCGCATTGATTTACATGGCTTGTTAATTAGGCCAACTGTATAATCTTTACGGAAGAATTTCTGCTTCATAAGGGTTTGTTTCAAGTCAGAATACGTGATTTTTTTTTATTCTATAGGTGGTTGTTTGTATTTCAAAATCAATCTTTAAAAAAATCTGGAATCAGTAATCTTATTATTTTTTTTGTTGTTGTTAGTTTACTGAATAAATCACGAACATCCTAGGGAATTCATTTTAACGTTTGTGTAAAGTTTGCAGATCTAGCGTTTGATTTCAAAAATTAAAAATATTCATGTTAAGTCGTATCACTTAATCATAATTTTGAAATTGAAAAGTTTTCTTGAAATTGTTCAACTTTATAATTTTGTGTTATTACTCTTTGAAATCGGGGCTATATTTAGGGGTATATATAATTTAAAAATATGTTGAAGGATATATCAGTATTAAATTAATCACCATCCGTAAAGATTAATTGCATAATAGGTGTATTTCTTTAGAAGTTATTCTAAAACTCAAGAGTGAGTTTGTGTGGGATTGTACGCAGTGTAAAACGGTGCATGTTCGAGCAATTTTTATTAGAATATGATACTACTGAAACTTGTAAGAAACGGGACAAAACAAGGTTTTTTTAAGTAATATAACCAGGTGTTTCTAATTTGTAGTTTTTTTTAAGGCTGTTGTTTCGATTACCCAGTATACAGGTGAATATATTTAAGATCATAGATTTCTTTGGAAAATACCTTACAAAAAATGTCGTACATCAGGGGTGTCAAACTCGCGGCCCGCGACGAACATTTTTGCGGCTCGGCCAATATATAATAAACAATAATATATAATAAAATAACCGACGCAGAAATAAGATACGAAGAATTCGCTAAATGTTTTTTTTAATGATACTCTTTTTTGCTATTATTAAACAAAATGCATATATTTATGTTGAATTACTGTAATTAGGTAAATAAATCTACGTTTCTATTAATATTGATTTTTTCTTTTTACGGCCCACCTATAGTTAAACCTTGTTTGTTTGGCCCAAGGTAGCCTTTGAGTTTGACACCCCTGTCGTACATCGTATCTTTAAGACAGAAATGAAATTGCAGTGTTAATAACATTTAGCAGGAAATTGCCTCCAAAAAGCATAAACCGAAATCATGTTCAATCATACTTCATGGTGTAATCGTGTCCAGTTTAGACAAAAAGAGAGTTTATTCCAAATTATACCACTGTTACCAACAGTCGACTGGAAAGTGGAATCTTTAATCTACGGCAGAATTATTTTGTTTTTCAATAAAATGGTGCTTGCTTGGCAACGTGGTTTTAAACCGAGGAAAAAAGAAGAGTTGGTTTTTTTTTTGAGCAATTGCATATCAACTAAATATGTCATCAACAGTACCTATTGTTGAGCTCAAATAAGTCACTTGTAAAAATGAGGGGGAATAGATAGTTCTCCCTTGAATTACCGATAACGTAAATGGATTGAAATATTTAATTTAAATATCTCACAATAAGTCTTCATTTCAGGGAAAATTTGGAATTGGGCTGAATTATACGTTAGCTATGAATGTTGGAGCGACTCGGCAATTTAGAAGTGGTCTAGTTACCTATTTAGTCATTGAATTCAAAGCAGTATAAAACAATTTTCTATGGTTATAAATTTTTCTGCACGTTCTCATGAGTACACGACAAATAAAAATAATTAAGAATGAAGAACTGAAAAATGTGTATTAGATATAAAGCGAAATAATTGAACAGCTGGATGTGAAATTTAGAATTTGAAAAATAAATGAACGGACTAAATGTTGATATAAAACTTTCGAATAGCCTCTCGTATTTTACGACGTGTCTGTGTATGAAAATGTTAACAGACTGACAAAAATAAAATTAATGTATGCTACATAAATAAAAAAAAATGTCCATTATATTCAGAACATTCGTTAAAGCAGTGCTCCCCAATCTTTTAATCGCCGCGGACCAGTCAACGTTTGATAATTTTACCGTGGCCCGCTGAGGGGGGCTATGACAGCAATTTTAATTCATAATATTGAAAAGTTTAATTAACAATAAACTGATTTAAAATAATTACAAGATTTCCTCTGTTACAAAGGTATAAATTAGCACAAACCCGACAAAGTCGCACTAACCCGAGAGAAATATACCACAGTAAATAAAATGGAAATAATTCAATGTTCCTTAGGCGGTCCGGTACCATTGGATCCACGGACCAGTACCGGTCCGTGGTCCGGGGATTGGGGACTACTGCGTTAAAGGACCCATTCTTTTCGATTTCACCGGACGGATCAAGATTTTGAATTTTGCTGCATGATTTCAGTAAACATGATACAGGACCTACTGATGTCAGTTTTTTTGTGCGTCACAATATTTGCACTGTGTGATAGTAGTGTAAACACTCTATGTTTTGATAGTATTATATTAATATTTGTGTCGCATCTTCTGCTCCTGCAAACATTTTAATTTTGATGTTATTTTTCTGCAGTAGTATTACAAGATGAGATCAGTAATAAAAATATAGACTGTAAAATAATAAAAATGATAATACAGCAAAACCTCGTTTTTCCGGACTAACTGGGACCATACGCAATCCGGATAATCCAGGTAATATGGGTGATAAGCAAAACAAAATCCTTAACTAAACAACAGACTTACCGTTTATAATGATAAACAAGTAAGTTCTATAACAAAATTACATAGTATTGTTTACAAGCATTAAAAAATATAAAAATAGCTTTTCACTTCATTTCTGAACAAAGAATTGGTAAGTCTCGTAAAGCTTTCTTAGACTCAACAAAAAGCATTTTGTTACCGTAATTTATTGTATAAGCTATGCAGGAACTGTACAATGAATCAAACTAAAAAGCGAATATTTGGCGTACTTGTAGTTACATTTTTGCTATCATAGTTAAAAATTGTTATCTAATGTGAGCATTAAATAAACATGTCTACAAATCTGATCCTGATTATCCGGAGATCCGGATCAACGAGAGCCGGATAAACGAGGTTTTACTGTACTAATATGATAATAATAATTATCACTGCTTTAACATTTTTCTTTTGTAAAATGATAATCGCTGTTTCAATAATGTTTGATGTAAGCATATAATTGAACTCAAAACTTTTCTTTTGCGGGGCCGTCCAAATTTGTAAGAATCAACGCTTTAAAGCTAGTCTTGAAATTTTGTAGTATTGTATTATATTTTTCCTTTTCGCCGAATAAACAAACGTATTAATAAAATAGATTATTAAACAGAAATACACACCACCACTGTCTATATATATAAAACAGTTCCGTAACTGACTCACTGACTGACATACAACGCACAGACCAAACCGCTGGACCTAAAGGGCTGAAATTTTGCATGGCGATTCTTCTTATGATGTAGGGGTGCACTAAGAAATATTTTTGAAAAATTCTACTTAGGTTTTTTTTAAATTTAATTTTTAAGCTGTTTTAGTGACTTTTTTTAAGTTTGCATTTAAAATAATAATTTGAGGGTTATAAAATTTATATCACGAGAAAGATCATAAAAATTCCTTTAAAATGAAATCTTTTTCGAATCTTTACCTTCATTTTCTGATTTTTGGTGAATTTTTAAATATTAATTTTTAGAATTTAATTTATTAATTGCCGATCACGTGATTTCTTTTTCTGGTACTTTAAATAAATTTATCGTCACGTGCATAACAGCTAAATAAACAAAAAATATTTTTTCTCCTTGCTAATTCGGCAGACGATTGGACATTATCCAAAAAAATATTAAAATACAGTAAAAGAAATGTTCTACAAACTGTACTATATTAACTGTACTATATTCTTTAGTATTCTTTATATTAGATTTAATTTGAATATTTTCTTCTACATTATTTTGTCTATAAAATTATCCTTTACGATTTTCTTATAAATATAAATATATATATATATATATATATATATATATATATTACATCAATTGTATACATTGATCGTCGTATTTATCATATAATATATATATATATATATATATATATATATATATATATATATATATATATATATATATTTGGCATGAATTGCATACATTGACCGTTGTATTTAATTTGAATGTACTCCGTAGCGAAGTACGGGTTTTCAGCTAGTTTTCTCATATATTGGTTTACCCTGAAGAGAAATGCTGTTCCCTATGAAATAAACAAAGAATTTTCATGGATAAAAAAATTGAGATTCCTACTTGACCTTAAAATTTATATTTTAGTATTTTTTTTGAAAATAAAGCTCCGAGGAGAAAGAGCTGACGACATGCATGCAGCAGTATATTCGTGATATCAAGTTGCTGGGAGTGATTACGCGAGGTACGTTTTCCGCAGTGTTGGTTTCTGCCACTAGGGGGCGATTCAAGGCAGCGCAGCGTTTCGTCTTGATCCGAGATCATTTGGTGCCCGAGTGGAGATGCTTTCTCTGTTCTTATTAAACCGATCTCTGTTGTTGAATATTTATGGGTTTTAAAAAGAAGCAAATTTCTATGCATTTTGATGACTGCGTTTATCTTATCCGTTCTCCGCAACCTAAGCAAAAAAATATGGAAGAGTTTAATGATATGGGGGAGAGGGGCGGAGTTTAGATAAGTAAGTTCGCAACCCTGAACGTGCTGACAAATATTTGCAATCTTAAGCGAGGGTTTTGGCAAATTTGATGATATGCTATCCAAAACGCTATTAATGAGGCATTCCCGATACTTTAATATTAAATGATAGTTATTCACGTTGAAGCAATAGTCAGTTTATTTATTATTTGGGTGAATCAAATCGTAATATTAAGGTTTTTAACCGCGTATTATTAACTGCATAAGGTGTATGTATAAGCATCAGTTTTAATGGAAAACTTTCAGACACGAACACCGAAGTGTTACGGAATTTCATATCAACTACTGCGAATTACAAAAACATTTAAACTTCGATATTTTCACATTAAAATACTTAAACAGTATTTATTTATTTTTTTGTGTCATATAAAATATTAAAAAACTTCTTTAAAATTTTGTTTTTGTTGTTCTGCTTCATTAAGAACTAAGATAAAGATGTTGAATTTAGACATCTTTCGTTCTATGTTATATTGCACCCATCATGTTCCTCGAAGATCTTATTTAAGCGTGTTTCCTTAAAATTTATGTATTATGAAATGGGCAGTTATAGCTGTTTATGCACCTTCGCATAAAGTTCTCTATTTCAGTCTAGAAATGTTCCGGAATTCCAGAAAATGACATTTGAGAAGCTGTCGAACAGGACCCTAACTATATTACTATTAGCTTTGACTGACTAGAGAAAAGAGCTTTGGAAATAGTTATAAATAACACACTTAAATGACTTGCTCATACTGGTATTGTTAAGTTAAAAACCATTCTGGTAAAATGTAATTACTTGTAAATTTCATCTTTTTCATAGTTTACAACTGCTGTCTAAAATATGTCATACTAGGAATTTAGAAATGACGTGAAAAGCAGTTTAGAAATCCCTGTGTAGGAGGGGACAACGCATAGGGTAAGGGGAAGGTTATATCATACACTGAAGGAAACAGACTACTCTTGTGCTGTATTTTAACAATCCAAATGAAACTTCCAATTTCATGTGCATAATTTCATACGTTATCTATATATATAAAACAGTTCTGTAACTGACTCACTGACATACAACACAGAGACCAAACCGCTGGATCTAAAGGGCTGAAATTTTGCACGGCGATTCTTCTTATAGTGTAGGGGTGCACTAAGAGAGATTTTTGAAAAATTCTTATTGTATTTTTTAAATTAAATTTTTAAGCTGTTTTAGTGACTTTTTTCAAGTTTGCATTTAAAATAATAATTTGAGGGTTATAAAATTTATATCACAAGAAAGATCGTAAAAATTCCTTTAAGATGAAATCTTTTTCGAATCTTTACCTCGATTTTCTGATTTTTAGGGAATTTTTAAAGATTAATTTTTAGAATTTAATTTATTAAATGCCGATCACGTGATTTCTTTTTCTTGTACTTTAAATAAATTTATCGTCACGCGCATAACAACTAAATAGACAAAAAAATATTTTTTTCTTTCTAATGCGTCAGACGATTAGACATTATTTTGTCTATAAAAATATCCCTTACGATTTTTTTATGAATATGTATATTTTTTCTACATTAATTGTATATATTGATCGTCGTATTTATTATAAATAAATAAATAAATATATATATATATATACATATATTGGCATTAATTGCATACATTGACCATTGTATTTAATTTGAATGTACTCCGTAGCGAAGTGCGGGTTTTCAGCTAGTATTATATATATATGTTAGCTGTCATAATAATATTCAAGCGAAAATCCCAAAACGTATCATGATAGCAAATAAAGGTTTTTAACTGGCCTAAAAGTTTCTTGAAATCTCAACTATTTTTCTGCAAAGACGGAATTTCGTATACAAAAAACACTGATAAATCCACTCTTAATTTATTTCACAGTAACCGTTTTCAGGGCATAATACAAATTCATGAAAAGCGAATAGAAATTTTTGAAAGAAATATTCCCAGAATTAGTGGGTGGTAGAATCATAGAAAACAGCCAGTAGGAGCGCCGTATTAATTTGGGATTTAAAAAAAATTTTATAAAACTTACTTGGGATAAACAATAAAACCTCGTTTATCCGGACTAATCCGATAATCCGGGTAATATGGGTAATAAGTAAAACAAAATCCTTATCTAAGCAGACTTACCGTTTATTACGATAAAAAATTATGTTTTGTAACAAAATTTCAAGAGTATTGTTTACAAGATATCAAAAACTATAAAAATAACTTTTCACACCATTTCTTAACAATGAATTGGTAAGTCTAGTAAGTTTTCTTAAACTCAACAAAAAGCATTTTATTTCCATATTTTATTGTACAAGCTATGCAGGAACTGTACAATGCAATGAGGGACATGTGTACAAGCTATGCGGGAACTATACATTGAATCATACTAAAAAAGTGAATATTTGGCGTACTTGCAGTTACGTTCTTGCTATCACAGTTAAAAATTATTATCTAATGTGAACATTAAATAAAAACAATGTCTACAAATCTGATCCTGATTATCCGGAGATCCGGATTAACGAGCGCCAGATAAACAAAGTTTCACTGTACTTTGAATTTTATAAAAATTTATAAGGAACCAAAATGCTGTTGTTTTTTTTATGAATCAATAAATTGAAGTTATTGAATTTGGCAGCACGTCTTATTATAATAATAAAAAATATAAAAAAAACTTACAGAACCCAATTACAAAAAAAAATAATATTTCTAGCTAAACTTAGTGGCTATCAAAAACACCCATATTGAGGGCTGGGGTGGAGCAGAGTTGATACTATCAAAGACTAACTGTTGTTTCAGGTAATAAATATGGTATCCATATGTAATTTTCAGCGAAATTCTGGTTTACCTTGCGCTATCCTGCCAAATTTGATGACAATATAATTGTATTACAAATGTCTTACTATTTGAAAGTAGAAAAGTGTGCCTATGATATTTTTAGCCTAACTGAAACGACGTAAAGCAGGCACGTAGCCAGGAAAAAAAATTCGAAAGGGGGGGGGGTAATTTCCAGAGAAATTTTAAATTTAGAGCCTTTTTGGCTAATGCATTGTAATGACAAAGAGAAAAAGACTGCAGTTTAAAAGTGTGGAGAATTTCAGGTGCCTTTGCATCACCCTTGCTTTTGTCTGTGGCGTGCAGCAGAGAAACAATTATTAATTTGTTTCAGAAAAATATATTAGACCAGGGGTTCCCAATCTTTTTCTTACATCGAGCCCATTTAAAAGAATGATTTTCTTCGTCGACCCCCTCACAATTTTCTCTATAATATGCAGCATACAACATAATTATAATACTAATAATTGCACATAAAACATAATATATATATATATATATATGTGTATATATATATATATATATATATATATATATATATATATATATATATATATATATATATGTATGTGTATATATATATATATATATATATGTATATATATATATATATATATATATATATATATATATATATATATGTGTGTGTGTGTGTGTGTATATATATGTATATATATATGTGTGTGTGTATATATATATATATATATACAGTAGACGCTCGTTAATTCGAACTAAATTTTTATCAATTCGGTTAATTCGAACTAAAAATTTGACAAAAAAAATTCTTTTTCCTCAATTAACGGAGAAAATACACGCTGTATTTATTATTTTGTGTGTCAAAATAACCTGTATTTTTTTTATATGTAAAGACGCACATGCCTCATTCGTAGACTAATGCATTTCCGCTAAACGTTAGTGGCTATTGTCCTTATCAGTGCTTAACGGATAAAGCGATTTTCCGTTATTTGTATCGATTTTCTTAGAATTTCAGAAAAATCAGTCTTTACTACAGATACTAGGGAGCTGCGTCAGTTATGCCTGCAGTGCAGACAAGTTAATGTGATCTAGTTTTTCTTCCTCAGTGTGTGATGTGGAAGTGTAAAAATTCAGGATGTCTACGCGTGGAAAGTACAAAACCCTAATTTTGGAGACAAAGGTAGAAATTTTAAAGAGATTATAGAATAGCGAATGTAAAACAAAGTTAGCAGCTGACTATGGAATTAAAAAAAATCTTGTCAACTTATTTGAAAAGCAAGAGTCAATTTTAGATTCATGGGAAAAATCAAAATTTGCTAGAGGAAGGAAACGCATGAGAAATGCATCCCAAGAATATCTAGAAAAAGCTCTACTGCTATGGTTCCAGGATGTTAGATCTCGAAAGTTTCCGATAAATGGACCCCTAGTGCTGACGAAGGCTGATCAATTGGCAAGTCGAATGGGTATTGAAGATTTTAAATGCAGTGATGGATGGCTTTCTCGATTTAAGTGAAGGCACAATATTTCTTATCAAACTGTATGTGGCCAAAGCTCTGATGTAAACGAAGACGTATGCACTAAATTCGGTAGGAAACTGCCAGGGCTTTTTTCTACTTACCTGCCGAAAGATATTTTTAATGCGACCATAATGGACAAAGCCATAATGGACTCTATTAAATCTCTGAAAGCATTTATTCAGATGGAACCTTCCTCTGAAAATGAATTGAAATGTTTACTTCAAATCGAGAAGTTGGCTGAACAATATAGGCATCATAAACAAAACCAAACATCCACTTTACAGTTTTTTCCCAAAGCGTAATTCGTATTTTTAATTAAAGTTTACTTTCTACTGCATATCTTCTGCTTCATTTTATTATTAAGGCAAGTCTGTATTGCTTTTTAATATGTTAATTTTAGATAACATAGTATAATATATTTTTCGGGGTTATACATACTAGGAGATTTTTCTTCTTCAGTGATACACTTTTAAATTTATATATTTTCTCTTAACATCGGATAATTCGAACTTCGGATAATTCGAACTTTTTTCCGAGAACCCTTGAGTTCGAATTAACGAGCGTCCACTGTATATATATATATACATTATATATATATATATATATATATGGCATTAATTGCATACATTGACCGTTGTATTTAATTTGAATGTACTCCGTATGAAGTGCGGGTTTTCAGCTAGTACTATGTAAATAAATCGAAAACCTCAAATAACGTTGACTTAAGTGAAAGCAGTAATACTGACACAACTAAAGAGGATATAGTTGTCTGTGCTTTGTACTTTCTTACACCGGAATCGGAAAGACTGCGAGCGCAAAAGGAAGACACCGGGATGGTGATGATGCCTGGGTGAAAAGTAGGGGTAGTGAGATGATATGGGGACTGCGTTGTAGGTAAGAGAACAGCATCATTTGCCAACATCTCGTTGCAGTCTGGATGCATCAAGCACGGGTCACTGACATCTGGTACCTTCACATGCACACACAAATAACTCTAACAGTTTTTCCCCTTTCAATATAAGCGAAAATATTTGCTTTTTGTTTCCGTTAGCAGGGAAAAATATTAATGTAAGTAAATCTTTCGTGAAACCAAAATGGTGTAAACCGAACCGTCGGACGGCGTTGGATACCTCTACGTCAGCGGTTCCCGACCGGTGGGTCGCGACTCGATCCTAAAACTATCAGGAACCATCGAATAAACCATCAGAAAAGATTTAAAAAAAATCGAAGCTCACTTAAAAACAGCAATTTTACATATTGATAGATTGTGATAACAATTTTCTTAGCTGTAATTATATCAAAGCTGTATGATTTTTTTTGCCTGAAAAATTAAAATGCTCTTCGTGTACTTTTATAATTGTAGTTTTAATCTCCACCTAGGAACACTTGTTAGTGAGTGTGAAACCACTTGTTGCATATATTGCAAACGTATATCTATTGTTAAATAAATAACTGTTTTGCTACAAAGTGCTTATATTTTGTCAACCATTTTCAAATCAGAACACAAATTGTTTATCAATAATCAATCTGTATCTTCAAAAAAGCATATATATATATATATTACAAAAGTCAGAAAATAATTCACTGTAAACATATACTAAACAAAATCCACCCAATTTGCGCGAACAACATAACCAGGAGATTGCAATAATATTACAAAAGATCAAAATATGTTAATGAAAAAGAATAAAGAAAAAAAGAAAAAATGTGGAGCAATGTTCAAAAATGGCCAGACAGGGGTTGCGACCTGTCTTTCCCCAGTTGAATTTAATGTTCACATTAGATAATTATTTATAACTATGATAGAAAGAACGTAACTACAAGTACGTCAAATATTCGCGTTTTAGTTTGATTCAATGTACAGTTCCTGTATAAATAGTACAATAAATAATGGTAATAAAATGCTTTTTCTTGAGTTTAAGAAAGCTTTACGCAGTGACGTAGCGAGCATAACTGGTGCACGGGGCACGATACCTTTTTGGCGCCCTCCTTTCCGAAAAACATATAGTAATATAATATATAGAATTAGGGAAAAGGACCATTTGGCGCCCCTATGCGAGTGGTGTCCGGGGCATCATAGACCCCCTTGCCCACCCCTCGCTACGCCACTGGCTTTACGAGACTTACCAATTCTTTGTTAAGAAATGATATAAAAAGTTATTTTTATATTGTTTAATGTCTTGTAAACAATACTATGTGATTTTGTTTCAAAACACAGTTTTTTATCGTAATAAACGGTCTGCCTAGATAAGGATTTTGTTTTGCTTATTACCCATATTACCCGGATTATCCGGATTTTCGATTGTCCGGATTGCCTATGGTCCCAGTTAGTCCGGATAAACGATGTTTTACTGTATGTACATGTGAGGAAAGTTTGATCCGGTACTCCGCGACCAGTTTTAACTTACATAAGAGCTCATTAATAAAGATTTTTCTCTTATTTAGATTCCACTATTTCTTTTTTAAAAAAAATCCGCATTACCAAAATTAATATCCTAAGGATAATAAACACATCCTTGGTTCTTAAACCCCATCTAGTATTTTTTTTTTCCGCTCTCCCTGCTGCAAATCCCAAAATATTAGTTTGGCAGGTGCTGTCATCGGAATACCCAATTAATAACTTTACAAAGGGAATTAAAGCCAAGTGTTTACCCTTTTCCCATAAGTAAAGCTCTTCCTCTTTTCTTTCTTTTTTTTTCATTTTTACCCAGCATGCCAAATCTCTCACTCGCCAAAGATTACGCGTAGTCATTATTACATAATGCGTGCGGCCGCCACGCCTATCAGCTGTTTGCATTTGTGATTGTCCACAAAGGCTTGGAAAATCGCCGTCGAGCGACGCAGATTTGCTTCCTCGGTGAAAAGATTTAATTAATGGAATCCGGCCGGACGCTGTCAGAGAAATGAATTGAGACAAGCAGTTCGCAGTGCAATAAAGGATTCCAAGGGAGTTAATTTATATTAGCTCGTGAGCAGCGATCGCCGTTGTCCTCCGGCTTCTCGCTCGTTTTCCCTCCGAAATTTATGAGTGTTCGTTGAGTTTTGGAAGTCCGGTTTGAAATCGTGAGTAAACGAAACGATGCTGGTATTAATTTGGATAAAGGGGGAATTTTTTTTTCTTCTTCTTCTTGATTGCCAATGTTAATCCCAAATATTTTCCTTTATTCATTCGAGATCAAATAAAAGTATTTTGAGAATTAATTTACTTTTAACTTAATTTTAAAAATACGTTTTTGAACTTCAATAAACAAGAAAATGGCAGTTTTTCTTTTGCATGAGCCGAATTACTATGACCTTTTAAATTGAGTTTTTTTTCAACATAACCAAAGTCACGCTTTTCTTTTAAGCTGAACCATTTTTTTAACATAAACTGGGATTCTTTTAATATTTGCTATGAATTTTTTAGTTGTATGCCATTATAATATTTAGCTAGACATAGGCGAATTAAACATCCGACAGATAGATCTTAAGCTCAAATAAATGTTGAGCATCCCCCCCCCCACCCCCACGAAATGAACGACAAGGTCTTCCTATGTTTTCTGGGAGGAAAAATTACGTTTTTTTTTTTTCTAAGGAGCACCTGATTTTATAACACTCGTTCCATTAATAAATATTGTCTATACGCGACAAATGAACATCTATAATTTTTAAAATTAATTATTAATTGTAAGTAAAAAATTTAAAAATGCTTTTTCTTCTGAATCTTTAAAAAATCGATATGAAAAATTTAAACCGGATAATAGACGCGCATGTTAAACTTTATTCATAAAAAAATTACAGTCATTACAAATCATGCTTATTTTGAAGTAATCTATTGGCTTTTCTTTGCTTGTTTTAAGTTTGAAAGATTTTATCTATACTGTGTTCGTAGTTTAACCTTTTTCCAATATTTTCTGTTAACATTATAGACTAACTTGTAAAAAATGCGTTTTTTCAATGAATTTCGTGATTAGTGTTTAACATGCTTTAGCGCTGAAAAAGTAATTTTGCTCTAAATATTGTTGTTGCACGATATAAAAATGATATCACAGTAAAACTTCGTTTATCCGGACTAACTGGGACCATAGGCATTCGGGACAATCAAATATCCGGGTAATATGGGTAACAAGGAAAACAAAACCCTTAACTAGGCAGACTTACCGTTTATTACGATAAAGAACTATGTTTTGTAACAAAATTGCATAGTATTGTTTACAAGACATTGAAAAATATAAAAATATCTTTTCACGTCATTTCTCAACAAAGAATTGGAAAGTCTATTAAAGCTTTCTTAAACTCAACAAAAAGCATTTTATTACCATAATTTATTGTACAATCTATGCAGGAACTGTGCATTTAATCAAACTAAAAAGCGAATATTTGGCGTACTCGTAGTTACGTTCTTGCTATTATAGTTAAAAATTATTATCTAATGTGAACATTAAATAATAATAATTTCTACAAATCTGACCCAGATTAACGAGGGCTACATAAACGAGGTTTTTACTGTAATCATAATTTAAAAAAAACACTTATACTTTTCATGACTCTTACTTTTCATGAGAATTAATCGACTCCAACTCATGAGTTAAAAATATGAAAACATAGTATTCATTATTTTCACACTGTCAGTAATGTAGACCAAATTTTCGTGGAGGTACGCTGTAGTTTTTTGGAGCACTTAGTTTTAGGCTCCTATACGGTAATCAGCCTCTGTATTTGCATATGCTCCCCAGGGTCCAATCGGCCAATTCATTTGTCTCAGGTTCTATATCCCCTCTCTCAAGAAAGTCGGTTTTGCATTGTGAAAAGTTACGTGAAACACGCAATATTAGTACAAAAAATTAAGGTAATAAGTAGTATAGACTATAATTAATGGGCACTCGAGTTGACATGTGACATGCCGCATACAACCTTTTTTATTAAGAAATGTTAACATGCAATAGACATCGTATTTTTACGTCAACGTTTATATTTCACATCATCTCACTTTTTTAGTGAGACCCTAGGTGCTCACTAAAAAAATTTTTTTTTAAAGAAATTCAAAATTTAAGGGGGTTTAAAGGGGCTTAAACCCCTCCCAAACACGTGACTTACATCACTGTATCCCTAGCCAGAAGGCTTGGGAAGCTGAATTTTGCTTTGTGGTTCCTTTTAATGTCCCAGGAGCTCATTCAGAAAGATTTTTTAAAAAATAAATTTAACCTTTAAAAGTGTTAAAATAGGGGTTTAAATCCCTAAAATTAAAAAAAAATCTAAAACCCATTTTTAATGTCAGAACACTGTCGTTGAATTATAGGATGAGCTCCTCTGAAGAATGAAATCATTTTATTACTAAAGTTAATTGAAATTAAATTAACCAAATTACATAATTGATGGTTATAATTTAGGATACGTAAATTTCGCATAAAAAATATTGAAATTTCGCAACAAAAAATACAAGGCATAAAATTTCGCATTTATTCGCAAAAAAATATGTATATAAATTCATAAATTTCGCGTTTATTAAAAAAATTACGATTTTACTTACTTTGATAGGTAAGTATTAAAATTCTTAGTTAAAAGCTAACATATTATTAGTCTCCACATTATGTTACCTAAGTCTTTACCGTCTGTCATTAATTGAATCGTCATTTTGAAAAGGAGTCATTTCCATTTATTAAACTTTTTCCTGAGAAGCAAAAAACTATAACTCGCCCTCATGGATTATTAGCTAGACTAAATTTAGTATTCATAATGTTTATAAGGCATCAATCCTGATGCAAAAATATAATCTACTATATATATAAAACAGTTCCGTAACTGACTCACTGACTGACATACAACGCACAGACCAAACCGCTGGACCTAAAGGGCTGAAATTTTGCATGGAGATTCTTCTTATGGTGTAGGGGTGCACTAAGAAAGATTTTCGAAAAATTCTTCTTAGATTTTTTAAATTTTAGGCTGTTTTAGTGACTTTTTTTTAAGTTTGCATTTAAAATGATAATTTGAGAGTTATAAGATTTATATCACGAGAAAGATCATAAAAATTCGTTTAAAATGAAATCTTTTTCGAATCTTTACCTCCATTTTCTGATTTTTGGTGAATTTTTAAAGATTAATTTTTAGAATTTAATTTATTAAATGCTTATCACGTGATTTCTTTTTCTGGTACTTTAAATAAATTTATCGTCACGTGGATAACAACTAAATAAACAAAAAATATTTTTTCTCCTTGCTAATGCGGCAGTCGATTGGACATTATCCAAAAGAATATTAAAATACAGTAAAAGAAATGTTCTACAAACTGTACTATATTAACTGTACTATATTCTTTAGTATTCTTTATATTAGATTTGAATATTTTCTTCTACATTATTTTGTCTATAAAATTATCCTTTACGATTTTGTTATAAATATATATATATATATATTACATCAATTGTATACATTGATCGTCGTATTTATCATATAATTAATATATATATATATATATATATATATATATATATATATATTTGGCATGAATTGCATACATTGACCGTTGTATTTAATTTGAATGTACTCCGTAGCGAAGTACGGGTTTTCAGCTAGTTTGTTAATATATTTTGAAACTTGGGGGAGCCTCAGAAAAGTTGGAGATGAGTTTTTGAAAAGTGGAGATGACTCCTTTTCAAAATGACCGATTCAATTACTATGCTGTACATACTAAAACATCTATAAGTAGCTACGCCGTTAACGAAACTATAGATGTCTTGTTTAGCTGCCTTTGCGAAGTTAAGGTAGCAGCATTTCGTTGCAATTAAAATCTGTGTCACATCAACAGGAGTCTCTCGGTTCCCTACTGTGAGTAACTAAAATACCATTGTCTTTGGCGCTCAAGAGGCGTTCGTAAATCTACTAAATTGTTCCACAAAACTTGATGGTTAATTTTTACAGTTAGATTTTTAGGTTCGACTCCGCTACAGACAAACTGTTCGGGTGAAATTTGGAGCAAATCCAAAGGAGAGTGGGATCTCTCAGTTAAAGACCACGGATGTTCTTAGTTAAGGAATTACGTCAATAAATTATTACTATTACCCAATTTCGCTTAAAAAGCCGTTTATCACCGAGTTATTGCCAAAAAGTAGTAATGAAACAATTTTCGCATTTATTCGCTCACATCGGCAAATTTCGCATCTATTTCGTAAATACGAAAATTACGTATCCGTAGGCATAATGTATTCCATTCGGAAGCACGAGTATTCAGATAGTAAACAATATAAACTACATTGGAATCTCGGTCGATCGTCCTCGGATCCATCGTTTTTCCGTATGTGTCGTTCATTTTATCCAGTCCCAACGATCATATTGCTTTGTTATGTTTCCGCATCTATCGTTTTCCCGCATTTATCGTTCATTTCAATCGGTCCCTTGAAAAACGATAGATCGAGATTCCACTGTATTATAAATAGTATTATATACTATGCATAGTACTATTTAGTTTGTATTAGATACCATTAACCAAAAAAAAATGGCTTGAAAAAGCTCGTTTTTTTTCTGTACTGTAATGGCAACAGATGAAGATTCTGTTCAGGTGATGATACAAGTTTTGATATAGGTTCTTTATTCTTGCAGATGTAAACAAATAAAAAAAAACGATAGTATTGGTCACCTAAATTTTTTGGTGTTCTCCACTTTGGTTCTTTTTTTTTTTTTTTTTAACGTCGGCTAAAAAGTCACTGTTGTCGCCCTCGCATTTAGGCTGTCGATGAAAAAGAAAAAAGTTCCAGGTGCTCCGCGCAGATGTCCGCGTCGTTTGACCAGTCGCCTCACGTAACTGGCAGACGTTATCGGCATTTTGTTTGTTTAAGCGCGTTATTTGAAATTGAAACAGCATTTTATGTAATTATACCTATTTGCGGAAAGTGTAATTAATAACCATGGTTTTTGGTATAGTCTTCGCTTTTCGTTTATATAGCTGCTCTGGTAATACAGTCGAATCCCGTTATAACGAACTTCAAGGGACCAAAGGTTTTGTTCGCTATATGCGGTGGTTCGCTATATCCGAATCATTAAGAAAAATTTTAGAGTTCACAAAATGCATAACTCATTAGTTTCTATGTGTATTCAATAATGATGTTTTGAAAGAATGATAAAATCTATTAAAAAATGATCATTAATGAATTAAATCGACTAAAATCGATTATATTAAACTGACACAATACTAATTAAATTAACTAAAAATGAAGACAAATGGAAATAAATTGATTTTATCTTTAATAGTTGCTCACTGTTTTTATAAAGAAGTAGTCGGTAATCTGCTGACGTGATGCCGATTTCAAAAACATTTTATGCGTTTCTTTGTCCAGTACATCAAATGACTCCAACACTCTTTCTTCCACTGTTTGTGTTGACAAAAACTTATTAATTACACTCATCGCTGCTATATCATCTGAGATGGTGGAGATTTCGTCATTTATGTGCTCCTCTTCATCAGCATCAGATGCAGAATCTTCGATTTCAGAATGATTCATTTTAATTTCTTCCACAATATCTTCATCGGTCAGATTTTCACATGTAATGACTTCATTATCACATGTTTCGAACAATTGCATGTCACAATCTGAGAATGACGAAATTTTGTGCTTTTCTATCCACATCGCTATAGGTAAATCTTCATCATCTTCTTCTTCAACATTCTTTGCTTATTCAACATTCGTTGTACCTTCAACATTCTTAAAAAGTTTAAAAATTAAAAAAAAATTGAGTTGTGGACTGAAAAAAATGTTTGTTATAGCCGATTCTTAAGATTTCGGAGGTTCGCTATAAAAGGATAAATTAGCATTAAATACAATAGGAAAACGGCGAGATCAAAATTTTCGTTCGTTTTATCCATAGTTCGTTATATACCAGGTTCGCTATAACGGGGTTAGACTGTATTTAATCGCAGTTGGTTAGACATTACGTTTCCGAAATTTAATCTAATATTTTTCAGTATTTATTAACGGCACGATGAAAATCGTGTACGGAAGGAGTGAGGGATTGTAAAGAAATTTCTGTTGGTGTTCGTAATGAAGAGATATGGATATTTCTCTGGTACCTTTAAAGATATAAGAATACAGTAAAACTTCGTTTATCCGGATCAGATTTGTAGATAATATTTTTATTTAATGCTCACATTAGATAATAATTTATAACTATGATAGCAAGAACGTAACTACAAGTACGCCAGATATTCGCTTTTTAGTTTGATCCAATGTACAGTTCCTGCATAGATTGTACAATAAATTACGGTAATAAAATGCTTTTTGTTGAGTTTAAGAAAGCTTTACGAGACTTACCAATTATTCGTAAAAAATGATGTGAAAAGTTATTTTTATATTTTTTAATGTCTTGTAAACAATACTATGTAATTTTGTTACAAAACATAGTTTCTCATCGTAATAAACGGTAAGTCTGCTTAGTTAAGGATTTTGTTTTGCTTATTACCCATATTACTCGGATTATCCTGATTTCCTACGGTCCTAGTTAGTCCGGTTAAACGAGGTTTTCTTGTACCTCTATCTTTAAAGTGTTATTGATGTTCCAATTAAATATCCATACATATGTATGGGGAGGATTTTCGTTTGTACGTGAACGAGAATGAACGATTTAACAACGTACAAATAATTTTAAAAAAAAAAATCCGATTTAAGCTTTCATAGATTATAAAATGCGTTTCTGCAAACGAACTAAACATTGTCGTGTAATTTATATGTACAAAATTAATAGTTGCGTAGTGATTCTAAAATTATTTGGATGTGATTTCGTTTAAAACACATTTCGTTTAACGTATGTAAAGCCTAGTTAAAATATACTCGATCGAAGGTTTATTTTCGTTTGGTTTGGAGCGCCGCGGTCAACTTTTGCTACACGAGTGCTAATTAGACCGGGACCTACTGCCTAAAGCCGATTCCAAACGGCTACAAACATCCATGCCAACAGCGGGACTCGAACCCACAGAATTTGGTACTGAATGCCAGCGCCATAGCTATTCGGAAATCGTCCGGCGTACTCGATTGAAGGAATGTTCTTTTTCTTTGACTGAAGTATATATACCAGCGTTTATTTATTTATTTTTTTTTAATTAGAAATATTCTCAAAGAACGAGTTCTAGGTGCTTAGAGAGAGCAGACAATTGATATCGGGGCCAATCTTCATCGTGTTATCTTCCAAAAGTTAGAGTAATCTCTACTGTCAGTGGCGCCGGAAGAGTCAAATATAGAGGAGGGCAAAGTAAAATAGATTAAAACTTTTACACCTTTATTATTAAGAATACATATATAAGGTTATAAAAAATAAACTTTTATGTTATTTTATGTTATATTATGCCCTATCACACGTGAACGTGTACGCGTTTCAAATGCATCGGATTCAAGATTCCCTTTCGCGATGAAAAACATCGTGTAGCGTTGCTTTTGAATCGCAAAAGCAAACGTCTGGAATTGGCTTTTAAACGCGCTTGCGTACCTGAAATTGGCGATTAATCGCTCCTGCGTATATGGAATGACGCTTATCGCGTTGCGTTAACGAGTGTGAGGTTGCAATTTAGTATTCAGTTTTGTTAGGCTTTATGATTTTAAATGAAAATTCTAATATTTTACGAGCGCTAGCTAGGTAGAAACAAAAAATTCAATTTTCTAGCGTGGGGCAAGTGCCCTCCCTTGCCCCCTCCCTTTCCGGCGCCACTGTCTAATGTAACCGTGAAAGGAAAAAAGTTTTACGTTTGGCAGAGCAGAATTTGAAATAGGCTTTTGTGAAAAATTATTAAAGCATGCCTACTTCAGTTTCAGTACTTTTCACGAAGAATGAGGGAAGATACAAGCATGGATTTCAAGGGATCAATTGGATTTCAATGGATTTTCAATGGATTACGATGGATTTTCAATTGGATTTTCAATGGATACAAGCTTTAGTTTTCAATGAGATATAGAATACTTTTCTCGTGTTTAAAAAATAATTAATCTCTTAGAAACCATGAATGAAAGAGAATAGCAATTTGTTACTATTAAAAAAATATTTAATCCCCACACATCCCCCCCTTTCCGTAATCTCATTTATATATATAACAGCCGAGTAAATCAATTGACAGCTAGCCTCCTTTCTCTGTGTTCACCAAATTCTTCCAGGTGTTTTTTTTTCGTTTTTGACCGCAGATGTCCATTGCCACACAATTGACCAGTCACATCACGTTCACCTGATAACACAGCATTCTAAATTTTGTTTATTTATTTCCCACCAGATCGGGAGGAGGTAGGGTAGGGGGGGGCTTTAAACGTTTTCTGCAAGATTTACGGCCTCTCTTGAGATTTTTATTTATATATTGTTTCAGAAACCGTGAGATCTGAAATCGTGCACCGCATCGTCGAATTCACGTCGAACCGCGTGTGTACTGAGCCGAGGATGGTATTTTATCCCCCCCCCCACCTTTTCGATATCGCTTTTTGTTTCAGTTGGTGGAGCGAAGATGTTTGTTAGGAGATAAGCTCAGGAGTTTACATGTGGGATTGTTAGATTTGACAACATTTATTCCATTGGCAGAAACTGCCACCCCCTTGAGGGATGCATCCTTGTAAAAACTTAGCGAATATTTCTGGCCTGATATGGTATCCTGATTCTTTTCATGAATACCTCTCTCGCCTGTTGACAGTATTAAAAGTGAGAATTTCTAAATTTAAAATTAATGGGGTTGTTTCAGATTAGATAAACGGGGTTGTGTCTTAGGAAGTACAACATGTTGGCTTTATTAAGACTGTTTAATAGCCTGAACCCCACCCTTTAGTGAGAATTGATTAAACTGGTAATGGATCCTTGTTAAGCATCAAATGGTTTTTCTTTCTCTAGCTTGCTTTATCTTCCTGGTTAATTTTACTTCCTTCGTTTGGTACTGGTTTCCCACGCTCTTTAAAAGTCCTTACAGAATTTGTTATTTATTTTTGTCTGTATAATATAAATCCTTTATTTTTTATCCAAAATGTCCTTTAAAATCCTTATTCTTCTAAACTCCGAAACCACATTTTAACCCTGCCCGTGTACAAAATGCAACATTTTCGTAATTTTGAATGGTTTGTTTTTACATGTAAGGTTTTCATGTTCTGTGCAGTTTCTATTTATTGCTACACCCTTTCTAATGCAGGTCTGATTTTCTAATCCTTGTATTCTTTGCCATTCATTGTTAGTCGTGACTTAACCGTGGTAAACTAGCGGTTATACTGGATTTAAATACGACAAAAGCAGGAGTTGATGTAGTCTATCAAATGTGCAGCTATTACACGGCATCCCGCATCTCACGAAGATGGACGATCTCGTTGTTTTTTAGGTTTTTGGACATAATAGGAATCGATTCGCAATTTGTCTTTAGATCCAGTAAACCGGACAGTTTTGAAATAAGGCGATTGTATCTGCATTCTTTGGCCTTTAATTGAGGCGGTGAAAGGTAAAGTGGTGTAAGTCAGTAAGTCAAGTGGTGTAAGTCAAGAGAGTTTAGCAGCAAAAACTACAAAAAATTCCACCATAAATTGAACAAATTATAATTCATAATAATTATTACAATATTGCAAATAATAACTATTTACAATTCCACTATAAATTGAACACGGAGATTACATATATGACCCCAAATGAAAAAAGTTGAAAATGTGACTTACACCACTTGCCTTTCAACGCCTCAATTATAAATATATATATCTCAATATTATCAACATTTTATATCTTGTCATAAAACGCAGAATTATTGTTTTCAATTTGAAAAAAAATGAGTTTATTACAAAAGGAATAATGAAGGTTGAAAGAGACGTTGCACTTTGTGCCACGCGCGCTTGCTGGTATTCCAAAAATTGGCGCGCCCGCTGAAGGGTTAAAGAGGAAAAATACTGATTTTTTTCCCTTGCTGAATTGTTGTATATTAAGTTGTAAATAGTTTGGGGTTCAGTGCACTTTGATCCTGCAAAGATAAACTAGGAAATTTTTGATAATGACTTACTTCAGTAGATCAATTGAAAGTGTTTTTTTTTTTTTTTGGGGGGGGGGGTGTCTTTATTAGGTAATATCAGTGGCCAATGTACAGCGATCAGCCCTTTTGTTTTAATATGTTCCAAGTTGAGAGAGAGTGGGTAGTGTTGTAATAATTTATTGTACTATCTAGGCAGGAACTGTGCACTAAATCACGGAACAAACTACATTTTTTTATATCAATTAAACCCTTTCCTCCCCTAAATTTAATGTAATATTAAATCAAACAAATATTGTTTTAATAATCAGATTTCATTGAATTAAACAAAATATCGTTAAAAAATTCTTCATTAAAAACAAATAATAGTAATTACAAAAAATAAAATTATAAAACAAAAGCACTTTGGTCATCAGACAGTCTCAAAGAGCCCCTAATTTTTTTTGGAAGAACAACCGGGTTCCGCGGAACCTTATAGTAACTCTGCTTTAGAGTAACCTAAATTTTGGGGAAAAAATAAATAAATAATAAAAAAAAATCAGGTAGTCTCTTCTAACGAAACTACCGCGGTTTATTAACGCAGGATTACTTATCGTTGCTTAACTCTTTTGTATGTGTATGTGTTATGTATATATGTATCTATATATATGTACGTATGTATATATATACATTTATGTATGTCAAAATTTTAACGCATTTTGGTACTTTTCTGTTTAACTGTTTACTACTTGTCGAAGCGATACAGACTGGGTTTGGCGCGCTGCCAAAATTATAACTTGCGAGGACGGATGGACGGACGGTTTTAGCGTCTGAAACTTTGCTTTCCGAAGGACCGTTATGGAGAAACGTAATCCTACGTTAAAAAATTAAAACTATGACTCGGTAATTTCTTTTTTTTTCTTTTACAAAACTTAATAAATATAACTATTATTTTTCAGAACATGTTTTGAATGTTATTCTTGTGACAGCGTATTTGTATGCCAAAGTCTGAAAACTAATACTTCGAATAGGACATCCGTTTTAATAACTATTGTTCTAACTATAATGAAAGGGGAAAAAAACGGGACACAAAGGGAAAATGATGAGAATTAAAGCTGCGTACTAACAGGTACAGACATTTTGCATTATACATTATCACCCACCTGGAGTTCTATTATTTTTTTCTTTAAACAGAAAAAAAAATATATTCTGCTAATGATGCAGAAAGCTTTACGAGAATGTCTTGATAAATGACCTTTTCTCATCATCTGTTTTAAAGACACAAGCCAAAGCATCGAAAAATGAGAAGAAAAAAAATAAATATGAATTTATTTAAAACAAAGATTAATTTTAGAAATTTCTTTCCTTCAGCCTGAATATTCGTTTTTAAACTGACTCGATTTTAAAATTTAAATTTCATGATGCCGTTTGTATTTCCTTAGACCTTTTTTGCCAACTAAATCGATAGTTCTCTCTGAGATAAAAGATATTTCGTATAAATATGCGCTTTTAATCGGATTATAAAAACATTATCCCTAGTTAATCCTCTTTCATGTGAACTGTGTGTAAACGTAATACAAATGTACGCTTTTCGTTTGCATTTATTTATTTATTTATCTAAACGCAATACAGCAATTGTTATCTAAAACTAGATCAATAATTTTATGCTCTTTTAAACTCAGAAAAGCTGTCTAAAGATTAAATTTTCTAAAGCAGCTGTTCTAACCGATATAGTGTCTGTGTGTTGCGTAATTTATTGTGCAATCTATGGAGGAACTGTCCGTTGAATCAAACTAAAAAGAGAATATTTGGCGTACTTGTAGTTACGTTCTTGCTATCATAGTTAAAAATTATCTAATCTGAACATTAAATAATAAAAAAAAATCTGCAAATCTGATCTGGATAAACGAAGGCCGGATAGCGAGGTTTTAGTGTATATATATAAGACAAATGCCACTGTATCTCTCAAACGCACTGTACCTCAAACCACTGTATCTCTCAAACTATAAGTCTTAGGAAGCTAAAATTTTACGTGGTGATTTTTATCAAACTTCACGAGTGTGATGCAAAACAAACGATTGTCCTTGTTCTTATAGGGGGTCCAGGACACAAAATTGTTCGAAGTTTCGAAAAAAAAATTTATTGCATTTAAATTTTTTTTGTTCTTTTACTCTTAAAATGACGTTTAAATCATGTTTCTTTCTTAATTATAATAGTATAAATTGTTATTTTTCTTTGTAACGTTCTAATAGTAGCCAATCCTTGTTTAAACCTGTGCGTTTTTCTGCATTATGGGTTTTTTCCCCATTTCTCGTCTTTAAATTGTTATAAGTCAAGAACCGTAAAAGATAAATGGTTGAAACTTGGAACATGTCTTTTTCAACTACTTTACTTAAATTTTGATTCAGAAAATTTGAAAAAAATATTTACTTTTGAAAATATGATTTTTTAAAAATTAAGTTACATAATTTTTTTTGTAATTTTTAATCTAAATATTTTTAATTTCTTTGAAAAGTAATATTTCAAAAAATGCTGAATCAAAATTAAAACATATATTTCTGTTTAATTAAATGAAAAAAATTTGAAATTCGACAAATAATATTTCGAGTTATAAAGATTTTAAATTACCCCACTTTTATTAAATTTTTAAATTTCAAAATTTTTGAAAAATTTTTTGAGAAATTTTATGATGTGATTTTGTTTACAAATTATATGGTTGACCATCACAAAAAAATTCAAAATTTTAACTCAATAAATAAATTTTTTTTTAAATGTGTCCCGGACCCCCATAACGCTTAGCTGTAACGCTTTTTCGTCCCGTCATGACTTTGATGGGAAAACCTCCGCAAAAACATGGTCCAAGTTTAAAATATGTAATTATTTAACTGCCGTAAAATTCGCGCTAGACTGGTATCATCAAAACCTACATATTTCACAGCCCTCTACAAATCTGATCCGGATATCTACAAATCTGATCCAGATTATCAGGAGATCCGGATAAACAGGAGCCGGATAAGCGAGGTTTTACTGTACTTGCTTATAGCGCAAATCGGAAAGACTGCGAGCTCAAAGGAAGACTTCTGGAGGGCGATAGTGCCTGGGTGGAAAGTAGGGGGTAGTATGAGGTTATGGGGACTGCGATGTAGGCAAGAGAAGAGTATCACCTGCCTACATCTCATTCCGCCTGAATTCATCAAGCCAGGGTCACTGACGCCTGGTACCTTCCTTGTTGACACACAAAAATAACTTTAATAGATTTTTATTTAATACTAGCTGAAAACCCGCACTTCGCTACGGAGTGCATACAAATTAAATACAACGGTCAATGTATGTAATTAATGCATATATATATATATATATATATATATATATATATATATATATATATATATATATATATATATATATATATATATATATATTTATAATAAATGCGACGATCAATATATATAATTGATGTAGAAAAAAATATATATGTATATTTATAAAAAAATCGTAAGGGATATTTTTATAGACAAAATAATGTCCAATCGTCTGCCGCATTAGCAAGAAAAAAACGTATTTTTTTGTCTATTTAGTTGTTATGCACGTGACGATAAATTTATTTAAAGTGCCATAAAAAGAAATCACGTGATCGGCATTTAATAAATTAAATTCTAAAAATTAATCTTTAAAAATTCACCAAAAATCAGAAAATAGAGGTAAAGATTCGAAAAAGATTTCATTTGAAAGGAATTTTTACGCTCTTTCTCGTGATATAAATTTTATAACCCTCAAATTATTATTTTAAATGCAAACTTTAAAAAAGTTACTAAAACAGCTTAAAAATTTAATTTAAAAAAATCTAAGAAGAATTTTTCAAAAATCTCGCTTAGTGCACCCCTGCACCATAAGAAGAATCGCCATACAAAATTTCAGCCCTTTAGGTCCAGCGGTTTGGTCTGTGCATTGTATGTCAGCCAGTGAGTCAGTTTCGGAACTGTTTTATATATATAGATAAGCGAAAATCTTTGGGTTTTATTTCCATTAGCAGAAACGAATACTAATGTAACAACTAAACACTTGTTCAACAACTAAAGACAGACATACGTAGATGGCAGTAAACAAAATACTAATAATCACTCATCAACAAATTATTATAGCACTAAATAATAAAGATTGCAAGCTAATCAGTATAAACAAATAGTTTATTAACACTGCCTAAGAAAAATTTTAAATTTATTTCTGCTGCATTCAAATGGGATTTCTCTTCGGTGTAAAATGTACAATCCAAATGAGCTGTTTATTTAAACGTTTATACCAGCAAATGCTATAAGACCAATGTAACGAGAAACGGTTACTTTGAAATGCTCTCAGCGTAACGAATTCGGATATTAATTCATAAAGATAGTGATTGAATACTGAAATTGCATCAAATGTATTTGTACTTTTATAGTAGGTAACTGACAACTCAGACATATTTAAGATTTGCCTGTATCAGCGGTTTCACCTGTACTTAAATGCAGATATCTGTATATATAAAACAGTTCCGTGAGTGACTGACTGACAGATAACACACAGACCAAACCGCTGAACCTAAAGGGCTGATATTTTGCATGGCGATTTTTCTTATAGTGCAGGGGTGCACTAAAAAAGATTTTTGAAAAATTCTTCTTAGATTTTTAAAAGATAAAATTTTTAAGCTGTTTTTATAACTTTTTTAAGTTTGAATTTAAAATAATAACCTGAGGGTTATAAAATTTATATCACGAGAAAGATCATAAAAATTCCTTTAAAATGAAATCTTTTTCGAATCTTTACCTCCCATTTCTGATTTTTGGTGAATTTTTAAAGATTAATTTTTAGAATTTAATTTATTAAATACTGTTCACGAGATTTCTTTTATTTTTGTGATATTTTAATTTAATTTTTCGCCACGTGCATAACAACGAAATAAATTGACAAGAAAAATTTAGTACTGTAAAAGATAAAATTTAACCACTAGACTGATTGAGATGGAAGTTTTTTTTAAGAATTTAATTGAAATTAGTATGTTTTATGGATATTAAACATACAAATTAATTGCATTCATTGACCGTTGTATTTCATTTGAATATTTTCTTCTACATTATTTTGTCTATAAAAATATCAGTTTCAATTTTTTTATAAATACATATTTTTTTGGCATTAATTGCATACATAGATACCGTTGTATTTAATTTGAATGTACTCCGATTCACGGGTATTCAGCTAGTCTTTTCTTAAATGTGTTCCATCTAAGCGTAATTTAAAAAAAAAATTCATTGTCGTTAAAAAAGAAAATATGTCTCTATGTTTTCTTATACAACTGTAACATATAGACCGTGCCCTTAGTTTGTTAGTAAAAATACGTGACAATAACCAGTGAGGAAGCAAGAATAATTAATATTTGCAAATACGGTGTATAATTTGATTAATAATTGATATTAATGGTTAACTGTCATGCGCTATGCAGAGAGAAGTCTTTATTTCTGGTTCTAATTCACTTAATTTTAGATTTAAATCTAGTTTCAAGTCAAGTGTCGTTCAATATTTTTTTCTGAACCGCTTTGAATAGAAAATCCTGATTCATATAAGTACGTCAATAAATTGACCTAAAAACTTTGATTGATCTTACTGGAATGCCTTTAACACCTCCCTTTTGTTTAAAACAGAAATACTTTTTTTAAAAAATCATCCATCAAATACCTATTCCTGCAATTATTAGTGAACTGCACTTTTTCTTCGGAAAAAAAAAAAAAAATTCTGCAAGTTCCACATTTTCTGAAAGAGAATGGACACCTGTTCCAATTTCTTTTATATAATCTCCTGCGAAGGACAATTTTAAATTATCTGTCAGTCGTAGACAAAAGAGTTTTTATTTTTGACGTAAATTCATCTTTTTGTGTCTTAATGGTTTTCCAGTCGTGTTCCGTCGTCTTTCGCGTACCGCAGGTTGAAAACCTATGTTCTCAAGCCTTAATGGGATTTTCTTTTATGACTCAATACAACTGATTTCTTTTCTCCTTGAAAAAATAATGTACATATTTTATGTGATTTCACTTTTGTTATAAGTTTTGGGCATCGTATCGAGCATGACGTTTCTTTCATTTGTAAGTCTTGTGAAACTAGTCGTTCTATGTACTCTAATAATTTTTAACGTAGGATTACGTTCCTCCATAACGGTCCAGGGGTAAATTAATGCAAAGATTTAAGGAAATTTTAAGTATATTTTGAGCAGTTTTTAAAAATTGAAAAATTATTTTAATGTTGAATGTTTTATGTTCAATTGCATTTTGAATTATTTATTTTCAATATGAAGCAGGAATTATATATTTAATGTAAAATTATTTTCATAGTTCTGCGCGCAAGCCAGTATACAATAAAAATACTTAAAAAACAAGGTATATCTAAAGCAGTTTAAAAAAAAAAAGTATTTAAAATTATTTTGAGAGTTGAAAATTTGTTTATTAAAACAAATATATCAATTTATCATATACATAAAATTTGGAAAAATTGGGTGTAAATTGAAATAGTTACAAAGATTCAAAAATTATGAAAAGATGCCTTATTTCCTCGATTTAAGGGTCGTGAGTCCCCTTAAATAAAACTGTAAATTATGTATTTCATTTAAATAAAATATATAATTTGTATTTTATTTAGGCAAAAATTAACAAAATTTAAAATTTAAAAAAAGCATAATTTCAAAATTCATTGCATATTAAGAGCAAAATTTGGAATTTAATAATTCAATATGATATAAATTTACTTAATACTATCTGGGATACCTCTAATTGTTTTCGCGACACACAAGGGGTCGCGACTCATAGTTAGGACTGCACCACTGTCCTAAACTATATGTGGTTTATTAAACTCTTATTGACATCGCTGTTTGAATATAAATTTGAAAACCAGACCACCCGTAATAGTGGGTCTGAAAGTTGTTTAACCTTTGGGTTACCCACTGTGTTTGATGCCAGTTCTTCTTTAGTAATGATTCACTGTGATGTATATCATTACAAAATCTGGTTACCCTTTGGGTATCCACTATTCATGAGTCAGGTAAAAGTCAATCTAACTTCGATATACTTTCCAAATAATGGTTCATTGTAAAACGATTTTATTACCTATTTCGGTTTATTCGTGTGATTAATAAATCATGAATCGATATAATTTATTCTTTATTAGTATCCATTACTTTTTTTTATGTAAATTTCTCTTTTGTAACGATTTACTGTGATGTAAATCATTGCAAAACCCGTTTGCCGTTTGGTTACCTACTATTCATATTCACCCAGTTTGATATAGCGCCCAGTAAAGGCGCGTCTTTGAATAATTTAATTTAGTATTTCAGTCTGTTCGTGTTATTAATATATCAAGAATCAATATTTATTATTATTTTGGGATATAATCGTTATGAGCTTTGTCTTATAACATTTTTAGTTGATTTGCCGTGTTTCAAACACACTATTGCCGTAAATAACATGTTTTGTTTCCAGCCAACTTATGGCAGCTATGAAATTTGAAAAGAACACTTTTTTTTTGTACGAAGTTAATGTTGGATAGACAGGGCCCGACTTTGACACAATGGGGCCCTGGGCAAAGCAGACTTTGGGATGCCCCCTTCAAGGACAGATCCAGAGGGGGGCATGTCCCCCCCCTCCTCAGGACCAGATTTCCACATGAACATGTGGGACACTCACCCAGGCCTCCCTTAAATCGGGACCAGAAATTCAAAAGAAATTTCGACCAAGTCAAAAATTTGAAGAAAATAATGAATATTAATAAGATGTGTTAATTAATTAATTTACTTTTTAATGTTAATAAATAAATTCATGAAATTTTCTTTTGAAATTCAAAATAAATCACAGTCTGGAGTTATTACAACTCCCCCCTCCCCCCCCCCCCCCCCCCCCCCCCCAAAAAAAAAAAAAAAAAAAAAAAAATTAAACCAGAAACGCTTATGGACGTAAACATGCTTTCACTATAGTGGGTGCACTGTGCTCCACCCAGGATTTTCTTCTGTATCCGCCACTGCACCCCTTTACTATATTAACCAAAAAACAAATTCTCAAAACTATGTATAACTTTATACTAAATTAGGGGGCCCCATAATTTTGGGGGCCCTGGGCAAGTGCCCCACTTGCCCATGCGGAAATCTGGGCCTGTGGATAGATACGCATAAAAACGTGCGTAAGTCCAGTTAGCTACCGTTCATATTTTTCTCGCTTATTCGGGCTATTTTTTTCCGCCAAATCTGGTAAAATTTGAATTTTATTTTTGTTTTGAAGTTGATTAATAAGTTCATCGTTTCTACGGTCATTTGCCGAAGAGTAGGGTTAAAATGTAAAAATCGACAAACGGTAGCCGTAAAGTTACAGTAAAACCTCGTTTATCCGGACTAACTGGGACTATAGGTAATCCGAACAATCAAAAATCCGGATAATCCGCGTAATATGGGTGATAAGCAAAACGAAATCCTTAAGGCTGCTATGTACTAACCCATTGGATTCCCACACCTCAATGTTAACCTATAGAGAAAATTTGTCCACGGATTGCCGACTTGGATTCAAAGATTTTTTTTAAAAAATTGTACTCCGTCACAGAGAAAGAAATTCTACATTTGTGTACATTTTTCGTTTTTTTTAAAATGCAATTAATATTTTTAAAATTTAAATTATTCGGGGAAAAATCTGGTATAGTGTGTTTTAAACGCTCATAAATTCCTTCGGTGGACGAAATTTATAAAATGAATCCTGTAGCGCTTTGCAGCAAAGTTCGGGCTATCTGACAATACCAATTTTATTTGATTATCAGCATTTATGTACCTGTAAATAGTTGACAAAAATATATTTTAAATAAAAAATTGGGGGGCAGTGCTTAACCTCCTAGAGAGAGAGAGAGAGCCATTACAATCCCTCAAAATGTCAATCCTAAGAAAGGTGGAATTCTCGAACTGTCAACTGGACTCCTCCCACCACAAGAGTCTGCAAGAAGAGGAAAAGGGAAATACGATTTTTTTTTCTTAGTACATAGCAGCCTTAACCAAGCAGACTTACCATTTGTTACGATAAAAAATAACTGTTTTGTAACAAAATTATATAGTATCGTTTACAAGACATTAAAAAATATAAAAATAACTTTTCTAAGTCAATCCACGTCAACGCACTGTGACACTTTAGTAGAGCTTTCTCAAACTCAACAAAAAGCATTTTATTGCCATAATTTATTGTACAATCTATGCAGGAAATGTTCATTGAATCAAACTAAAAAGCGAATATTTGGCGTACTTGTAGTTACGTTCTCGCTATCATAGAACATTAAATAAAAATATTGTCTACAAATCTGATCCGGTTTATCCGGTGATCCGGATCAACGAGTGCCGGATAAACGAGGTTTTACTCTACCCACAATTCGGTATCACTTGGCCCTATTTTAACGAAACTTGATTCACCCTGTTTCTACTTGCTTCAGGGGCGTATTTTTACATGCATGGTGCTATTATCAGCCATTTTTGCTGTATTGATTATCGGATACATACAAACTCAGAGTTTTAAGCATGATATAAATCGAAAACTTATGTACTTATACCTATAAATTCGGTACTCTAATGATCTCGGACTAAACATCATTTTCGTCTAAAGCGTGAGCTATACATAATTCAACATATTACTCGTGTGAATAATTACAAAATGCCCTAAATTGTAACTTCGAAATTACGTTACGCTCGGATTGAATCGAATGTAATGTGTGAAATTAGGTAGGGAATGCCAAGTATTGATAATAAGATGTAAAGAAGGGTAGTTTGACGAGAACAGTGTTTTAGTTGATTGCATGGGTCCCGAATGAATAATGTAACTGATAAAACGTTCCGGTTACCTCAAAATTCTGTGTTATTACCATTGTTTTATTAACTCGCTTTCTTGTTTTTGTGTGTCTTTGTCCAGTACAAATCTTGCAATCGGTTTTTAACTAACTTCCCGACTAGATAGACATTTGAAACTTTTAGAATAGCTCAGAACACGATGACAGTGCATTATTTTAGTACGTTTAGCCATTTTTAAGCAGGATTGAATTCATTTTCAGTTAATTTTGTTTTGTAAACTGATGCAGCCATCTATCGGTCGGGACGGGAACGAAAAGTTAAACGCAAGTTAACTTCCAATTAACTTCATTTTCTTTCAAGTTGATGGGATAATTCATCAAACAATTTTTAAAAAAGTATTTATTAATACATAGAATTGTCAAGTTTATATGGTTTAACAGAAAATTTAAAAACATGGTATATAAAAAGTTATTTTTATCTTGTAATTATTTTTTCTTTATCACTGCTTATTTCCCCGACTACTTCGTGGGTTCTCCCGTATCACCAATGGTATTCCTCGACTGACGACCGAAATAGGGTCCGAGACATAGGTCGCAAGTTGATTTGGTTGTAAGTCGAGTTTCAAACATTTATATATATACATACATATATATATTTTTTTTTGCTTTCATACATACATACGCAATTTAAAATACATTGTACTTCATTTAGAAGACATAAATTATTCTTCGCCATCACTACTTATTTTGTTAGTACAATCCATTGGTTCGGAATTTGCGACAGAAGATACATTGCAAGTTTTTTTAGCAGAGTTATCCAAGGTAGTTTGCACAGTTTGAGTCTTCTTTTCCTTGTATATTGTCTGGTAGAAAGCCAGATTTTCATGAATGCGACGATTTATACTTGTGAATCTTTCTTCATTTGTATCCATTGCTTCTAATTGTTGTAGTCCTTTATTAATAAGGTGAAAAGCTGAAGCCATTTTTATCAAAAAAATTTTTTTTTTTTTGTACTTTCGCTTGTTCGCTTGTTTCTGTCCAGAATGTTGCATTATAGTTTTTAATAATTATGTAATACATATCGAACATTCGAGGGACAATATTTTTGAGAAAAAAATTAAAATAAATGAAAATAAAATAAAAATTTCGGTCGTAAATCTAGCTTGCGTAAGTCGAGGAATACCTGTATATGCATGAAGAGAACCAATGGTATATATGCATCAAATCGATCAAAAAATGCATTCAGTCATCCCTCGAATAACACAGTAATTTAATTGCACGGAAACTCGAATAACGCGGTAGTAAATTGTGACAACCCTTGAATAATACGGTACTTGAATTACACCGAAACTGAAATAAAATGCCTCAACCTTCGACAAACACTGATAAATTTGGGAAATTCCTTAATTAGAGTTGGCGTAGTTATTTTGGTGTACCTCTAAAACGAAAAAATATAACTCTTAATATAATTTCAACAATTTTTCATATAATTATAAGGTATGTATATTAATATAATTATTATAAATATAAGGTGCAATTGAGGCGTTGATGTTGAAAAGAGGGTAAGTGCCAAAATTTCCGAAAAGTATTTTTTCACTGATACAAGGGCTTGCTCCTAGGCTAATGGCGTTGAAAAGAAGGTAAGTGCCTAGCTCAGAATTAAACCAAACTAGCTAGGCACTTACCTTCTTTTCAACGCCATTAGCCCTGGAACAAACCCTTGTATCAGTGAAAAAATACTTTTCTGAATTTTTGGCACTTACCCTCTTTTCAACGTCGACGTCTCAATAATTATAGTTATTCTCGTAGTTTGTTTTTAATAAAACTAAAAATATTTATTGAAAAGTAATCCGTTTTATAAAAATTTCGCAATTGTTTTCTTTCAACAATTTTTCATATAATTATAAGGTATGTGTATTAATATAATTATTATAAATATAAGGTGCAATTGAGGCGTTGATGTTGAAAAGAGGGTAAGTGCCAAAATTTCCGAAAAGTATTTTTTCACTGATACAAGGGCTTGCTGCTAGGCTAATGGCGTTGAAAAGAAGGTAAGTGCCTAACTCAGAATTAAACCAAACTAGCTGGCACTTACCTTCTTTTCAACGCCATTAGCCCTGGAACAAACCTTTGTATCAGTGAAAAAATACTTTTCTGAATTTTTGGCACTTACCCTCTTTTCAACGTCAACGCCTCAATAATTATAGTTATTCTCGTAGTTTGTTTTTAATAAAACTAAAAATATTTATTGAAAACTAATCCGTTTTATAAAAATTTCGCAATTGTTTTCTTTAAAAGTAAACTTTTGGAACTGAATGTATATTTTTATATGAAACTTAAGTCTCAAAATGCACGGTTTTGAATAACGTCGAACCAATTAACCGTGTTATTGAAGGGCTGACTGTATATTTTTTTTATTTATACATTCTTCCCTTCACGAGATAGCGCAGTCATTAGGCGAAGTCAAAGAAAAATGCTTTATCTTAAATAAATATTGCACAACTTTTACTTTCAAAATGATACTGCAGCTAACTTCTAATATAATCAGAAAATATTCAACGTTCTGCTATTGAGATAAAACGCCTCGCTACCTTATTGTGAAAGGTTTTGCATGCGTAAATAGCGTTATACCTTTATGGGATTTCAAAGTCATCAGCTATAAGTAGACGATGACTTCAGAAATTAGATCAGTCATTTGCGCAAAAGTATGCTTTTAAAGCATTATAGATGAATGATTGTGATACTTAGCATTTCAATTTGGAAGTCGGCAAGGTTAAGTTTTCCTGGCTCAATTTTCCCACGTTTTATACTTAACGTCCTTCGGCATCCTGAATGTTAGCAAATCGGTTAAAATGAATATTATGCTTAAAAAGGGTCAGAAAAACTAATAGAAAGCTGGAGATATCAACAGATAATCAGAGAGACACGAACTTTGCATTAACTTTTCTATTCCAGGAGTTTTATTTTTGTTTTAAAATTATTCGAGAGAAGTAATGATAGAGAAGAGTTGAGTGGCAAAATCTTGATAAATGGTTTTCCGTCGTCATCTGTTTTAAAAGACGCAGACAAGATCATGTGCCTTAAGAAAGATCTCTTCAATACATTTAAACTTTCTTTCTTTACATCTGAACATTAAATGTATGTTTCTTTTTTGCAGTCTTACATTTGAGGCATCATTTATTCCTCTGTTTTATTTAAGCGTGTAATTTATACCCGCGATATTTATCATAAAATCTAGTTGGATTTAAATACATGATCTGATGTTCGTTGTTTTTATTGTTACTGTGGCTTTTTATAGCTTTGTAATAAATATTCTATGCATAAGAGAATTCTTCTGAAGCAGGATTTTGTATGAGTGTATCCGTTTTGCTTGAAAGATATTATGCCTTTTTGCGTTTCGTGAAAATCTTCAGATTTAACTCTTCAAAGGAAGCGTTCTAGGCATTTTAAAATCATTTAAAAATTATATATATTACTACCAATTCTTAGTAATTGGTAGTATGTTTAATATAAAGTCAATTCAAAAAACTATATATATATATTTTTTTGAAAATGAATTAAAACTACCTGTACGGTAAATTTGCGGAGGACTATATATATATATATATATATATATATATATATATATATATATATATATATATATATATGCATGCACACACACACACACAGTGGCATCTCGATCTATCGTTTTTCAAGGGACCGATTGAACCGAACGATAAACGCGGGGAAACGATAGATGCGGGAACTTAACAAAGCAATATGATCGTCGGGACTGGGTGAAATAAACGACACATGCAGGAAAACGATGATTCGGGGAACGATCGAGATTCCACTGTATATATATATATATATATATATATATATATATATATATATAGTAAAACATCTCTAGCTGGCCACTCTTAACTTTGCTACAAAGCTTAGTTTTTTATCGTAATAAACGGTAAGTCTTCTTAGTTAAGGATTTTGTTTTGCTAATTACTCATATTACCCGGATTATCCAGATTTTCGATTTTCCGGATTGTCTATGGTCCCAGTTTGTCCGGATAAACGAGGTTTTACTGTAATATGCAAAATCAGTTCGTAAATCTGCTTTTAAGTGATTTGAAAATAAATCACTTTTAATTGTGCCTAAAGTTTTAGGAATACATGTGATTTTTTGGTCTGCTAATTTTGAACCTGACATCAAAGATTTCGTGTTTAAAGTCCTACAAAGTACGATTTTACTAAGCCTAATATTGTGACTTGGCTGTAAGAATATTGTTGCTCTAAGTGTAACATGTATGTTTCGTATGTTCAAGATTATTATCAATGAATTTTTTTTTAAATATTTAGCATGCAGAAATAATATCTTAAGAGACTTAATGTAAAATCGTGTGATGAACTTGCTCCCCTATATGCTAAAGTTACGTAAATTTGGAGATATCGAAGTACAAGGTGCTTGATGTCACTAAATAAAAAGGTCTCGAAGTCGCTTATACAAATTTCACTCCAGTGAAAGGAACCGAGCACTTACAACGCTCGAGAAATTTTACGTGAGAAGTTTGATTCATAATAGCTTGTTAGACATAAATGTGTGTCATGTAAAATTTATGCATGTACATAATGATTATGAGGAAATGAAAGCGGTTAGTTACTTTATGTGTGTGAGATTGCATATCTCTACTAATTAAATTTAATTAAATGATGTTAAGGTAGGATTATCTAGATAATAAGATAATTAACATAGTTAATAGCCTTGTTTCAGTAATAATATCTGATAGATTCGATATAAATAACACATTTTCACAAATGTCCTTATGAGATTTTTTTTATCATAACTTTTTAATAAAATTATAGGCTTTGATTTACATAATTTTTATAAAACTTAATATTTTTTTATTATTAAAAATTAAAGTTTCTCTCTTATGAATTGAACAATTTATGTAGTCATAATTTTCAATTTTGGACTCATAAATATTTATTTGGGGTTTGCTCAATCAGATTGAAACTTACTGCTATTCAACCTTAACAGGTGCGTAAGCTGTGTTGCCGAGAAACAAACTTCACACAAATACACACGTGAAGTTTATTTACAATTTATATATATATATATATATATCAGCGCTCCTACTGTCCTAAAAAGTGCTTAAAAGTCCTTTTAAGCACATATAAGATATTTTTGGTTCTTTGTAAGCTCTTAATTTCCATTAAAAATGAAAAAGAATAAATTTTCAGCTGAATTTCAATTTTCGTAAGGGTATATCCTGCTGTATTGAATCAGAGGATTTTCTGCAAAGTGACATCAGTAGATGGATTCTTTGCATTAACCCGTAAATGGTAACATCTGTCTGCTTCACTCTAACAGTAACATCCGTCCATGAGACTAAGGGCCTGTTCACATAGGAGTCCGTTGCGTTGCGTTGCGTTAAGGAAAAGATGACGTTGAGACGAAAATAAACCAATCATAGGCGTTAAAAATTTCATTGCTAATCGTTTGGAGGCATATGATTGGTTTATTTTCGTCTCAACGTCATCTTTTCCTTAACGCAACGCAACGCAACGGACTCCTGTGTGAACAGGCCCTAAGTTGGATTTCGTAGCTGATTACTTAAGTAATTTTCCAATTTTCATTTAATTTTAGCTCTGTATTTGAGGTATTATTGATTTATAAAATATATTTACACTTGGTTTTAATTTTAATATATAACTTTATTTAGTAAAAGTCAATCTAATTTGTTTTAGAATTTCAATAAGATCTACGAAAGAAAATTAAATTATTAGAAATAGATTAAAATAAAAAAGTAAACTAGTGACAAATATAAGCATGATTAAAATGAAATTTCATCATAAAAGTTTTACAAATTTTGTACACAAATATTACAAATCTTTTTTTTTTTAACACTACAAGCAATTAGGTTTAACACACTTCATACACTTGTAGTTCGTCATTCTATTTTTTGTGTAAGGACAGTACCTAAAGATTTTTCCTTTCTCCAACATGTCACTTTTTAAGGATTGCTTACTTGCTTCCTGGTCATCTTCTGGACGAACAATTTCCATTATAATTTTTTTAGTCGTCTGATAGACGGACCAAATACGTACCTTTAAAATAAAAGGAGTGAGTTTTCTTGAAATGGTAAATGTAAGGCGATAAAGTAAACAAAACTCAAAGTTAAACAAACACAACCAATGTCATGGAATAATTGAAGCATATCTCGAACATGAAGGTTTCAAATCGATAATTACGCACCCTAGCGGAAAAAGTATGAACTCTACTAGAGTTTTCGATTTTGAGCAATTTTATTAAAACCCGGGTTTCGGGTTTGACGGGTTTATTTTAATTAAAACCCGGGTTTTCCCGGGTTTACTTGGTCGGTTCCAGCGGGTCAATAGCAAAGAACTAAAATAATAAATAGTTTATTAGAAGCATTTAAATTATTTCAGAATTTCAAATATAAAAACTGCCAGTAAATAAATTTAATGTTCATAAACATATCATCTATGTATAACATAAATAAAAGTGGTACAAATATCTCATTTTTTTATAAAACTGCCTTACAACTATCATTGCACTCAACGTATCACCACTGAGTCGGCCTCTGAGTTTATTAGCAGAGAGACCCATTACAGAAAATGCTCATTCTGCTTCCACTGAAGTTGGTCTATCTGTTGTTAAAGACCTGAAAAGTTTATCTAGCATTACAGGTCGGCTTTTTGTTCCCGGAAACAACTCAATTTCTTTTCTTATCATATATGAACCAGATTTTGATTTTTTATGATTTTCCTTATTATCATTCTCCTGCAGAAACATACTAAGCTCATCAGTTAGGAGCATTTGTCTAGTACAAGAACCCCTACTCGTTGGTTCCAAATTTAGGAATATAATTGGTATTCTACTGTTTTATATAAATAACTAATTCCCCGGATTTACATTAAAAATTCCCCGGGTTTCGGGTTTGTAAAATCTTTGAAAAACCCCGAATCAAAAACCCTAAACTCTACCCGTCCGAGAGAGACATATGTTACCATTTACGGGTTAACTAGTAATGACAAGCTACGAGATTGGCGATCGGCCCTTTGTTTTTACCCTTTTGATAGATTCAATAGAATTAATACTTTTTAACAAATGTCCTTATTAGCTTTTTTTATCATAACTTATTTATAAAATTGTAGGCTTTGATTTACGTAATTTTATAAAACTTAATACCGTTTTATTCCGTGCCCCTTTTGAGAAGGGACACAGTGGAGCAAGGAAGAGGAAAAAAATGAGATTTCAATAGTTGTCGGCAGTTGATAAAGTTGATCATTTATTATATATAGAAAACTTATTTTTAGTTGAGCTCATTCTGCCATTGAATTATCGTAATATGCTAACCTTCTAAGGGCCTTTTCACATTGAATCTGTAGCGTTACGTTTCGTCAGGTTAAAAATTTTTAACCAGTCACAGAGCTCATTTCATTGACCACGTGATTCATCAAACCAATCAGAAAACTTGCCCACAATTTTGGCTTCAACGTAATAACGCAAAGCAACCACCCGGATGCAGCGTGAACGGGGCTCCAGAGAAGCGCCGTCATTGTCTTTCATTTGATGAAATATTTGATTGTTGAAATATTGCTTCGCGAAGAATTTACCGTCTTAAGATTGTGTTCTTATGAAATAGATATGATTGACTGTGACATATCTTGCATTTTAAGTGTTCCCTTTTTTCTGTTATCAATATTATTTTACAAAATAAGTTATATATTGAAACTATTTTAACCATGTACATCAGATTATAAGGTAATAATATATTAAGGTCATATTTGCGACTAAAAATATTTACATACCTTTACCTTTGGAATAAAAGCAAATAATTTCAGTCACAAATTTGTGCTGCGTAAATATCCCATTATCCACATAATAAGTATTAATGAATAAACGTACGTAAACCACATAATAGTAGAACCAACAAACCAACCAAAATTACAGATTTTTTAGAGGATAGAAGGTGCAAAAACTCTAAATGAAGTAAAAGGTTCTGAAAGTGAAGGTGATATCGTTCAACCGAAAAAACGTTCTCGTTTGATTGTACTTAGCAGTGATGAGGAAGAAATTTATCAAGTTGTTTATATGGATTTTTTTAAAAAAAGCTTGTTTTTTATAAGTTTTCGGAACGTAAACCCCCTTGTGTACTGGCTCTGGGTCTCATATAACACGGTTTCACACGACACTGCATTTTCTAGGAACCTATCTACCGTGTTCCTCCTATAGGATTACCTGTAGTTAGATTTACACTTTAATACTTCTAAGGTAAAAGGGAAACTTGTTAATATAAGGTCTGATGTTGCTAATATTATGTCAAAATTCCAAAAGTTTATTTTTTAAATTATTAATAAAGATACTGATATTTAATGAGATTAAATGTATTCTTTTCCATTATACCATGCTCGTTAATACTTTGATTTTTTCGGTACTTTTATTACGGTTTGGAACAATATGAATTACTATGAGGGTTACCTGTACTTAGGAGAGCTACCTGTACTTAAATTTTGAATCATAAATCCCACTTTAAAGTCCTTAATCATTCCCTGGGTCTGTGTGCCCCAGGAGACAACGGTTTTTGTATTTTCTGATATATAGAAACTAGTTAACCAGTTCACCACTAGAGTACCTTCGTATCAAACCCTCTAGATGGTATTCCTTGATCCTACCTTAGTTTAGTTCCAAAATTGAAGTGACAAACAAGTCTCAAAAAGCAGTCTGGGCCTCATAGACCCACGGTTATCAGACGTGTTAGTTTTTTTTTTTTTTTATTTTTTTTTTTTTTATCATGGACCCGTCTAAATCGAAAAAGGTTTTTCAATTTACAGCGTCAAGATGATATTCAGCCTGTATCTGCTTAAAACATGCAACAATGATAAGTGAAAATTGCAGTTGTAATGTTTAGATTTTTTTTTTTCGATTCTAATCCAATTTATTTTTTGTATCGTTTTTCTATAATTTTATTATGTAATCAGTTTTTAGTATGCAAAAAAATAAAAAAAATTTCTTTAATTTCAGACTTAGTATGCTTTATTTGATGTCCTAAAAACCATTTTCAATGATTAATTAGCATTTATGTATTTTTGAAAATTGTTTAATAATGCCACTGGCGTCTGATAATTTTCAGATTACCATTGAACGGTTAAAGAGTAATTTTTTTTTTCATTCGACAGAAAAGTAGGAATTGTGTGGGGTATATGTGCCTAGGAATGATAAGCATAATAGTATCTGAAAGGGATTACATTCGAACCCCGTTATAACGAACTTCAAGGGACCAAATGTTTTGTTCGGTATATCCGGTGGTTCGCTATATCCGAACCTTTAAGAAAAATGTTAGAGTTCACAAAATGTATAGCTCATTAGTTGGTATGTGTTTTCTATAAACATGTATTGAAAAAATGATAAAATCTGTTAAAAATGATCATTAATGATTCACTGTTTTGGTAGAGAAATAATCAGTAATCTTCTGCTGACGTGATGCCGATTTCAAAAACATTTTATGAATTTCTTTGTCCAATACATCAAATGACTCCAACACTCTTTCTTCCACTGTTTGTGTAGACAAAAACTTATTAATCACACACATCGCTGCTGTAGAATCTGTGATGGTGGAGATTTCATTTATATGCCCCTCTTTATCAGCATCAAATGCAGAATCTTCGATTTCAAAATGATTCATTTTAATTTCATCCACAATATCTTCATCAGTCGGATTTTCTCATGTTATGACTTCATCATCACATAATTCGAACAATTCCATGTCAGAATCTGAGAATGATGAAATTTTGTGCTTTTCTATCCACATCGCGATAGGTAAATCTTCATCATCTTCTTCTTCAACATTCTTTGCTTCTTCATCACTCGTTGTATCTTCAACATTCGTAGAGACCAGAAATATCTTTGCTTCACTTTTTGTGAAGCAATTCCTGAACTTTTGACGTCACTTAACGAACTTTTTCTACTTCTGAACAATTCCAGCTCTTCGTTGCTACTTTTATGAAATATCTGAGTTTGAAGGCGTTGATATAGGCAACTCAGTTAGAACACTTGTCCTATGGTACTATGGTCCTATGGTGAACATTCTTAAAAAGTAAAAAAAAAAAAAAAATCCAGTAGTCGACTGAAGAAAAGGTTCGTTATAGTCGATTCTTAAGATTTCGGAGGTTCGCTATAAAAGGATAAATTAGCATTAAATACAATATAGGAAAACGCCGGGACCAAAATTTTTGTTCGTTATATACGTGAGTTCGTTATATACGGGGTTCGCTATAACGGGGTTCGACTGTATTTGTAACTCTGTTCTCGCACTTATGAAGGAAAGAACATTCCGAACGCTACCTCTACGATTTCGTCACATATTTTTTTTTTTTCGCTTACTCACCCATCACAGAAATCATATCTTTTGAAGATTTATTTAGTCTAGGAGTTCCGTCGCTGCAGCACACCCCTTTCGCAACCCGCCGCTGCAGCTGCGAAAACACAAATTGCGAAAAACACCCCAAGTTCCTCGGCCCTGTCGGGAAAGGTTCAACGCCTGGGCCAATAAACTTTCCCACATTTCACGGGACGCCGCAGGCGACTCTATACGCCGAGGCAGCGCAAGCGATCGACGGACTGCCCACGGATTTTTCGTTTGTTTTTTTGGCCTACCCTTCCTGGGATGGAGATGCAGTTGGGGATGTCGAGAGATGCGCTCTCGGAAAAATGAGAGTCGAGTTGGTCAGGTGTGTTAGCGGGCTGGTGGACCCTACCGCCGAGTTTTGGGGGTGGTTATCGCTTTCACCGGGCCTCGCATCAGGGCTTCTGGTTAGTTGACTTAACCAGTGACCCGCGTAGAAGACTTCATATATCATTAGCAGACTATATATCATTTAGGCTCTTACTATTGCACGGCCGAATTTAGACTTGCTGAGGCCCTAAGCTATACAAACCCCAGAGGCCCCCTGCTGTTTTAAATTACATCAGCTAGTGTCGGAAAAAATTTAAATATGTACGCCTTTTTAATGTATGAAAATATATTTATTTTAATTTTTATTAAAAGACTAGCTGAAAACCCGCGCTTCGCTACGGAGTACATTCAAATTAAATACAACGATCAGTGTATGCAATTAATGCAAAAAAAAAAAATAAATACAGTCGAACCTCCATATATCGAACTTCCACATATCGAAATTTTCTATATATCGAACTCTTAGCAAATCTCCATGTTCATTACATAGAAAAATTGTTTCTATATATCGAAAAAATCTCTATATATCGAAATTTTTTCAAGACAAATTGGGAGATTTTATTCCACTTTAGAATAAAAACTCCCAATTTTTGTCATTTGAAACAATACGTCGTGGACTTCAATTCGCCGAAAATATCCCTAATTAAGTTTTTAGTGGACTGAATAAATACGAACATTTCTTTGAACTTTCCACAAAACTGGCTGTTCAGCAAGATATTCGTAGTTTTTTTAAAAAAGAATGTAGCTGTGATCATTGTAATGCGGCAGACAATTAGACATTATCTAAAAAAATATTAAAATGCAGTAAAAATATGTTCCTTAAACTGTACTATATTAACTGTACTATATTCTTTAGTATGTCCTATTAGATTTAATTTGAATATTTTCTTCTACATTATTCTGTCTATAAAATATCCCTTACGATTTTTTTATAAATGTATTTTTTTTTACATAAATTGTATACATTGATCATCGTATTTATTATATATATATATATATATATATATATATATATATTGGCATTAATTACATACATTGACCGTTGTATTTAATTTGAATGTACTCCGTAGCGAAGTGCGGGTTTTCAGCTAGTATTGTATGTAAATAACACCTGCACGCTTAAATTCAGTTTTAAAGGTGGTTATATAACAATGAAATATCGCTCTTTAATACTGGATTAATTTGACACAAAATACAATATGTAGGTAAAAAATGATTGAGAAAATTAATGTATTTCTTGTTCAACTCTGAAATAGTTTTTCGAAAATCATAGCACATCTAAAGTAGTATTGGACAATCGAATTCTCTTCTTTGTAACAGTCATTAGCAATTGAAAAATCACGTTCATTTTGTGTAGAGGTAAGCTTTATAGGGAAAAAGCATTTATAAGTAATTCCGAATTTGTTGTTCTTGTACACGTTGTTTGAAACTCATGAAATTCTTGTTTAATTGTCTATTTGTCAGTAACATCAGGTTTTACTTCTCTCACACTTTCTGTTATAGATAAATTTAATTGTTCTTTAAGAGGCAATTCTTCATTTCCATTGATTGGAAATTCATTAACATCATCTTCGTCAGTATCAAACGGTTGACAACTAGCAATGATCTATTTAATATTTCTTTAGCAATTTTGTAAATTTGTTTTTTCACTAGTTTAGAATATATACCTTTTTCTTAGCAAAATTTTGTAAAAATTTATAAAGAGATATGTCATTGTTTCTCCTTTTGCTTATTTTCTCTTTAATTGCAATATGAAGCTGCTTACTAAGTTCGTTATTAGACCTCTCTAATTTCGGAAACAAAAATTTTAAGGTTCCTTCTGCAGTGAACCTTGTAGAATCTTCTCGGCATTGTTTCTCCTTTTGCTTATTTTTTCTTTAATTGCAATAAGAAGCTGCTTACTAACTTCAGTATTAGACCTCTCTAATTTCGGAAACAATTTTAAGGTTCCTTCTGCAGTTAACCTTGTAGAATCTTCTCGGCATTGTTTCTCCTTTTGCTTATTTTTTCTTTAATTGCAATAAGAAGCTGCTTACTAAGTTAATTATTAGTCCTCTTTAATTTCGGAAACAAAAATTTTAAGGTTCCTTCTGCAGTGAACCTTGTAGAATCTTCTCGGCATTGTTTCTCCTTTTGCTTATTTTTTCTTTAATTGCAATAAGAAGCTGCTTACTAACTTCATTATTAGACCTCTCTAATTTCGGAAACAATTTTAAGGCTCCTTCTGCAGTTAACCTTGTAGAATCTTCTCGGCATTGTTTCTCCTTTTGCTTATTTTTTCTTTAATTGCAATAAGAAGCTGCTTACTAACTTCATTATTAGTCCTCTTTAATTTCGGAAACAAAGATTTTAAGGCTTCTTCTGCAGTTAACCCTGTAGAATCTTCTAGACTCAGGCATTCAACGGTTATTCTAACGGTCTCTGATATAGCTAACAGTGTTTCAGCTATATCCAAGTAATCTTTCCTCCACATAGTATCCATATTAAGTCAGTTCAGTTAGTGCCATTTTTACGGGCTTTTTTAATTCGTAAATAGCATGTAATCATTCGTCACTTTCGTTCGTCGAATTCGTCATTTTCTTTTCAATGTACAAAGTTTTCAAAATAGCTTTTAAGCTATATTGATTATATTATTGTGTCCCGCCAAAAACTAAAATTGGGGAAATATAGCAAACCATGATTATAGCATAGTTGCTGATGCACAAAAGACAACCTTCCAAATTTCTGCATAACGCCATCACTCATTACATATACAATATCTTTTACAAGAGCAAACGAAAACCCATCTAATTTTTTTGTTAGCAAAAGTTTTTTTTTTTCTGCAGAACAATTACCATTGATCGAAACCAGCCCATGACTGACATGTTAGAAATTGTTGATAAAAATTGTTGATGACCCGTTACAAATTCTAGATAAAAACAAGAATAATTTCGATGTCGATTCCCGTAAAATAAATTTCTTGAGAAATGAGAAAAACAATTTTTTTTTTTTTCATGAGAACAAACTTTATATTTCTTGAGAAATTTTTTAGAAGGAATTCTTGAGAAGAAACACTACAAAAATCAACCTTCGATTTTTGTAGTTTTATGATCCTTGGATTTGATAAATAACGCCAGCTTGCCTTTAATACTTAAATAAGAAACTGTGGGTTTTTTTATTTTAAAGCGTACCGGTAAAACTGAAATATAAACTAAAATATTATCGTCAAAATATTTACTGTAATAATACACAGTCGATGGATTTGATAGTACATCGAAAAATAAATAAGGCATCGTTTTGTAGTTTAGGAATGTAATTGCAGACAGTTTTAACCCTATAAAACTCGGTATTGTTTATAACTGTGCTTTGTAAACTTTTCTAACTTTACTGCTATTTAAACAATGCTCACAATTTCTGTTACATTCATACCGTGTACTCTGTACTGCCCTTTAGATAATTTAGCTGTGTTAGCCTTCATTGTGGATACTGTGTTTTTAATATTTATGAAAGTTATCTGAAAATAGAAAATGAAGAGTAAAACAGCGTATGGCACTGCTTTAAAGTATGCTGTTTTTACTTCTTTCAAGTTAATTATAGTCAACAGTAATGCAAGTTAAATTGTGATATAAATTTATTTAAGTTTCGCACTTACCAACCAAAAATGAAGGTTTAAAAGAAGGTTGCCGAGAAATTTTTGTGGCTTCTGCTCCCGTCAATAAAAATGAATAGTTCTTAGGTTTTCAATGAATTATGATTGTAATTTAAAAATTATCTTCTGTTGGAATGAAAACAAAATTTACAGATATTTTAATTTTTCTTCTCGAAAACTGTAAATGTTCTAGCCCGTTGTTTGCTAATTTGTTACAACCTAATGATCACTGTAAATTAAAAATATGAAGCGCCGTAAAAAAATACAGAACTTAATAGGAAAAATTTTTGCTTGGTGTTTCTCCGTATTTTTATTATATTTTACGAGAATTTTTTTAAGGTGCTTTCTTGTATTCTTTCGGACAGTTTGTATTTTATTTCAAATTATTTTCTCTTGGAATTCATGCTTAACTACGCAGATAATAGGTCCTCTGGTAGTCAAGAATTCATTTGTTTAGGTCATTGATTACCAAACTATAAGTCGCGAAGTGTTTTTTGAGGGGATTCCATGCTTTTCTCCAGTTAAATTAATTTTTTTTACGAATTTCACCGAGAAATTTGTCAATATTTATTTAACATGAAACCGTAAGGCAGTGATGTTTTTTAAAAGGTAAAAGTCTCATTCGAAGCGCAAACCTAATTCGTTAGAAATCTACCGCCTTTATTGGGTGAAAATAAACCCGTCGGACGGGTTTGTAACCAGTTGCGTCGTGTTTATTACAAATTTTATTTATGTTTATAAATATTTGTGCAAATTTTAAATAAAATATTGAAAAGTTATGGGTTCGTATTATAGTCGAATTTTAATTTTTTTCCTAAAATTTTTCGAAAAATCAAGCATGCGTATTATACACGTGTGCGTATTATGGTCAATATTTTACGGTATTGCAATGTCGTGGTGTCTCTAAAAATATTGTGTATCCGAAAACGTGCTAAAGAAAGGCCCTCGGAAAGGTTCTCATAAGCCCGTCTGCACACGGAGCAACTCAAAAGAAACTCATAACTGAATCAAATCACAAACCAGTCCGTGATGAGTCGCAACCTATGTAATTGAATGGAGCCACGCACTCGGCGCAACTAGTTACAAACCCGTCCGACGGGTTTGTAACCAGTTGCGCCGTGTGCGTGGCTCCATTCAATTACATAGGTTGCGACTCATCACGGACTGGTTTGTGATTTGAGTCAGTTATCAGTTTCTTTTGAGTTGCCCCGTGTGCAGACGGCCTTAGTCTAGTTGGGGTAGGGATTCCCAACCTTTTAATGTTTACTGCAGCACCCTTTGGAATGAGATTAGAAACCTGGGGTACTCTTGTTAGAATTTTAACTTTTAATTTTTTTTAAACGAGTCAAGAATTGCTCTCTAGTTTAAACAGCTGGAAAAGGAAATCTCTTTTTAATACCCCGCGAAATGTTTGAAGGTCATCGGTTGATGCTTACATTCAAATACCAAATGGTTACTTTTTTTTAATTTCAAGTACAACTATAATTATTATTTATTTAAGGTGACAATGGACCTTCAGATTGACAAAAATATGTCCCCAAAACGATTTTTTTTCTTTCAGAAAATAATTCTGCAACTCATCAGCTTTAAATTTTAAAAAAAATGTATGTTGATCCAATCATTATTAACCGAGTTATAAGTAATTTTTTCAAGCGTAAACAATGGAAATGTTAGTCAAATTAAAACTTTAAATGCCATTTTCTCAAAACATAATTTTCATGTCGTTTCGGTAAGTTCAAAATGTTCCATGCGTCATAATTTTTCTTGAATTTTCATAAAATTTCATAAAATGGTTATTTATATATGTTAGAATAAAACTTTCTAATAAATTCATTATACTATTTTAAAACAACTTAAAATTTTTACAATAAAAAAATTTTTTTGATCAAATTTTGCATAAAATGACCTATTTTTATTGATTTCTTTTCTAGTTTCTATAAATATGACTGTAAATCAAATATTGCTAGTAACTTTTATTATAATTATATAAAGCTAGCCTAAGAGAGAAAATTATTTATCTGAGACAAAGTTGATGCGCATGGAGCATTTTAAAATAGAGGAATTAACAAACTGATTTTAATTATTATCTTAATTAATTATATTCTGTTTTTTTTAAATTTAGATTTTTCATCTCTAAACAACACTGTATAAGTATACAAAATTTCAGAGCAATTGGTTGATAAATTAAAAAAAGTTTTTCATGGTCCATTGTCGCCTTAAAGAAATTCTCTCATAAACTGAAATTTACTGGATGATAATTTTACTCTTCTTAACACAAATCTTTGTATTTTTATAGTCTCTGTTCACAGTGTATTATAGCTTCGCGATTAAAAAAAAATTTATCACTTAAAGCGATCTTAGCTTTAAACTTGATTTAAATTATTCATAGAAAAACTTGTTTTCTCATACTTCATATGTTATCATGACAGCTATGTTATCACTGGTTGTTGAAAATATTGAAGACCCTGTCGGGAATCTATTTACAAAATGTATGGTTGAAGTAAAAGACGCCATTCTATAAATATGCTAATTCTTATCTAGTAAAATGCTATTATATCCTGTATATAATCAACAAGTATAGGAGAAACTATGCGTATATATTTCTTAAAAAAAAACCTTTATTTATTTTCTCTCCTTTTCCTCTCTTCTATAAAATAGGGTACATTTTAACAGTTATCAATTAAAATTTAGAGAACTGATATTGACACCTTACCTCAGCTAAATCCATTGAACCACGTTTGCCAGTTTGCTTTGGAAAGAACATATTCTACGTCTGCAAACTTTTACTTAACGTTATGATGGAAATATGGTTAATCTTGTGAGAGCTAATCAAACCTTTAAGGGCACAGTTGACTTTCAAAATTGTGAAATTTGTCCAAAAATTCGATTTTTTTATATTTTATTGAATTGTGAAATTACGGACGAGTAGGAATGTGTTGTAAAAAAATTTTTAATTTCTGTGATTACTTTCCTAGTTATAGGCATTTGTATTTAATTTAGATATTATGTGGTTGCTAATATCAATAGCTTTAAATGTGTTTTTCTCAAAATAAAAATTTTCATGTCATAGGAATATTCAAACTGCTCCAGGCGCATTTCTAATTAACGTATTCCTTTGAAATTTAAGTTTTATGTACTTAACTGTATATCAAATAAATCTTATTGAAAAAATTATGCTCCGTAGCTTAGAATTTCTAAATTTTGTACGTGAAAAGATGATTTATAGGTATTTTGCGTAATAAAGAGCGTGTTTTCACTATTATTATTTTTTTCTCTTTATATTTTTAATTAATGCTTAAAATAAGCAATAAGTTTCATTGTAAGTTCTATAAGGTATCCTGTAAATAAAAATTACCATATTATATGCAAAAGAAATGCGCATGGAGCATTTTTAATTAGGCCAATTTTTGATATAATTAATAATTCATAAATATTTCATCTTTAAATTTTAATCACTTTTACATATCTATGGTACTAATCACATATTCAAATTTCAAGCAAATCCATTCAAAACAAATAAAGTTAGGTTTTGAAGGTCCACTGTCCCCTTAATTTTTAGGAACAATCAGTCGGGGAAAAAAGATGCTGTGATTTTATAATATCAATCTTCTAAATATTTATCAAATATTTAATCATGTTTGAAGCAGGGTATTATTTTTTTAAGGTAACAAATTTCATTATTCCTTTCCTAATCAAATCTAAGTGTAGTTTGTTTCGTTTTCAGTTTCCATCATATGCATAACACAAAAAGCTAGCTGGAACTCTCTTTAGATTCGCCATCATTTCATTCCACCTGCCACGAGACATTTGTAATTCGATTCAGAGAGAAATTTTTACATCTTCAACTTATTTTAATTGCTGTATAAAGTTTACATGAAGCCATTTCTCTTCAAACGTTTTTAAATTTTCATGATCGAATAGTTATTTTCTCATTTGGAATATTTCAAAAGTAAATCCATAAAGTAGCCAGAATAAACCATTTAATAACGATGGTGGAATTTGGCGACTTCGGCGGTAAAAAACTTGGCGACAGTTTGAATGGATTTATCTGGCTTTTATGCGTAGTAATCTCTTCTGTGGTCTGTTTGAATTTTCGATGGATCCATTTAATAAACGTACCTTTTAACTTATTGAAAGTAGAATATTGGGTTTAATTAGTAAGTTATTTACTGAATTGGCTTTACTAGCGATTAAGCTTTTGATTCATGTGTTATTCAAGTGGAGGAATTATGTTAGCCAGTAGCATACGTTGTTGATTTTCAATATCACTTATCAAATAGCTTATAACGTAATCTTAAGCGAAAAGGTTCGTTTAATCTTTCAAAAATCCGTCATCCGTTAGATATTAAACATGGCATGAAGTATGCGCAAAATTATATTGCAGCTGGATGATTTTATTTTTGAATTTAGGTTTTCCTATTAAAAGTTGCGTGAGACTACCACGTTTTCATCAGTAATATGTAATCAATTAATGTCTGGGAATATCAAGCTGTAGCTTCATATTCTGAATTTCTATCTTTTTGCATTTATTGTTTTCTTCTTTTTAAAGAAAAATCTCGGTTTGGCAATACCCATCCATCATGGACGAGACTATACTCGTATTTTGCTCATGGCATACCACGCTTCTTCTAATCTTGTTCATCATTTTTTTTGCCAAGAAAAATATTTGCGTGAGATTAATTATGATAACAGAAAAGGACTAAAACAGCTTACGCTGTTGTAAGTTTGAATTTATTCCCATTAACTCGAGAGTGAAGATCCAAGTCTTCTATGGAAGTAGCACTTAGTCAGGCATGGATGTAGGTAACATTTTAAAAATAAACTTTAAGAAGCTATTTTGATTGTCTGAAGTCCACTGGCACCTTATTTTTGAACATGATTTTTGTCATAAATATCCTAATAAATCAAAGGATCAGTCCGTGGCTGATATGGTTTCAAACATTTGAAAGATCTTTCTTTATGAATAAAAAATTGGTTCATTAAAAAAAATATCATATCTATATATATATAACAGTTCCGTGACTGACTGACTGACTGACTGACAGATAACGCACAGCCCAAACCGCTGGACCTAAAGGGCTGAAATTTTGCATGGCGATTCTTCTTATAGTGTAGGGGTGCACTAGAAAGATTTTTGAAAAATTCTTCATTGATTTTTTTAAATTACAGATTTAATCTGTTTATAACTTTTTTTAAAAGTTTGCATTTAAAATAATAATCTGAGAGTTATGAAATTTATATTACGAGAAAGATCATAAAAATTCCTTTAAAGTGACATCTCTTTCAAATCTTTACCTCCATTTTCTGATTTTTGGAGAATTTTTAAAGATTAATTTTTAGAATTTAATTTATTAAATGCTGATCTCGTGGTTTCTTTTCTTTTTGTGATATTTTAAATTAATTTTGCGTCACGTGTATAACAACAAAATAAATTGACAAAAAATATTGAAATACGGTGAAAGATAAAATTTAACCACTAGACTAATTGAAATGGAAGTTTTTTAAGAATTTAATTCAAATTTTTATGTTTTATGGATATTAAACGTACAAATTAATTGCATACTTTGACCGTTGTATTTAATTTGAATATTTTCTTCTACATTGTTTTGTCTATAAAAATATCCGTTGCGATTTATATATATATATATATATATATATATATATATATATATATATGGCATTAATTGCATACATTGTACATTTACTATTGTATTTAATTTGAATGTACTCCGTAGCGAAGCACGGGTATTCAGATAGTATCTTGATACATGTTCTTAACAGAAACTAATTACCTTGTAATTCATTTTTAATTTTAAATCTACAATTACACTGTCATTCACAGTCCACTGTTTTCTGACGGGAAATACACTTTTCAAAATTAAAAAAGGCTGTATAAGGCTGGAGAGAATTCAAATATTTTCAGGTTTCTTCTTTGTGAATTTTAAACTGGAGGATTTTTGAATCAATATGAATTTTTTTCAGGAATAAAGTGTTTCAAAATAAGCATCTTTTCAATGAAGTTAGGTCGCACATGTTGCTGAGTAAAAAGTAAATATCTAGTAACCTATTTTTATTTCAAAACTCCAACTGCAACATTAATCATCATAGTGTTTACAATCTGTCGCTTTCACTTATTTCATACTGTGTAAAAAAAGTCGGACGCATCAGAAATGCAAGAGCAGGTGTGCAATGCTCAAGCTTTAGAACGAATCAGTTTTCCTCCGCCGTCACAAATTGTTTTTGAAGTAATTTGTAAGGTGCTTTTAAATGGATTTTAGAATGAGGAATACTGGATAATATTTAGATACTGAGAGACTATCAAATGAGACATTAGTAGAAATGTTATTTATATATCAATTCTTTTACGGCTCTTCTATATGTAACACAATATATACAAAAAATCTTTAGGAATTAATATATTTACAGCGTTTAATTTGCCTCAATTAAAATGTTTATTATACCTGACTACCTATCCACAATAGTTTAGGTCATTAACTCTTCATCTATATATATAAAAGAGCTTGTCTGTTTGTTTGTCCGCTATGGAATCATAGACTGTTTCACCCACCGGGACCAAATTCGGCACATTTAATGTTTAGGACCCGAGAAACTTAAATCAGGAAAAACGAAATTTGGGGCTCAATTAGTTTTTTTTAATTAATTTTTTCATGATTTTTGTGCTCCTAAGCGCACCTCTTAAATCTGGATACAGCCCCTTTACCACAACCAGTCTAATTCGATACGCGGGGGAAAAGAGGTTTGTTCTGAGGGGTGGTTTGAGAGTTGGTCTGGGGGTGACGGGGGGGGGAGGGCGAAGTGTTTATTTTGCAGGGGGTGCAGCCCAGTTTTTTTTTTTATGGAATGCATGAAAAATTATATATGTATACATCTACCCGGGCAACGCCGGGCAATAATGCTAGTAGGTTATAAAGCAGCGGTTCTTGACCTTTTTAACAGTCGTCACTCCCTTGAATCTGAAAATAAGCTATCGCACCCCCTCGAAAAATATGTTTCTATTTTAATTTAGGAAAAGACATTTACTGCAAGATAATTTATTTATTGCATAAAAAAATTAATACAATTACAATACATACTATATTATTATATATATTAAAATATCTACATTTTTAATGGCCACGTTGTTGTTCGTTCATAATTATCCTTTAAAAACGAAGCTCTTTTTTTAAGAGACCCACGCGTAAGTTATCAGATGCCTTTAAGCGATTTCTGGATCTTGTTTTGATGTGTAAGAGTGGTGAAAAACTCATTTCACAAAGGTAGGTAAGTGGTGGCTAATGGTAAAAGTGTCTCTAATGCTGCTTTTGCCAATTTTGGATAAAGTTCTAACTGTGTACACTAAAACTATTTGTTCCAAGTCCAGTTTTTCAAATTCCATTTCAATACGTGCAGTAGCTCGTATTGCGATTAGATCGTGTTTTAATTGAAACGTTGTCGTCCATTGAATTTAGGTCAAACAAAAATGGATTGAGGATCCGTCTATTAATTTTGCCTATATTTCCCGTGGAAAAGCAACCATCAAATGATTCACTCAATTGGTAATTTTCCTTAAAAGTTTAGAACATTCTCTTGCACCCCTAGAAATGCTCTCTCGCACCCCCAGGGGTGCCCGCACACCTGGTGAAGAACAACTGTTATAAAGGAATAAAACTGATTTCAGTGTTCCCGAATATATCTTTATATATAAAACAGTTCCGTAATTGACTGATTGACTGACTAACTGACTGACATACGTACAACGCACAGACCAAACCGCTGGACCTAAAGGGCTGAAATTTTGCATGGCGATTCTTCTTATAGTGTATGGGTGCACTAAGAAAGATTTTTGAAAAATTCATCTTAGATTTTTTTAAAATTAAATTTTTAAGCTGTTTTAGTAACTCTTTTTAAGTTTGCATTTAAAATAATAATTTCAGGGTTATAAAATTTATATCACGAGAAAGATCATAAAAATTCCTTTAAAATGATATCTTTTTCGAATCTTTACCTCCATTTTCTGATTTTTGGTTAATTTTTAAAGATTAATTTTTAGAATTTAATTTATTAAATGCTGATCACGTGATTTCTTTTTCTGGTACTTTAAATAAATTTATCGTCACGTCCATAACAATGAAATAGCCCCCCAAAAAATTTTTCCCCTTGCTAATGCGGCAGACGATTGGACATTATCAAAAAAAATATTACAATACAGTAAAAGATATGTTCCAGAAACTGTACTATATTCTTTAGTATGTCGTATTAGATTTAATTTGAATATTTTCTTCTACATTATTTTGTCTATAAAAATATCCCTTACTATTTTTTTTATAAATATATATATATTTTTTTACATCAATTGTATACAGTGATCGTCGTATTTATTATTATTTTTATTATTATTTATTATTATTATTAT
>OU015490.1:52976393-53066393 GCA_907164885.2 Dolomedes plantarius
AATCACATAGTTAGCATATTATACTGAACTAAGAATAAAACAGAAAGCATCTAATTATAGAATCAAATCATAAGAAAAAATCAGTTTTTTTTTTTTGCTCTCCTGAAAAATGCAGTTTTTCAACATACGACCTTCTGCACTTTGAGTGACGATATAACTTGCCAAAGAAAATTTTACTGGTATTGAACAAAATAGAAGTTTTTCAAGTGCAATATGAGACTCCCCATGCACATTAACAAGTTTTTGTTAATGTCAAATTGATAAACATGTGCTGCGAAAAGCAGCCATGGGCCTAGCGTTTCGACTGTAGACGAACGCTAGAGAAGGCTATTTTCAGGAGAACATTGAAGCACGAGGCTAGCTGGTGGAAACCAGGTTTCATAAATGCTTAAATAATGAAAAAGAAATAAGGCAATTGCATGTAACGTCACCGAAGGGCACGAAGGGCAAAATCTGGTGTCATACATTTTACACATGGAGCTCAGGTATGAAATATCTATATATATATATATATATATATATATATATATATATATATATATATATATATTGTCCAGTTGCGTCTTTGTTCTTGCCGCAACGTGAGGCGGAGCTTTGTCGTGAAGCAGAACGACGCCGCTAGAGAGCAGTCCCCGCCGTCGATTTTGACAATTTTCATTGGGAATTACTGGATCATCCACCATACAGCCCTGACTTAGCACCATCAGACTCTCATCTGTTTCCAAAACTTAAGGAATATCTTGGTGGAAAGCGCTTGGAAAATGATGACATGTTGAAAGAAACTGTTACTAACTGGTTTAACGGTCAGGCGGAGAGTTTTTTTGATGATGGGATCCAAAAGCTGGTGACACGACTTGACAAATGTTTAAATGTTAATGGTGACTATGTTGAAAAGTGAAAAAATGTTCGTATTTTAGTTTGTGATACAATTTACGTTCATAACTGAAGTTTATCTTACTCCATTACAAAACGGTTCTTACTTAAAAAATGACCCTATATATAATATATATATATATATATATATATATATATATATATATATATATATATTAGTAATACCTAAACGTTTCAAGTAATCTAAGCAACAAATATTATCTCCGTTTATGTCCGAGTTGAGATGCGATATGCTGCTGCGTGAAACTGCTTTATAGATCATTAAAATTGAAGCTTCTACTACGGCCGTAAATAAAATAATAGATCATTTGAACGTGTTATTAACGAGAATCAATCTTTAGCAAACGACGAGAAAAGTAAATAGGCGTGAAGAAAATACCTCTAATCAGTATGTTGGATCTGAATCAAACACGAATAGTCAAAAAGACCAAAATGTTAAATTACAAGGAGGAATGTGATTTGTAAAGTAATGTAAAAAAATAATAATAATAATTTGAACTGTAAAAAGAGTACTTTGAGAGCTGTAAAACAAGCCGAAATTAATAGTTCATATTTAATCAAAACAGAAGCAGTTTATTACGTGTCAGATTGTTAAATAATTCACACGTGAAGATTAATAACGTTACTATAAACACGCATATGGAACATATTATTATGCAAGCATATATTATTACAAACAAACATATATTATTAGGCAGGAAGTAAAAAAAAAATCATAGTTAGACAGTGAAAGTAAATATATGTACATTACAGTTATTGCTGAACGAATTCAGATGTGCATTAATAATTAATTTTATTGTATTTTGCTACATTGTTTCTATTTAAACAATAAATATTCTAATATTTATATATCATTTCTTATTTTTTTTTCATTTAAAAAGCATGACTGTAATATAAATTTGCTTACAGATTATTTAGAAATTTATTAATTTGTTTACTCTTACTGATTTTTATAATTCCAATTGCTTTTGCCAGAGTCAACAGGTAGAAAAAATGAGTCACAGATGAAATAACACTGTGACCATCTCTCTTTTAAAAAGTATATAAATACTCGTGAAAATCACTAAAATTTAATTTAAAATTCAATTTAAAATTCATATTCACTTAAAATAACCATTCGATTATATACATAGATATCATTAAGGGAACTTCTTAAAACAATACACAAAATTCAAACATTGACAATTTGTATAACTTTGATTTCACAATACTGATAACTACATGGACATTTAAATTCTATTTTAATATTATTTTTATGTTTTAATCCTAAAAGAGTGAAAAATTTATGTACAGTCAAAACACAGCTAATTTACGGATGCCAAATAAACTAACAGAAATGTAATTACCCTTACCTCTCAGAGGAATTAGTTTAATCCAGTCGTTTTAACCTCACCGTCGCACGCACAGCACACGAATTGCGAAACTACCCCCCCGAAACCATACTGGTATTGCGTCACAACTTTCCAACCCATCCGCCACATCTTGCGACAAACTTGCCCTCTCTCTGGAGTCATTACTTTTCTAGGGGGGAGAATTAGGGGTGACCGGGTGGCAACAGGTTTATAGACACAGGATTTTGTTTGATTCCTTTCCCCGCTTTTCGTCAGGTGGGGCCCCTGAAAAGTTCATGGAACTCTCCCGGGGGGTGGCCTCCCGAAAAGGGTCTGGAGCACAACTCAAGGTCAGTTTTTCCAAGTTCAGCGAGTGGAAGTATTTCTTTGTTGCCGGAGAAATTGTGTGGGGTAAGAGGGGCCAGTTTTAAGGGTTTAAGGCGAAAAAACAGTGAGTTTGCCTTAGTTTGAACTTGGAGTATCTTGGCAGATATTCCTTCCAGGAACACGTATATAAGGGTTTTGTTAAAGGACATCGCCCACATTGAGGCACATCTGCTCCAACGGAAAGGATAAAATCGTGCCATTCTGCAAAGTAGTTACTGAAATTGCTGTTCTCTTCCTAAATATGTGCTAGTACAAGTTTTTCAAAATGAGCCCTGGTGTCATTTTCCTAAATATATGCTACAAGTTTTTCAAAATGAGCCCTGGTGTCATCTTCCTAAATATATGCTACAAGTTTTTTCAAAATGAGCCCTGGTGTCATCTTCCTAAATATATGCTACAAGTTTTTCAAAATGAGCCCTGGTGTCATCTTCCTAAATATACGCTGCAAGTTTTTCAAAATGAGCCCACATCAGATCTAGGGATTTAATTTCGTGGCACGTGAAAAGTTTGAACTTGACATATGTTTGTAACATCCACCTCTGAACGCTGTTGCCTTGGACAAGAGTACGTCATGATAATGGAATTTTTATTCCAGCATAATGTTCGCCGCCCGTGAGCGTATAAGATGGTACAAGCACATTTGTATAAGTACCATCGTATTTACCATCGTATGTATCATCGTGTATTGCGTAAGATGGTAGAAGCACATTTTCAACAGGATGCATCTCAGACGCTCTTCTTTCGACATTCTACCGTACATCTCACTGCATTAACAGTTACATGAATATTGAGCCTGTTAAGGCTCCAATTATAAAGCCCATAAAACTTCGCAAAATTAGTGTAATTTGTCGTACTCAAGTATAAGAGAAAAAAAATATAAATATTTTGATATCTACGGATAAACAGTCAGCATTTAAGAAGAAAATATATCTTCTTTGCATAACGCGGAAAAACCGCGTTATGCAAAGAAATACATTAGATATGATTAGTTCACTTCAAAATGAAAATTGCAAAGAAATTATTCTCCATATAACTGAAGATTTTACGATATTAGAAGACAAAATTGTAAACTACTTTCCAGCTTTAAAGACGGAATTTTATGACTTGATACGAAATCCATTTGGCGTATTTTATGCATCGCTTGCGGAATTTCACTTAACAAAAAGAGGAGTAAGTTTCTTTGCCAACAGACCGTGCTCTAAAAAGGAAAAATTCGGAAACAACCCTTGAAGAATTTCGGATTTTTGTTCAAAAATAATACCTTAGCCTTTCCAAAAAGGCTCTTAAGAATCTGTAACAAAATTTTGTCTGTGTGAGTTAGGTTTCTCAGCATTATGGGTTGCAGATCCGGACTCAAGATTTAGAACCGAGTTTCGGTTCTCAAGTTTTTTCAGAACTGGGTGAACAGGTATTACCCGGGTTTGAAAATTATACGAACCACAAAGCATTTGCCCTAAATATTAACGATAAAACTATATTTATTAACAATATAATGTATTTTAATTTACTGCGCAAGTAAAAAATACATTTCTTTTTAATTTATTATAATTTAAGTTAATATAAGGAAATATTTTCTAAAACTCGAATCTACCGAATTCTGGCTCTCTTTTTAAAAATTTTTATTTTTATTTTCAACTAGAAGGTAACCCATCATTTTGACGTCATAATACTAATAATGACGTCATAATGGAAAAAGTATATGAAAGTTAAAAAATATCCCGAATTATCTAACAATATTGCATTTAATCCACACCTTGTAAAAGTAAACCCTTTCATTATTTTTTATTTATTTAGTTTTTCATGCGATTGGAGTAGTAGACTGCCATCCAACCCGTCATTTTGACGTCATAATACTAATAATAACGTCATAATGGAAAAAGTATATGAAAGTTAAAAAATATCCCGAATTATCTAACAATATTGCATTTAATCCACACATTGTAAAAGCAAACCCTTTCATTATTTTTTATTTATTTAGTTTTTCAAGAGATTGGAGTAGTAGACTGCCATCCAGTTTTTTTACAGCTCACTACGCGATATGAATGCATCAGCTACTTGATTCATTCACATTCAAGTTTGTTTACTTTCAGAATTTATCGCAAAAGTAAACAGATTTTTAAAAACTGTTAAATATACAGCTAAAAACATCCAATTTTTTTTTAGTTCTGAATGTTTTATAGAAAAAATAGGCTGAACAAACGTGATTTGATGGAGAAGATATTAGTTTTTAGGTAAGAAACAATTCTGATCCACATCTGAAATTGAAATTAAGCCTAACCGGCCGTTTGTTTACTGAGGGCTTCAATTGAAAGATGAGTACAGCCCGGAAGTGTTATACAGAGACAAGGGCTATTATATATATAATTCGCCACTGTATTATTTTTATTTTCAATTCGCCGCTGTATTAGAAATCCGTCGAAACCTAGATTGCATAATTTTTAACAATATAAAATATAATGTATTTTTACTGTTTATTACTGCAATAAATAAAATTTCTTTTGGAAAAATATATAAATAAATCGATAAAAGCAAATGGCACACATTGGGCATATATTTTGACATCCGGGGCGGATTGACCTGAGATGACAGGGGAGGATCTAGTAGTTCTAATTGTGAAACATGGTAAAGTTGTTTTTGAAACCTAAGATTGACTACTTTCGAATACCCGGTTTTACGACCATTGGAACCGGGTTTTTCGATTCCAATATTTGTAACTGAGTACCCTGTCTTGCAAACCCTACTCAACACTGACCAACATAAAAATTAAGTAACAGCATATACTGATTAATAAAGGATTGGAAATCAGGATAGCTATAGCCTATACCGATATTGTTCAAAAATTTTTTTAAAAAAGACAGGCAAAAATAACTTATTTGGAGCAGTATACTTTTATACTTTGTTTCTTTGATTTATGACAAATGTCCTAACTTGAGTCAATAACAACATCCGGCTAGCTGAACATGGACTTTATTACGCAGGACATCTTGACATAAAAATACACGTATACAACGGGCGATCACACATTTTACGAAGACACACAATTATCGCATAGTTTACAGACGATTTTCTGCTATCATACTTTAAAACTTTTATGCTTTGTTTCTTTGATTTATGGCAAATGCTCTAATTTGAGTCAATAACAACATCCGGCTAGCTGAACATGGACTTTATTACGCAGGACATCTTGACATAAAAATACACGTATACAACGGGCGATCACACATTTTACGAAGACACACAATTATCGCATAGTTTACAGACGATTTTCTGCTATCATACTTTAAAACTTTTATGCTTTGTTTCTTTGATTTATGGCAAATGCTCTAATTTGAGTCAATAACAACATCCGGCTAGCTGAACATGGACTTTATTACGCAGGACATCTTGACATAAAAATACACGTATACAACGGGCGATCACACATTTTACGAAGACACACAATTATCGCATAGTTTACAGACGATTTTCTGCTATCATACTTTAAAACTTTTATGCTTTGTTTCTTTGATTTATGGCAAATGCTCTAATTTGAGTCAATAACAACATCCGGCTAGCTGAACATGGACTTTATTACGCAGGACATCTTGACATAAAAATACACGATTACATATTTTACGGAGACACGCAATTATCGCATAGTTTACAGGAGCTTTTTTGCTTTCATGCTTTAATACTTTTATGCTTTGTTTGTTTGATTTATGGCAAATGTCCAAATTTGAGTCAATAACAACATCCGGCTAGATGAACATGGACTTTATTACTCAGGACATCTTGACTTAAAATTACACATATACAACGGACGGTCACACATTTTACGAACAGGCATTTTAAGTAAAGGCATTTAAAGTTTGAGTGACAACAGTTGGATGGGAAACAGGTTATGAAAACAAGGACTTAACCACGTTATTGAATCAGTTTCCTACGAAGATTTAGTGTTTAATGGTATTTGAAACGTTCTGCACTCAGAGTAATGAAAAATTTTAGGGATCGCTTTTCTTGTAACCTATTTCTTTGATTTAAATTTTTATCAAATATATATATATATAAAATAATTAATAAAAACTAGTGTAATTAAAATAATAAATAACTCTTAGTCATAATTAATGTCTAAGTTAGATTATTATGTCCTATAAAACAACGGACAGTATCCTAAGTAAGTCTTCTAAAGTGATTCCATTGGCTTCATGGTTGCAATGTTTGTGGCGTCAGTCTTCTTGCGGTCTCCTAAACTTAACTTTCACTTTGTCTGGCGCCGAGTTTGGTGATCTATGATAAAGCCACTGATTATTCTTTCTTCTGTTTCATATGGATTGTACGGTGTCTAAGTATGTTTATTGCTCAGATCATACTTATTAGAAACAATCCATTGGTTTTTAGACAGTATCGGCACCGCTGAAGAAAAGATACTGTCTAAAACCTATTATTCACTTATCTATTCATATTTTTCACTTATCTTTTCATGTTTTTGATTCCTAGCTGTAGTGGTTTATGGCTTATACCGGTTTTTCACTTACAACTTTATCTAATATATATATATATATTATATTTCGGTTGTACGTAATACATGAATACAAACAGTCGATTGTAACTGAAATTAAACATTTCAAGGGAATGTAAAAATTTCAAAGGAACTACCAGTTAAAAGGACCAATTACCACAGATTAAAACAATATACCTTAGAGTGGGAGTTTATAACTTAAAAAATATGTACAAGATCTTTGTCGTCAAGGTCATAAGTTTTTACGACTTAGAAAAAGCCATTGATTAATTAAAAAAATTCTTTAAATAGGAAACGGATATCGTGTTTTTTTCAACATTTTATTGTCTGATTTAAAATCCCAAGGATGTATTTGAAGTAAAATGGCTCTATCGGGGAAAGCGATGGCAGAGAAGCAAAATGGTGGAGATCTCCCAAATTTACCAAGAACGGCTAAATATTTGAACGTTAATCACAGGACAGGAGGAATCAAATAAAGCGTACTCTAGGGGGAAGTTCCCATAAAACTGTACATTATAATCACAACCAATGAAATAAGTCTTGAAAATTCAAAGATGCCTCCATAAGCTACTTGGAAGAGATAGGTAGCATAAAATCATAACTGCTGATGTGGATTGGAAGTATTACTCAAAGTATATGTAAATAATCAAACGTTCAATGTATGTCGAAGTTAGAATGTAAAAGATTCGACGTCCGTCTCGACTTATTTTGCACTTCCAGTCGAAATTTTGGTTTAAATGGGTGTAGTTCTGCAAAGGGATAACTAAGGATACGTAATTTTCGTATTTACGAAATTGATGCGAAAAAAATTGAGTCAATAACAACATCCGGCTAGCTGAACATGGACTTATTTACGCAGGACATCTTGACATAAAAATACACGTATACAACGGACGATTACATATTTTACGAAGACACGCAATTATCGCATAGTTTACAGGCGCTTTTCTGCTTTCATGCTTTAATACTTTCATACTTTGTTTCTTTGATTTATGGCAAATGTCCTAATTTGAGTCAAAAACAACATCCGGCTAGCTGAAAATGGACTTTATTACGCAGGTCATCTTGACTTAAAAATACGCATGTACAACGGACGGTCACACATTTTACGAACAGGTATTTTAAGTTTGAGTGAATGCGAATAAATGCGAAATTTGCCGGTATGAGCGAATAAATTCGAAAATTATTTTTTCATTACTTTTCGGTGAAAACTTGGTGATAAACGGCTTTTAAAGTGAAATTAAATAATAATAGTAGTAATTTATTAACATAATTGCTTAACTAAGAACATCCGCGGTCTTTAACTGAGAAATGTCACTCCTTCGGATTTGCTCCGAATTTCATCCGGACAGTTTGAATCTGAGAATGACGAAATTTTGTGCTTTTCTATCCTCATCGTGATAGATAAATATTCATCATCATCTTCAACATTCTTTGCTTCTTCAACATTCGTTGTATCTTAGACATTCTTAAAAAAGTGAAAAAAAAAATTCAGTAGTCGACTGAAAAAAAGTTTGTTATAGCCTATTCTTAAGATTTCGGAGGTTCGCTATAAAAGGATAAATTAGCATTAAATACAATAGGAAAAAGGCGGGACCAAAATTTTCGATCGTTATATCCGTGATTTCGTTATATACCGGGTTCGCTATAACGGGATTCGACTGTATTGTATTTTTTGTGGCGAAATTTCGATTATTTTTATGCGAAATTTAAATATCCCTACTTATAATTAATACTTGATTTCAAAAGTCTGGAATAACAGAATCTATTCAAAGGACTTCTGTAGAAAATATTATAAAGAATGCATGATTTTAAGGAATCATTTTTGAAGAATGATCTTTAAAGAATGTGCTTTTAAAGTGTTGTAGTTTTTTATATAAGGAATCCGCAGTTTCTCACGCAGCCAAAAAATAAAATCATTTTTCAACCATCAAAAAGTGCAGTAGATAAACCGCAACAGTGAATGCCCAGCAACCCTGACGATACACCCTGCTATTTCTTTCTGTGGGGATACCTAGAAAATAAGAAAGCGAGCGAAAAATGACCTCAGTAGAGTCATTAGAGAGGAGGTGAAGAAAATTGCCAAGAAATAGTTTCACGAAATGTCGACTCTTCTACTATCACAGAAGAGTTTATATTGCGAAACGCAGTTGTATTAAAATGTTAGGAAAGCTCAAAAATGTTCCTCAAACTTTTTTCAATTGGCTAATCAACTATCGTGGAAGAGTTGATATTGAGTAACGCAGTTATATTAAAATGTCATGAAAGCTCAATAGTGTTCCACTAATTTTTTTGCAATCGGCTAATTTACAATCGTAGAAGAGTTCGTACTTAGAAACGTAGTTATATTAGAATGTTAGGAAAGCTCAATAGGGTTCCTCAAAATTTTTTCAATCGGCTAATCTACTATCACGGAAGAATTCATATTGAGAGACACAGTTACATTAAAATGTTATGAAAGCTCAAAAGTGTTCCGAAAATTTTTTTGCAATCGGCTAATCTACAATCGTAGAAGAGTTCGTACTGAGAAACACAGTTACATTAAAATGTTATGAAAGCTCAAAAGTGTTCCGAAATATTTTTTGCAATCGGCTAATCTACTATCGTCGAAGAATTCATATTGAGAAACGCAGTAATATAAAAATGTTATGAAAGATCAAAAGTGTTCCTCAAAATGGAAAAATTTTGAGGAACAATACTAATCTACTATCGCAGAAGAGTTCAAATTGAACACAGTTATATTATCATGCACGTGTAATTTTGATTTTATTTCTTCACATTTTACGTATTAATTGTGAAGGAAATGCATTAATTAAGAGGTTTCGAAGTTCTTTTTTCGCGATGAAAAGCCAGCCTCCTAAAAGAAAAAAGGCTTTCCTCATTTAATGCTACTCGCTTTCACGATATTCCATTGGAATTTATCATGTATTTGTAATTTTGATTTTATGTCTGCGCATTTTACGTATTGATTTTGGATTAAATTAATTTCTCGTGAAGTAGTTTAATTGCGCAACAAAGAGTAAGTCTTGTAAGTGAAAGAAAGCTTTATTTTTGTTATAGTACTCGTTTTCCTCATATTCCATTTGAAATCATCATAATTTTTTTATTTTGTTCCTTTCCCTTTTTATTTCTATAAGCTGTCGTGGTGTTTGCATGTAAAAAACATAAGATATTAAAAATGGGCACAGTACCTTTAACCTTGTTGAAATTGCTGAAAACATAGTCATATTCAAACTAATCAAACTTTAATAAAATTACAAAAAGAAATGTCGTTTCCAATTGGTATATGATTAACACATTTTGAATTATATACTGTATAAAAATGAAAGGTTTTCTTTGTAAATGTATAATTTTACTAAATGAAAACCCGCACTTCGCTACTTTCAAATTAAATACAACGGTCAATGTATACAATTAATGCAAAAAAAAAAATAAATACACACACACACACACACACACATATATATATATATATATATATATATATATATATATATATAATAAATACGACGATCAATGTATACAAATGATGTAAAAAAAACAAAAAAATATATTTATAAAAAAAAAATCGCAAGGGATATTTTTATAGACAAAATAATGTAGAAGAAAATATTCAAATTAAATAGAATCTGACATACTAAAGAATATAGTACAGTTTGAGGAACATATCTTTTACTGTATTTTAGTATATATAGATTACATGTTTAGAAAATGGATAGGAGTCTAAGATACGGAATGCCTTAAATCACTGCTAGCACCATAAAACATAAAAGTGTACACACAGGAATAAAATGGTCATTGTAATATATTTACAATACACCTATCTTTAGTTTAAAACCAAAATACTGGTAAAAAGTATTGAATAAATTTTTAAATACTCATAAATTGTAAAATTTTCATAATAGAAAAATTTTTTACAAGTTTTTTCATTGAAAAACAAATTAATTTTTTTTAATTCTAATTTTTTGGTTTTAAGTTATAGATTGGCACAACATATACATATGGTTAAATTTTTATCAATATCGCACTAATAGTTTGGTAGTAACAGTGCACACAATGTTAAAAAATTTGCTGTTTTGAGAAAACCCAATTTAAAGTTTCAATATCACTTTTGCCGTTTATTTATTGGACTGAAATAGCTCAACAGACTTTCGATGTATAACCAGAAACTTCTTTTAGATTATTTTCATTTACTTTCTTTTCCTTCATCCTTTTAGCTATTCGAGCCTCTAATGTAACTCCTATTTACCACTACAGGTAACCCTCTTATAACACGGTAGATAGGTTCCTAGAAAATGCCGTGTTCTGTGAAACCGTGTTATATGAGACTCAGAGCCAGTACAAATAGGGGGATTACGTTCGGAAAACTTGTTAAAAACAAAGTTTTTTTAAAAAAGATTCCATATAAGAAACTTAATTTTTATTAAAAATATAAATGTATGTACAACACAAAACGAAAAGAAACAAAAACTATTACTTTCATTTAATGCGACATTAATTTAATAAATATCTTCCTCATCAATTCTCAGTACAATCAAACTAAAACGTTTTTTCCGTTGAACGATATCACTTTCACTTTCAGAACCTTTTTCTTGATTTAGATTTCTTCCACCTTCTATCCTCTTTAAAAAAATCTGTAATTTTCGTTTGTTTGCTGGTTCTTAGAAGGTCATTGTAGATATCGCGGTATGGAGATAGACAATTTTGCAGCTCCTTTTTGAATTTTCGGCTTCTTTCAGAGGAAGGTTCAGCATTCAAGAAAAATGATTCAAGATTTTAAGCTAATCTTAGGCCTTCTTGTAATTTTATAGAGTTATAAATGAATAAATTATAATTTGTTTATACATTTTCATGTAAAGCCACTATAATTCATTATTCCTTCCGTCATTATTTTAAGGTAATTTAGTTTTTAAATGTGTTCATCAAAAATCATGTTATCTAGTGCTCTAGAACAAGAGTGCAGTAAAAAGGGTTTCTCAATTTATTTATCGTGTTAGAGCGAAACCGTGTTGTAAGATGCCGTGCTGTAGGACTACCTGTATTTACCACCCCTTAGAAGGTCCTGTGCCCCCTGTAAGAAACAGCGGAACGAGATATCACGTAAAAGAAATCACGATTCCTCTAGATGAAATTTCTAAAGAACTTCTTTAATATCGTTTTGCCAATAATTACATTTTTTCTTTTAACTAATTACTACTTTAGTTTCGAATAGCAGTTTGCATTTCTTCGGACAATTTTTGAAAATTCCTTCTACGGACTTCAAGAGCATTTTCAAATGTGCATCACCCTTCATAATTTTGAAATGAACTGATTGTCTAGACGCCCTACAGTTAGCATGCCAGTGAATAGGATTACCAGTGTGTTATGGGTGTAGAGATAAAGTAAAAAAATTTATTACTGTTTGTCATTCTGAAGTTAGACTTTTTTTTTTTGAGTGAACGAACGAAGTCTGTAATAGCCTTGAACCTTAACCTTACGGGTTGGGATAGCATTTATCCCAAGAATACGGGCCCAAAAATGTATATATATATATATATATATATATATATATATAAAACCCCCTTAATGTCCGTTCTAAAGAGGGAATCGGAAAAATGGACCCCGCAAGCTAAAGGTTAAAGTAAGTGGCTTTATAGCCGATTGTATCTGAAAAACATAAAGCATGTAGTGGCTGAAGAGTCAATATACATCTTAAAAAAATATGTATAATGTAACCAAAGGCGTAATTAGTGAGGTTCTGTAATCTGATGTTTATCTCAGACCATGTATAACTCCTTACATGTAACAAGGTAATTCAGTAACTTACGAGCTTCGTGCGTAGAGGCTATTATAAACCGTAATGAGTGAGGAGGGATTTTGGAGAACCATTTATATCTATCCACTGATACAAGCATTGTGTCCTCTTGGCGATAGTGTTCTACATGTCAATAATGCTCCACCGTTAAGGTACCTGGCTGTATAAAAGATTGGTTTGACGAGCATGAAAGGGAATTTAAACGTGTAATTTGTCCAGTTTCGAGACCTTAGCATCATTCAGGCGTAAAGATTTGTTTTATGGGAAAAAATTCTATAGAACTTGTAATAAGTTTTCCACGCGGAACACATAGGATATTCTCGTTGAAGAATAGGATAATTTTCCTGTAGACTTCATCAAGGTATCCTGTAGACTTACTCATTTTTTTGCAGTAACATAAGAACTCTGGGTGATGAGGACTACAAGTAGATCTATTTACTCAGAAGAGATTCTCGTTGAAGAATTAGATAGTTTTCCCGTAGACTTCATCAAGGTATCCTGTAGACTTAATAATTTTTTGCAGTAACATATGAGCTCTGGTTGATGAGGACTACTAGTAGATCTACTAACACAAAAGAGATTCTCGTTGAAGAATAGGATAACTTTCCCGTAGACTTCATCAAGGTATCCTGTAGACTTAATCATTTTTTGCAGTAACAAAGAGCTCTGGTTGATGAGGACTACTAGTAGATCTACTAACTCAGAAGAGATTCTCGTTGAAGAATAGGATAATTTTCTCGTAGACTTCATCAAGGTTTACTGTAGACTTAATAATTTTTTTCAATAACATAAGAGCTCTGGGTGATGAGAATTACAAGTAGATCTATTAACTAAGGGGTTATTTTTGAAGATGAATCGCTTACAGTGATACGAGTCAGTATAGAGTCTTTAGTCCATTGTGTGACTGGAAGAAAAGGCCCCGTTTAGGTATCTGGCTAGGCGAAGGAAAGGTTTGAAGAGCATAAAAATGTGATTAAACATGAAGCCGGTCCACTCTATCCAGATATAAACATTAAAGCGACATTTTTATAGGGAAAAATGAGTCTAAGGAACTGGTAAACATATCTCCCGGAAGACTTACAGAGAGTCTCCGTGAAGCATTGGGTAAAATATTCTTGTAAACTCCATCCAGAAGTTGTATGCGAGTCATTGACGAGAAATCATTCTACATAAAAATCAGACTTTGGTTCTGTGCTGTGCGCGATGAGGACTAGATCTAATAACTAAGTAGAGATGCTGGTGGATCAACAACATCCAATAATACTATAATTGTTGGAATGAAGTACTCGATTTCAATAATTAGAATCAATCACAATCAAATCCTTTGGAAAATGGTGGTTGATTAGATAATGATGCCCCTTTTCAGATATCTGGGGAAGGATTGCTTTACAATATTTAAGTAGGAAAAGGATAGTTTTGTGACCACGGCGGGGATGTTAAAGTTGAGGTCAGTGCAGTATTCACATATAAAATTATTAAGTAATAACGACTTGTTTTCGGGAGGGGGGGAATTATTCCAAGTATTTTCTAAAAATATCTTCCATGAAGACGTTTAAAAGATATTATCCATCCATGAAGCATTGACTATTTAACATTCCAGTAGACCCCATTGAGATGTTAACGAGGTGCTAGTCATTGTCGAGAACTGAGCCTCTTTTAAAATCACGCGTTGGATCTGCACTTTATTAATAGACAGTTATCTTAATTTCGGCATGCTTCCATTACATTGTCCGCTCCCTCATCTGTATGTATCTGTGTGCGCGACCTTGACTTTGCCTTAAGTTATTCGATCATCAAATCCTGCAACTGTGTCCAAAATTTCTGGGAGCGCCTCTCAAAAAGCCCCGCGAAATAGCTATAGCGAAAAAAGAAAAAAAAAAGAAAGCGAATTGGAAAGGGGAGTAGAGGCAGTATTCGTTCACGCTCGATGACGCGAGACGTTGGCTCACGGAAGACGGAGTCACGTAAGAGGGGGTCGAGCTCACGACATTCACGCGCGCCCAGTCACGTCCTGGGGATACATCATGTGAAGAAATCGCCTGTCCACCCTGCCCGGTAATCGGAGATTTCGCACCGAGGGACCCGTGACTTTTTTACGTTGCCCTACAGCTACACGTAATAGAAAATTATATCCCGTTTATGCCGGCCAATCCCTCTTTCTTAAAGCCCCGAAGAAGACAATATTAAAGAACTTGAATAATGAGACCTATTATTTTGCCACTGCGGTCTTTTTCAGTAAGGTGCACTTAAGGGCTCCCGAAAACAAAAAGCGTCTCGTGGTTTCATTGCAACGGCACGTTTTAAAAAAGACCCCCCGCTAAAGCCCTAAGACTTAATTTGACGGAATTTTGCATTGTAGCTCTGTGATAATATTTTATAGATAAATAAATATATCTTTAATAAATTATGTTTCATCTATACTTATATATAAAGAGAGAGCGATTTTGTACGTGGAGGGTAATCTCCAGAACCACTGCACCTATTTGAAAAATTCTTTCACTGTTTGAAAGGTACATTATTCCAGATGGACATAGGCTATATATTATGTATGTCTGATCAGTAGAAATAAAGTTAGGGGCTTAATCCTAACAATCTCCATTGTTACCACTACTGTCCTCTACCGCTTTTTGTGCCGAAGTCTTCAACGATCCTTAGCGTGGGGCTATTGCGGTGGGCTTCTGTTCTGACGATAGTGGTTCGAACCTAGCCGTTCTCCGGCACGCCTTTTTCTTTTAAAAAACTTTAATTATTTACTAACGTAATATTAATTTGAATATTATTTTAGGAATATTATTTGAAAAAAAATTTAATATTATTTAAAAAAAACATTCTTTACTTAAAATCCTTTTTTTTTATTTTTGTATTTTTATTTCATCTCTTAAACTCTCTCTTTTAAAAAATTAACTTTAATTAATAACTAACGTAATATTAATTTGAATACTATTTTAGGTGCTTAAAAGGTTGTAAAAAGATTTACAATTTATTGGCTATCAACTGGAAATTTATTGGTATAATATTTTGTTCAACCCGGACAAAGTCGGGACGGGCCGATAGTTTACTATAAAAAATGTTAGCAAATTTTAGCGCCAATTTTTGGAACACCAGCAGGATCGCGTGGCGCAAAGTGCACTGTCTCTTTCAACCCTGATTATTCCTTTTGTAATAAACTCTTTTTTTTTCTTCAAATTAAAAATAATAATTCTGCTTTGTATGACAAGATATAAAATGTCGATAATATTGAGATATATTTATAATTAAAGGCCAAAGAATGTGTGGATACAATAGCCTTATTTCAAAACTGTCCGGTTTATTGGATCTAAGGACAACTCACGAATTAATTTATGTTTATGTCCAAAGAAACTAAGAAACAATGAGAGAGTCCATCTTCGTGATATGCGGGATGCCGTGTAATAGCTGCACATTTGATCGACTACATCAACTCCTGCTTTTGTCGTATTGTAATCCGGTATAATTGCTGGTTTACCACGGTTAAATCACGACTAATAATGAATGGAAAGGAATGCAAGGGTCAGAAAATCAGACCTGCTTTAGAAAGGCTGTAACTATAAATAGAAACTGCTTAGATCATTCAAACCTTACATGTAAAAAATGATCATTAAAAATTAAGAAACTGTTGCACTTTGTACACTGGCGCGCCCGCTGAAGGGTTAATATTGACTTAAAAACAACACTTCTGTACTTTTCTAAAATCGCTTTAAAATACTGCTGTAATAAGTACACAAGGCTGCTAGAGAATAAGCCCCATCATTCTCTAGCAGCCGAATGATGGGGCTTATTCTCTAACATCCGAGTGGTTTGGATTTAGAAATTTCCGTGCTCGCACCTTGGTAACCGAGCCCAAAGTCTTATTTACTGTACGCGGTCGGCGGTGATAAACCCTTCACATGTTAGTGATCACGGGAACCGGAAGCATGAAAAACTCATTGATCTCTCAGTCGGCGTTTTCATTTTCTCGGTAACTACTTTAAACAGAAATATGAAATTTATGCTAAGAGTTAGCCTTGATTCTGACTGACACCGAGTTTATTGAACGTAAATTGAAAGAGAGTGTAGTGATTCTTGATGACATTTTCATAAACGCTCTAAAAATATCGTAATAAAATTCAGTAATATTATATATATATATACATGCACACACACACAGTGGAATCTCGATCGATCGTTCCCGAATCATTGTTTTCTCGTTTGTTTCACCCAGTCCCGACGAACATATTGCTTTTTTATGTTCTCGCATCTATCGTTTTCCCGTATTTATCGTTCAGTTCAGTCGGTCCCTTGAAAAACGATAGATCGTGATCCCACTGTATGTGTGTGTGTGTGTGTATGTATATATATATATATATTATATATATATATATATATATATATATATATATATATATATATATATATATATATATATATATATATATATATATATATATATATATATATATATGTACCCCGGAACAAATGCAAATTTGGCTTGTCGCCTGTGGAGACTTCATCGACATGGCGGATCGAAACCCAAATTTCCTGAAAACCATTGTCACGGGTGATGAGACCTGGTGCCTGAAGTACGACTCCGACGGCAAGCGTAAGAGCATAGAGTGGCAAGGTCCAGGGTCGCCGAAAAGCAAGAAGGTCCGAAGTGAGAAATCCCGCATCAAGGCAATGCTCATGGTGTCATTGGACTCTGAGGGTCTCATCCATAAAAAATTCCTCCCTGAGGGCTCCACGTTAAATGCCGCTAAGTACGTGGATATACTGAAACGCCTGCTGCAACGGATCAGTCGGGTACGCCCCCAGTACGCCAAGCAAGGCAACTGGATCCTGCTTCACGACTATGCCTTGCCACATACTGCCTTTCTGGTGCAGCAGTTCCTGGCCAACAAGCGAGTTGTGTCCCTGAATCAACCACCCTACTCCCGAGACTTGAAATCAGCCCTGAAGGACCACAGGTTTTCGGAAATTCCGAACATCCACCGTAATGCTACGACCCAGCTGAAGGCCATCCCTAAAGACGACTACGCCAGGAGTTTTCAAGACTTGTACATCCGTTCCCAGATGTGCATTACCGCCTACGGGGATTACTTCGAAGGGCAGTAACAGCTGTTTCATGTAAGACAATAATCCATTCTAACTATAGACCCATTCACCGAACTTTCTGGACAAAGGTTGTATATATATATATATATGTGTGTGTGTGTGTGTGTGTGTGTGTGTGTGTGTGTGTGTGTAATATCCCATTACATCACGTCCTTAAATTATAACCTGAAAGGGAAAACTAGCTCATATTTACATGGTTGGAGCTAGACTCAGCCTGAAAGGAATAAAAATTAGATTTAAATGCAGTCGGGCTAAACTTCTTAGTACATCGTTTATTAGAGTGAAAATACATCCGTTCATTCCAGAAGAACGGCTCGGAATAAAATCACCTTTCAACATTAAACTAGGGAATTGTACAGGGCAAGATAAGATATTTGACTTCTTTTTCATGATCTTCAAACCAATACTTGATAGATTTAGCTATATGTATAAGGGGATTATCATCCTGGAGAACGCCATCTCCGGCGAGAAACAATGTTTGCACCATAGGACGGACCTGGTAAGCTAAAATTTCGACGTAGTCCTTCCCATTCAATCTCCCTTTGTTGGGTTACAATAGGGTCTAAAGAAAACCATGAGATGCTATCCCAAACCCTGATTGACTACCTCCCAACTACCTCCCATGATTGACAGCTGAGATGAGACAGCCAGAATCTTACGCTTGTGTAGGTGTTCTCCAGACATACGCATGTCCTGTTTCGAGGAACAATGTGAACAATGATTCGTCGGACCATATACCGTTTTTCGACTTATTACTCGACAAGGATTTGCGCTCGTGGCACCATTGTGGACGATATTTTGCATTGGCATCTATTATAAGTGGCTTCGGAATAGCTACTCTTCTATAAATGCTTTGTTTGTGAAATTCCCTTCTACCTCTGATGGTTGATACCGGAACATGCAGATGCAGATTGAGCTCGTCGGTCATTTTAGTTGGAGTTGTTTTCTTTCTTCATGTCACAATCCGCTTCAATACTTCGTCCGTCTCTTTCCCAGCTCTCCCTTTCATCCACTATTCTGTTTGGCAAAGGATGTTTTTCCGTGCACTCTGTATGCTATCATGACTTTCAATACCATAGCTCGAAAAAGACCCATTAGCCTGGGGGTTGCAGTAACAGGTACTCCAATTTAAACGCGCTCCAACAATTTGCTCTTTTCTCAAGGTCTGCAAGATTTGACATTTTACAATGTCCCCCCCCCCCAAAAAAAAAAAAAAAAAAGCGCGATGCCCTTAGTTTCATTACTGCTACCTGATAGCACAGTAATATATACACTATCTATATACAGTAACCACCGCTTATAGTGATCAGTGGTTATAAGAATCAACCGTTTATAAGAATCAATATCGCAAAAACAAAAACAAATGTATTATTTCCATGTTAAAATTTCCGCTTTAAAGAATCAATCCACCGGTTATAAGAATCAGTTTGCAATCTTCGACTTCCTTTCATTATTCCAAAAAATGCCACTTGAACTCTCAAAAGGTACGAAATTCTTTCTTAAGTTTTTGAAAAGAAAGATTTATAAAACTTTGGGGTGGAAAACCGTCGTAAAATACATTCCTTTAGACATAACATAAGAGTTTCTCCTTATACGTTTTTGCTAAACACTGTCTTATTAGCTTTACACAGGGGCATCTAACCCGCCCGGGTCCGATTTCGCTTTTCTCCAGACAGACACTCCTTTTTTCCCACCACTTACTTCCTGGTTGCGGATTTCTGGACCCTGAAACACATAAATCTTTCGCGAAGTGTCCACCATCACTTACGCAAACGGGACAGTGGATTCAGCACTTCAAACCGTGAAACGTAAACGGATCCATTTTGCTGAATCAGATGAACCAGATGCCGAATCAATCATTTCACGGTTTGATTCAGAATCAAACCGTGAAACGTTAGCTATAAAGTGAATCTTCGTCTGAGACTGTAATAAGCATACGTCGCTAGTATTCACTTTAGTTTTCTAACAAAATTGAAGTTAGTGTTAGAACTTTTTGATAGTCGAATTCAAATACGATAAAAACAAGGAAAACTCTTAGTTCTTCTGAAAAACAGAACTTGTTAATTAGATATGATGCTCTTCCAAAGTGTAGTCAAAGAGAAGCTGCCTCTTGTTGATTTTATAATCATGTGTTGTTACTTATAGGTCTAGAAATTGAATTATAGTATTTGTTTAGAAATTGAGTATTTTTAAAATTATAAAAAATAATTTTAATAAATGATAAATAACGTAAATTAAAGAGTATTTAATGGTAAATTATGTATATATGTGCCTGTGTGTTTATATATATGTACAAGTATATATTTGTGTATCTGTGCCTGTCCAAAGGGAAATTTCGGTTATAAGAATCAACCGCTTATAAGAATCAAAAACAGTAATAACAAACGTGATTCTTATAAGCGGAAATCACTGTATATAAAACAGTTCCGTAACTGACTGACTCACTGCCATACAACGCACAGACCAAACCGCTGGACCTGAAGGGCTGAAATTTTGCATGGCGATTCTTCTTATAGTGTAGGGGTGCACTAAGAAAGATTTTTGAAAAAATTCTTCTTAGATTTTTTAAAATTAAATTTTTAAGCTGTTTTTGGTAACTTTTTTTAAGTTTGCATTTAAAATAATAATCTGAGGGTTATGAAATTTTTATCGCGAGAAAAATCATAAAAAATCCTTTAAATTGAAATCTTTTTCGAATCTTTATCTCCATTTTCTGATTCTTGGTGAATTTTTAAAGATTGATTTTTAGAATTTAATTTATTAAATGCTGATCACGAGGTTTCTTTTTTTTTGTGATGCTTTGAACTAATTTTGCGTCACGTGCATAACAACGAAATAGACAAAAAATATTTTTTCTTTATACTGCGGCAAACGATTGGACATTATTAAAAAAAATATTAAAATACTGTAAAAGATATGTTCCTCAAACTGTACTAATTAATTGTACTATATTCTTTAGTATTTTCTATCAGATTTAATTTGAATATTTTCTTCTACATTATTTTGTCTATAAAAATATCCGTTACGATTTTTAATAATTTTTTTTTCACCAATTGCATACATTGATCGTTGTACTTAATTTGAATGTATTCCGTAGCGAAGTACGGATATTCAGTATAAGCTCCTTATAACATTTATTTTCGATTCGAATCAAATTCTGTATCTACCACATTTCCTTAGAATGTTACAAACTTAAGTGACAAGATATAATGTGTGCTTGTTGTAATAGATGATCATGAGAAAGGTTAGTGTTAATCCCCCACCTTACCGAATCCTAGAAATTCATTCATTAAAAAAAAGTAAAACCAGCATTTATTTCAGCCTCCTCTAAAAATCAAAATCTTTCCCCCAGGACGGAAAAACCTACTAGAATGTAATTCTGGTTGCGTCTCAACTGTCCCACGATATGTAACATCCAGAGATGAGAAATGTCCGCTCAATAAAGCTTTCTGTGGCAGAGAGCGACGGAATTACTTTTTATACAAGCGCAAGGCTAGGATTGTGCTAATGAAAATATCTAGAATTGAATTATATTTCAGTCAAATCAACGCGAGGGCGACCTTTCTGGGAAAAGAATACATTGTATGGAGAATTTTAAAAGGAATACAGTCGAACACCGTTATAACGAACTTCAAGGGACCAAAAGTTTTGTTCGCTTTATCCGGTGGTTCGATATATCCGAACCGTTAAGAAAACTGCTATAGTTCACAAAATGTATAACTCATTAGTTACAATGTGTATTCAATAATAATGTATTAAAAAATGATAAAAATCTATTAAAAATTATCATTAATGAATTAAATCGACTACAATCGATTACATCAAACTGACACAATACTAATTAAATTACGTACAATAGGAAAACGGCGGGACCAGAATTTTTATTTGTTATATCCGTGAGTTCGTTATATACCGGGTTTGCTATAACGAGGTTCCACTGTATATGATCTTGGTGCGGATACTGCAAATCTCCCTTTTTTTAGTGGCAATGGCTTCTTTGTATTAACGTTTCAGTAGATACAACACCAATGAAAACTTAACTAGTACAGTCTTCGATTTTGTTGGTTTATTTCTAGTTAACCAAAGTCTAATTTGGTTTATTTCCTTGTTCACTGCAGACTAAACATTGATAAAACTAATTTTTTCTGTGAGGTATGCGAAATCTTTCAGACTTCTTCATCAGAAGACTGCTTGTGCGGCATCTTTGGTCAAATTTGATCTCGGTGAAGAGCGAAAGCATTGTTATTGATACTAGATTCGCTTGATGGACTGACCAGTTCTATGAAAGGGGAAGGAAACTTTCTTTCATACAAACTGTCCACCTACATCACAGGATGTACTTAATATGTACCGAAGGACGTGTTCTTGGAACATTACTTCCTGTAACAACCAGGAAATAAGATCCCTATTGGCCATCTCTTTCTGTAGCTCTCACTGACTATTTTAGCATATCTAGTGGTGTGGAAGTATGTATCTTGGTCTATATTATGACTTTTGAAGTTAACATTGAATCTCTAACCTCTTTAGATTTTAATAATCTGATCTGTTGATCTTAAGTCGAGACGCTGCAGCATAAGAACGCAACAACAAAATTGCCGAAAATTATGACATAACTATTTCTATGAATGTTTAAACCAGATATTTTGACTTGCCCGATAGGTTATGGAGCTAAAGATAGCCTTTTATAGGTTATGGAGTTTATTCCGAGACCGGATGATAATTAAAAAAATAAACTTCAAGTCCTTATTCGAATACTCAAGTCTAGAATTTTTAATAATCAGCTAGATTTTTTTCGTAAAAGAGATGATGGAGGAGAATTTATCTTGTTTTTCCTCTTTCTTTCTGGAGGTTATTAAATCAATATGTAATAAAGTTATTTAAAACTTAGTGAACCACAACAGTTCTGTCCTTTATATTAATTCAGCTTGGAAAGCTATTTTGTGTTATTTTCTCCCTTCCTTTTCATAATTTGTCGGATATTTCGTATCCTTCTTGCGTTTTCATCGCTCCAGAGTTTCTATTCTTATATGTTTCATGTGTTGGCAATTCCACCCTTCACAGTTTTACTGTAGTTGAATGGCAACATTCCTTGGGCGTCACTTTGCCTGCCTAACTATCTATGTAGGCGTTCTCCTATTATAAAATGCTGATTTGCCCTCAAATTTCGCGAATTGAATTTACTTTTTTTTTGTATTTATAGTGAATATTTTAAATTTTTTTTTTCTAATTCGGGATTAATTACGCTAGTTTAGGCATTATATTTCCTGTAAGTTATTCAATATTCCTTCTCTGGATTTATATCCTTCTGGAAGCTTCAGTGGAACTTTCTAAACATCTGATAGTATTGTTTCGATCAGTAATAAGTCTATTCACTGACTAGAGCAATTCCAAGATCTCTGTTTTTTTTCCTCATTAAATCGAATCACAAATCGAGATATAAACTTACCTCCCTATTCCAAAGGAACTGTCAGCTGACTAATTAAGGGGTAAGACCAGAGATGGATGTGTTCTTAATTTCAGTTTATTCAAGGCGTCATTCGAGATCCGTCTCTGTTTTAATACTTAAGGCCAATTTCCTTGCCTGTTATGAAGAAGACCACATCGCCGATGCATTCCCAAGGGCACGTTTCATGCCTTATGTATCATTTCCAGTGATAGATCACTCACAATGACCAGCGCTTTGATGGGCCGAGAGGGGAAAAGACGCTTTAATCGAATCCATTCCAGGGTCCCTAGGCTCAACCCATACAATTTGCGCGTGTTTACCAACGAGAAAAATATGTTTTCGTGCGTAATCTGAGGCCTTCGTTTTGCAACAATGTATCGCAAATAGTATCTTCAGGATCAGCAAGTTGAATGCCGTTCCTAAGATTCGTTCCAAGATCCGTTCATCTATCTTCCAAATGACGGAAAGGATGTCTTGAAATTTACGACACTATACGCTAATCACACTATACGATTGTAATAGTTCCTTGTTTTTCTAAAGTTAACGAAAAAAGGATTTTGCTAAATAAAAAAAAATAAATAAATAAAAAATAAAAAATAATAATAAAAAAAGAAGAAAAGAGAGAGAGAGAGAGGGAAGGGAAAGCAGTGATCAAAACAGAGCATGCCCATCGTGTGTTGCACTTAATTTGTCCGTATTTGCCGTTTACTCAGTTATCATATTCCGAAAATGTGTTATTAGTTCACCGATTTCTTTTAACGTAAGATTACGTTCCTCGATAACGGTCCTTCAGAAAGCAAAATTTCAGACGCTAAAAACAGTCCTACCACACGTTCTCGCGAATTATAATTTTGGCAGCGTTTGGATTGCCAAACCCAGTCCGTACCGCTTCGACAAGCAGTAAACAGTCAAAGAGAAAAGTACCAAAATGCGTTTAAATTTTGACATATATATGTATACAGGTTGTTATCAAAATAATGGAAACAATTATCAATATTAGTGGTGTTTATGAAAGGGCTTCGTATTCCTTCAAAAACAAGGCTGGTCACCGGTATTTTTTTTATATAATATAGTGTATGTATTATTCTACTGTCAGGTAGCAGTAATGAAGCTAAGGGCATCGTGCTTTTGGGGAGAACAGCGTAAAATGTCAAATCTTGCAGACCTGGTGAAAAGGGCAAATTGTTGGAGCGCGTTTAAATTGGAGTATCTGTTACTGCAACCCCCGGGGTTAATGGGTGTTTTTCGAGCTTTGGTATCGAAAGTTATGATAGCATACAGAGTACACGGAAAAACATCCTTTGCCAAACAGAATAGTGGACGAAAGGGAGAGCTGAGTAAAAGACACGGACGAGGTTTTGAAGCCGATTGCGACACGAAGAAAGAAAACAACTGCAACCAAAATGACGGAAGAGCTCAATCTGCATCTGCATGTTCCGGTATCAACCATTAGAGGTAGAAGGGAACTTCACAAACAAAGCATTTACGGAAGAGTAGCTATTCCTAAGCCACTTGTAATAGATGCCAATACAAAATATCGTCCACAATGGTGCCACAAGGTCAAATCCTCGTCGAGTAATATGTCGAAAAACGGCATTTGGTCCGACGAATAATTGTTCACATTGTTCCTCGAAACAGGACGTGCGTATGTCTGGAGGACACCTACACAAGCGTAAGATTCTTGCTGTCTCATCTCAACTGTCAATCATGGAGGTAGATTTATCAGGGTTTGGGATGGCATCTCGTGGTTTTCTTCAGGCCCTATTGCAACACTAAAAGGGAGATTGAACGAGGAGGACTAAGTCGAAATTTTAGCTCACTGGTCCAACCTATGGTGCAAACATTGTTTCTTGCAGGAGATGGCGTTCTCCGGTATGATAATTCCCCTATACATACAGCTAAAGTATTGGTTTGAAGAGCATGAAAATGAAATCAAGTATCTTATCTTGCCCTGTACAATCCCCCTGACTATATATCATCCAACCACTGTGATCTGTATAAGCGGGCAGATAAAAGTATCGATATCCACCACAGCATCTCTACAGGAACTTCCATGATTTTTCTCTGAAGAATGGTATAATATATTCTTAACCACTATTTATGACTTGTATAATCCAATTCCAAGGTGAATCAGGTGTTATTAGATGACAAAGGGGATCCTTCCCCGTATTAATAAAGGTTTTCATGATGTTTCTTAGTGTTTCCATTATTTTGATAACCACCTGTGTATGTACATATATATATATATATATATATATATACATACGTACATAACACATACATACATATACACATACAAAAGAGGTAAGCAACGATAAGTAATCCTACGTTAATAAACCGCGGTAGTTTCGTTAGAAGAGACTACCTGAAATTTTTTTTCGGTGTGTATTTTTTAAAGTGCATTTATTTCAACATTTGTGGCATGCATGGTGAGATGAACCTATGACTAACTTGAAATTCTTATTCAAAACAACTATTAATATTTTATATTTAAGGAAAACGGAATATTTTTACTTCAGTTTCGCGTTTACGGAAAACGTTATACAGAAGGTCGTTCGCACTTTATGGATACGATTTTGATAGTTAAGTTTTATGTATAAATGCCGTATTTTATGCGGTGTTTTGCTTCTATTTGATAGCCATGGTTTTTAACAATAGTTCTTGCTCGAATTTTTCATGAAAGTAAATTTTTGCTTAGTACTGTCATGTCAGTTGTACCTCATTCCTCTTGGACCGTTTTCCAAAGTCCGTTCAGTGTTCTTAGAACACTGAACGGAATTAAACGGAATAAGGCTCGTATTAAAAAACCGAAATCGCAAAAGTACATTGTAGAAGAGTCATTTAATTTTACAGATATATCATTTAATGAGATACATTTTATTCCTGTTTCTGATTCTTTCTTTGCTAAATAAGCGGTAGTTGATTTAGACGTGTGACTAGAGGCTTTGTCCATAAGAAGCTTTACTTTATCAATGTCCTTTCCATATAAGGCTGGAATTTCTTCTTCAAAAATTGGTTCTAAAATATTCTGCTGATAGTAGAGTGAATTAATTTTGACTTTACTTGAGACTTTTTTAATTTTTAATCTGTCGTTGTAACAAAATCCTGCTACTATCATTAACTGCTTTGAGAACTCTTTTCTGTACACTGATGTAGCCATTTCGTGCGGTCATTCCCGTCAGTTGAGCAATAGAAAATTGACAGTCACTTAAATACACCCATTCCCCATCGAGTGTTACAACAAATTTTCATTTTTCAGCTGCTAGGTGTGTTTCATATAATTTTCTACAATTTGTTTTCCTTTCAGCAATATGCGTTGGCAAAAGCAGATGAACTTTATGTTTAAACATCTTTTTTAACTTCAAATCTTTATGAATGATTTTACTTAGAAGACATTCCTAGTTTCCATGCAATGGATCTTTGGGTCGGCGTATTTTATTTAGGATCAGAGACTTCACTTTCTTGACATTAACCTGCGTTCGAACAGTCTTAGGATGAGGTTTAGTGGTCATGTTTTCATTTTTACTTTCAGTTAGACGTTTTTTCCCTTTCAAATTTAATATATTATAAATAACATTTATAAATATAGGTTCCTAGAAAATGCCGTGTTCTGATGTGAAACCGTGTTATATGAGACCCCAGTACAAAAAGTGGGGTTACGTTCTGAAAACTTATTAGAATCAAACTTTTTTTAAAAATTCCATATAAGCAACTTAATTTTTATTAAAAATATAAATGTATGTATAACACAAAACGAAAAGAAACAAAAAATATTATTTTCGTTTAATGCGACGTTAATTTAATAAATTTCTTCCTCATCACAGCTCACTTCAATCAAACGAGAACGTTTTTTCGGTTGAACGATATCAACTTCACTTTCAGAATCTTTTTCTTCATTTAGATTTCTTGCACCTTGTATACTCTTTAAAAAATCTGTAATTTTGGTTTGTTTGCTGGTTCGTGCAGGGTCATTGTAGATATCACGGTATGGAGACAGATAATTTTGCAGCTCCCTTTTGAATTTTCGGATTCTCTCAGCGGAAGAGTCTGCATTCAAGAAAAATGATTTAAGATTTTCAGCTAAGCTTAGGCCTTCTTGTAATTTTATAGAGTGATAAATGAATAAATTTTAATTTTTTTATACATTTTCTTGTAAAGGCACTATAGTTCATTATTCCCTCCCGTCATTATTTTAAGGTAATTTAGTTTTTAAATCTGTTAAAACAAAAATCATGATGCCTGGTGCTGTAGAAGTACAGTGCTGTACAAAGGTTTTTGCAATTTTTTGTAACGTATTATAGCCAAACTGTGTTACAGGTTGCAGTGTTATACGAGGGTTCCCGCAATTTATCCTATCGTGTTAGAGCGAAACCGTGTTGTAAGATGCCGTGCTGTAGGTGGGCTACCTGTACAAGGTGAATTAGGAGGCAATAAATTAAGAGATGAGTAACGAATTATATTACAAGAGTGAAACTTTTAAGAGGAGGGTGATGTTGTGTTTACACGACGGCATTGGGACTTTTGATGTATTACGTGAGAATGACGTTTTTTATTTGAGCGTCCCAATAAAAAAATTATCCGGATCCTTATTTGTAATCGGTAGTAGTAAATAATGTATTTCGTTAAACTGGTGACATGGTTCTATGTTTGTAAAAATGGCTTTTTGACTAATGCGGAAATAAGGTTTTAACATCGAGTGAAATCTTCTGTTGCATTGTCTAGATTTCAGCGGTGTAATGCCTTCAAATTCTCGCACTTTCTACAAAGAAGTCGGCGAAACATGTTTAGTTCATTTGGCAAATCGCATTTTAGCTTTGTTTTAAATAATGATCAACTTAAACGGTTTCGCCCTTTTTTAATGTTTAAATAATTTTTCGCAACGATGAAGACAAAATACGTTTAGATCATATTAAAATAATATTTAATCTTGAGTAGAATGGGAATACGAAAACTAAGCATACATTCCTGACATATTCTCGAGATTGCGATGATCGAGTGAGGATGGAGTTTCTTAATAACCCACCCTTCCAGGGAATGATCGAAATCGAATGGTGTCTGGACCGATTCTTCTCGTACATGCAAAGTCGAACTTGATCTACAACAAAACCAAGCAAGTTTTCCGCACGTTAAGTTAATAACACATCAATTTAGAGATGGCTAAGAAAACATCCTGATAGATTTCCTGTGTTTTTCTCTATCCGCTTACTAATCAAGCATAAATGTGCTTCCGATTCCTTTTGAACTGTTATATAACCTTTAATTATGGGTTTATAGCCGGAGATGGATGTGCTTAATATTCGACAGTTCAGTTTAACCAGCGCATCATCTAAGATCCATCTCTGTTTTGAAAATTAGGATGACTTCTTCACCTCTCAGGAAAGCCCGTCATGTACTCTCCAAGGCACGATTTATGTTTTACGTGTCATTTCCAGTGATAGATCACTCTCAATGACCAACGTTTATGCCGAGAGGGGGGGGGGGGGTCGAGATATCATTCGAATTTTCTCCGGCTCAACCCTTCTCATTTGCACGCTGTTACGGCGAGAAAAAGGTGATCTTCTGCCAGATAGTTAGCCCGCGCGTTCTGCCCCCCCCCCCCCCCCGGTCTGCAACATTGTATCACAGAGTATCTGCAGGAATTAAGAGGTTTGGAGGCCTTATGTGTTAACCCGTCACTACCTGTCCATCCATCTTCCGTGAAGTGACAGAGCGAATGGTTTGTAATTTGCGTATGTGCAATGGAGGAGCGAAACGCCGGGGCGCTTGTTCGTGTGCTTGCGAAAATTTCGTTGTTGCCTACCCGGATGTGGGAGAGAGTGCCGTGAAATAATAAAAGGGGAGGGAAACATCGTTTGATGTTTATAACGGAATCTCCTGGATCCTTCAGAGTAGGCAGAACTGTTTTTAATTTTTCTCCCGTTCGTGAACACATTTCGTTGGTGTACCCAATTAAGTGTGTTAATCCTTCAGCGGGCGCGCCCGTGTATAAAGTGCAACATTTTCATAATTTTGAATGGTTTGTTTTTACAAGTAAGGTTTGAATGTTCTAAGCAGATTCTATTTATAGCTATACCCTTTCTAATGTAGGTTTGATTTTCTGACCCTTGTATTCCTTTCCATTCATTGTTAGTCGCGATTTAACCGTGGTAAACCAGCGATTATACTGGATTGCAATACGACAAAATTATGAGTTGATGTAGTAAAACAAATGTGCATTTATTACACGGTATTCCGCATATCACGAAGATGGACAAACTCATTGTTTTTTAGGTTTTTGGACATAGTAGGAATCGATTCGCATGTTGTCCTTAAATGCATTAAACCAGACAGTTTTGAAAAAAGGCGATTGTATCTGCATTCTTTGGCCTTTAATCTCTATATATAAAACAGTTCCGTAACTGACTCACTGACATACAACGCACAGACCAAACCGCTGGACCTAAAAGGCTGACATTTTTCATGGCGATTCTTCTTATGGTGTAGGGGTGCACTAAGAAAGATTTTTGAAAAATTCTTCTTAGATTTTTTTAAACGAAATTTTTAAGCTGTTTTTGCAACTTTTTTTAAGTTTGCATTTAAAATAATAATTTGAGGGTTATAAAATTTATATCGCGAGAAAGATCATAAAAATTCCTTTAAAATGAAATCTTTTTGGAATCATTACCTCGATTTTCTGATTTTTGGTGAATTTTTAAAGATTCATTTTTAGAATTTAATTTATTATATACCGATCACGTGATTTCTTTTCCTGGTACTTTAAATTAATTTTTCGTCACGTGCATAACAACTAAATAGACAAAAAAAATTTTTTTTTCTTTCTAATGCAGCAGACGATTGGATAATATCCAAAAAAAAAAATAAATATCCCTTACAGTTTTTTTATAAATAAATATATATATATATATATATATATATATATATATATATATATATATATATATATATATATATATATATATATATATATTCATCAATTGTATACATGGATCGTCGTATTTATTATAAATATATATATATATATTTTTTTTGGCATTAATTGCATACATTGACCGTTGTATTTAATTTGAATGTACTCCGTAGCGAAGCGCGGGTTTTCAGCTAGTTATAAATATATCTCAATATTATCAACATTTTATATCTTGTCATAAAATGCAGAATTAATATTTTCAATTTGAAAAAAGAAAGTTTATTACAAAAAGAAAAATTAAGGTTGAAAGAGACGTTGCACTTTATGCAATGCACGCCTGCTGGTGTACCAAAAATTGGCGCGCCCGCTGAAGGGATAAGTAAACTTACTGATGAAAATTTGACGTGATTTCCTTGAAGTACAGTTTAAAACAGTAAGATATAATTGAGAGAAAAAGGGTGTCGGTGTACCCCATTATGAGTGTTAAGGTTAGCTTCTAGATGAAAGTTAGGCGTGATTTCCTTGAAATACAGTATTTTTTTTTCAAATTTGAATATAGTTAATTGTGAGAAAAAGTCCGTTTGTGTACCCCATTATGTGTCTCAAGGTTGGCTTCTAGAGGAAAGTTAGGCGTGATGTCCTCCAAACACATATTTTTTAAAAATTTTGAATATAGTTAATTGTGAGAAAAAGTCCGTTTGTGTACCCCATTATGTGTCTCAAGGTTGGCTTCTAGAGGAAAGTTAGGCGTAATTTCCTCCAAACACATATTTTTTTAAAATTTGGATATAGTTAACTGTGAGAAAAAGTCCGTTGGTGTACCCCATTATGTGTGTTAAGTAAACTTCTTGATGAAAGTTAGGCATGATTTCCTAGAAATGTTTTTTTTTATTTATTTATTTTTTAAATTAGCAAGTGCTGACATTTATCTGTTATACTGATAAGTTAATATCTTAATTTGAAAATAGGAAATAAATAATTGGATTAAATCTATTTTAGTATTTTATGAAAGTTGAGCATTCTGTTCCGAAATGCAATGTTCTTTAAAATTCTGTACGTGCTGACATGACGTCGCAAGTAGAAAATTTCGCCTTTTAACTTTTCTTATCATTAAAGTATTAATAGAGTGCAATATTTTTAGGTATTAAGTACTTATCTGTTACGTGAAACTTAGTACTTATAGAGAAAATAGCTCACTTCTACCCAGACTTGGGTGTATATAATTTGAAGTGGCACTCTAAATGAATTTGATACAAACACCGTTTATACATGAAACAATGTTTATTGAATATTCTTGCACATGTAGACTTCGCTTTTAACAACAAGATTCATACGTACTACTTGTACGGAATATATATATATTAACATTCAATAGAAATACACATTTCAATACTCACAAACCAGCAGAGAGTCAAACCAGCAGTACTGCCATGTAAACTTTGGGCCTGCTAAGCACTAGCGCAGATAACACCTGGAGCTACTTACCCCGTAGCTCCCTCTCGCTTATCTATCAACTTTAACAACAACCTTTTTTATTAATGACGCTGCATGGTATTTATACTAAGCGCGTATGCCGAAATTAGCATATCTCAAGCAGCTTCTTTAATTCATTCACTCAAAAGTTCGATTCTTGTGAATCGAATCTTGTGTATACCTTACATACTTAATGCGTGAAAACAAACTGATGAGCCCATTAGGAGATCGTGGTCCCCTATGTTTCTAAGGCTTCAGTAAACACACATGTTGTTTCATGCTCAAAATTATTCAAAGAGAATACACCTTAAGGCTGTGTGCATTTGAGCTATTAATGGATTTTGCGTTTAAATTTGTTCCCCTTTTTAAATATCCCCTAATTTCCATATTTTCCCAAATCCTATTTCCAAAATGTCTTATTGTGTGTAACCAAATTACCTAAAAAATCCGTTGATCCCACATCTAACCTCGTGTGGTAGCTGTTGCCGTTTCTTCCATGTTTATTTAAGTTTCATACATCTGGTTTTGCGGAGTTTGAAAGTATAATCAGGCTTGATATGTTCATTTCTAAGATTCCTTTTTAATTTTCTTTAGATTCTAAATATTTATCTCATGCAGGTAACAAATCCCTCCAGAAGAAAAAAATTAAGTATATTTTTCAGGTGAAATACTATTATCTCGATTTAAAAATTGCATTTTAAGTGATATTATTACAGACAGTTTATTTTTACCTCACTTAAAAATTATCATTCAAAATTTAAAAAAAAAAAAAAAAAAAAATCCGATTTTTTTTAAATTTCGACTGTGCTGAATTTTTTTTCTCTGCATAGATTTTTATCGCTTGTTTACAGAAGGGGTTATTATTATTATTATTATTATTATTTTTCCAACAGTAGGGCGCCATTGTAAATTCTGTATGCCAGTGTAAGACTGGAACCCGGATCTTCGAACTTCGAAGCAGGTACAGTGGAATCTCGATCTATCGTTTTTCAAGGGACCGATTGAAATGAACGATAAATGCGGGAAAACGATAGATGCGGAAACATAACAAAGCAATATGATCGTAGGGAATGGATAAAATGAACGACACATACTGAAAAACGATGGATCCGAAAACGATCGATCGAGATTCCACTGTATTCTACGAACTGGACTTTTCCATCTGTTGGGGGAACATTCATTTTTCGAATTGCGCAGCTCACGTATGCTTCCTTTCCTTTTAGAGGACAAATACACAAAAAAATTTGCCCGAACATATTGATTTTTTCGTTTACTTAATTTCTTTTTTTTTCACTTATTACGACAATGACGTCATTCTGACGTATGTTCGTAATAAACAATAATTGTCATTAGTAAATTTTACAAATATACGTCACGAATACGCCATTTTCGCGCGGCGAAATTATCGTATGCCTCGAGACTAAAGGCCTGTTCACATAGGAGTCCAGTAGCGGAAGCTTAAAAGGAAAGATGGCGCTGAGACCGAAATAAACCAATCATAGGCCTTAAAAATTTCGTTGCTAGTCGTTTGGAGGTTTGTCGTTGGTTAAATATATTTCAATACTTTAACGTTTCCGCTACCGGACTCCTGTGTGAACAGGCCCTTACTCGCATTAACGCTGACATCAGCGTTACTTTCATCGAAAATATTTTAAGCAGTCTCAGACTTAAACAAATTCGTGGCTAATCGTTTGGGGGTCTGTGATTGGTTAAAATATTTTTGATGCGAGTAACGCTAACGCAGGCGGATGTAGTGTGAACAAGTCTTTAGGCCCTTGGTAATTTTTTTTTCTTCACGATAATCTATGACGGGTTTTGAAACGCCCTTTTCTCTATGGAATTTGATCTCTCTTACCTTGAGGCCGTTATTCTAACAATAAGACTATACTGACGGTGTGAGCATCTCCCATTATTTTTAAAATTACGTGCCCAGTAGGATAGGTGGGGGCAAAGGTTCGCACATACATTTTAAAATGACCGGGAAGAGTTTTAGGAAGAATAGGGTAGGCAATGCATTGCTCTACTTCCAGTCAGTTGCCTCGTAAAAAATGTTGGAGTTAAGACCCCCTTTTGCAGAGAAAATGAGGTAAGTTTATTTTCGTCTCTTTTAATGTAATTTTTTGCAACTTTTGAGTAATTTTGAGCATCACTCAAACTCACGAACTGTTTTGGGCTTATTTTCTTATGTTAGGGTGGTAAATAACCTTTCAAATCCTACCTTAAGTTTTGGGTTAACTCAAATACAGTGGCGTCCATTCTGCAGAAACAGAACCAGCACGAAATGGGGTAAAGGTTTGCAGGAGTCATGGGGTAAAGGTTCGCAGTGCAAACCTTTGCCCCATCTGCAAACCTTTGCCGCTCTAACTATTAACATTTGTTTCATGTCCTGTTTTCATTAGGAATCCTTATTAACAACGTCTTTTATTATTAATGGGAATTCACATTTTTGTAATTTGAAAAAAAATTATGGTTTTTGATAAAAACTGCCTGTTTTTAATCAGAAATTTTTTTGTAAAATGCTTGAAAATCCATAAATTAAAAATAAAATAAATTAGTACAACACAAAAATAAAATACCTCTGAACAAAGACCTATTTTACAAGATAAAAGAATTAAATGTTGTTACAAGACATTATAAGCTTCGAAGGTCTGGTTAGGGAAAAAAGCTCTAAATGAGTAATTTCCAGATTTGCAAGTCTTTGAAATGCTCCTTGCGTCACAATTTTGGACGAAATTTTATAAAATTTATTACAAAGACTCCTCTTATACATTAAAATAAAGTTATGTATCCATTTCAGGTTTCGACATCATTCAGATTATCAAAGTTTAACTTAAGCGTGGAAAAGTACAAAAATTTCACGAGAATTCAGAGTACAAGCATAAAAATATTTCCTAAAAATTAATTATTCAACGAAAGCACAAATCAAAACATAACCCTGATCAAAATGTATAAGCAATCTAAATGCAAAATTAAGGATAAGGTTAAAAATTGGATCGCAAGGAGCATTTTAAAAAACATAATAAAAATTTCAATTTTTTAAATATAAAAAATAAAATTTTAAATATTTATAAAATTTTATAAGGTGTTTGAAATAGTTTTACTTTAATGAATATTTATGCCCAATTTCATATCTCTGAGGTAAAAATTTCAAAAATTGCTTTGTAATGTCCCCCATCCCCTTAATTTGCTTAATTTTTACGGGTTTTAAAAGAATGAGTAAAGCCCAAGATATAATATAGCGATAGTGTTAATAGTTGATATTTTAATTGGAAGTTCTTTAGTTTAAGAAAAAAATTATTGAGATTAACCCCTTTTCATTTTGTGAATTTCTTTGTTAGATTAATCTTTCTGTGTTAATAGTTGATATTTCATTTTGAAGTTATTTAGTTTAAGAAAAAAATTATTGAGATTAACCTGTTCAATTTGTGATTTTCCATATATGTAACACCTTTAAAAAGATTACAAAATGTGAAATAAAATTATTTAGACAACTCTTTTTGTGATTTTCGATGCCTATCCAGTAAGAAACCAACGAGTGGGGTAAAGGTTTGCAGTGCGAACCTTTGCCCCATCGATTGGGGCAAAGGTTCGCAAACAGGTGTTTTGGTAAAATTAAAAATTCGGTGACTAAATATTTCGGGAAAAAATTCATTATTTTATAGAAGGTAGAGGGGATACCCAACTACAATACAAGTGACTTTTTGGGGCGATAGGATCTAACGGAGACCCGTAAGAAACCCAAAACTCAAAACTGCAAACCTTTGCCCCCACCTACCCTAATACTTAAAATTATATTTTTTTAAATGAATTATAAAATTTTGAAAGTTGTTATAAATCCGTTTCTCTATTGGATGTTTATTAAATGCAATAGATTTACTATTTTTTCGTTAAAATGCCTCTAAAAATCCCTTAATTTTAATCGCAGGAAATGTCTTGAGGGGGTAAACCTGTGCGATCTTATCGTGCATTAAAGCGACCACCTGCCCCAGATATCACTTTCCCTTGGAACCCCCGAGTGATTACTTTTCACAAGTTTTGAGGGGAAACAACCTCATTTCAAACCTTTTAATATCGTTCTGAAGACATTAAGATAAGCAGATACACATACGTTAATTCTGCAGCCAGCATTTGAACATCTCGTTGTTTGCCCGGATAATAGAAACGGGACGATTTCTAGGGGATGTATGCTTCCCCCATAAGGGGACTTTCTCCAGGATTAAATTTAATTGAACGGATTGCTTAATTTAGTTAAGGGAAAATTAAGCTTCTCTTACGTAATGAAATAAGGGCTACTTGATAGATGAGGCAGTAATGAGTTAACTCTAATTAGCCAGATGAGGTACTAATGGGTTAATAAAACAGGCTTTCAATCTCTTGGCTTGAAGTACTGTGAGCCTCTCGTTTACGGACACTTCCGTGGAATTAACTTCCTGTGATATCACGCAGTTTTTCTGAGCCAAGGATCTGCCGTTAGTTGAATACAAGGAAACTGACCGATGAATAAATAGTATATTATTTTGAATTATTGTCTGAATGATGAAGGTATGTTAATAATTGGCACTTACCGTTTTAATCAATGCTGTTATATTTAAACGAGATCACTTGCGATTTATCTGGTAGCTTGATTTATACAGGTTTTGTAGCATTTAGAAAACTACTTTCGACTTTTTTCCGGAAATGAGTGATTATTTTGATATAATCAATTTAAAATATCTCATTTCGTTTGTCTGAATAATAATTCAAGTATTGAAAATAATTACTCTCCTCATTATTAGGTAGGTATATTCTATGGTGCTTAAGAAATAACGCAATTGATGACAATGTTGGATAGTGCTTTGCCTTATCTTGTGGATGCTCTAGCATTTTTCATTATTTTCTCTCGATTTGGAACCTTTGTTTAGATATATAAGATTTAATATTTTATAAAAATCCAAAATAATAATGTAAATTTTTTGCTACAAACAATTTAATGAATTGTAATTTATATACTTTAATTTTAGAAGGTCTGTCAATATAATTATATATTCAAGATTCATTTGGCGTGAAAGTATTTAATTTACATATTGAGCCGAGATTGACAACCTGTTTTTTATAAACCCTTTATTGCCTCATCTGACAAACTAGTTTTGTTTCGTTATTACCTTATATTTTAGGCTTCACTTCTTTCATTACGAAAGAAAAGATAAATTCAACCTTAACTAATTTAAACAATCCGGTTTATTAAATTTTACGTATGCTAAATTATGTTTTTAACACTTATTAAATGCTCCAGTACATTCTGAATTTACTGCGATCACTTCTAGTTGAAAATAGTGATTTATATGTTTTAGTCCAAGTTTTAAAAATGTAGCTATGCTGTTTTAGTGTTGATTTTCTGGAAATAGTTTGGCCGAAAACAAATTATTCCTCCTCCTGTCGGTAGATGGCTACAGTTAGATTTGAAATTAACTCATCTTTCGTCATGGGGATTTAAACCTAATTATAAACAACCGATGAAATATAATGCAAATGCCTGTGAGTCAGGGACTAAAGCTCGATTTTAAGGGAACGTGTTTCGTTCTATTTATACAACTAATTTCTGGTGTTTTGCAAATATTATTTCTGTGTGACATTTAGTTGAATTGAATAGCTGAGGAATAATTTCATAATTTTAGTTAAATGTATATTTTTTTTCTTTTCACTTTATTTTATAACTATCTTAGTTTTCAAAGGAATGGGCTTTATTCATTTATTAAAATAATTAAAATATTATTTGTGATTAGACAAAGTGGTGTATTAATCATTCCTTTACACTCACAATCTTACTTATAAAATCAACAAGGGTTTAAAATTCATTTCTCTCGTAAAGAATTGTTAACATTTTTATGCCGGCAAAGACGTTGCGCAGAAGTCTGATTTCTCAAAAACCGCGAAAGAAAAAATTCTCACGCTTTGCATTTCCTCTTTACTGCTTCATGAATATTAATTTCTCGTCATACAATAGTGTGAGGAACTTTAGTCTCCATCTAAAATTTCGTTGTCGGTTCTTCAGCTGATGATTTACATACATTTAGCTCTTCAGGAATCCGAGAAACTCTAAATATGGCGCCAAAGAGGTTTTTTTTCTTCTCTTTTTCCCCGCCAAACTTCAGGGCAACGAATCGGGTAACGCCAAACTAACGAAATGCTCTGTTTAACGTTATTTTCTGCAAAAACCGTAAAATTGAACGATGTATGCTTATTTATTAATACTGTATTACAAAGCACAATTTATGTATATGTGGCGTTTTACATTAGTATAAGGTATGGACTGTGCTCATTATCTGCGTAATACATGTAGGTAGCAAAATATATGATTGTTTAGCATTAGCCTTTAGCATAAAATATTGAATTTCTAAATGGCTTTTCAAAGCAGAGAATCAAAATAAGGACTTATTAGCTTTTTGTTCAAAATATCAAACTAAATTCCTGTTTAATTATCAAACAACAAAGCGTAAATTTAATGCTTTTTCCGTGATAGAGATTCAGCTTAAGATATCCAGAAAAGGAAGTAGAAAAAACGATTAATATCATCTTAAATGGCACTGTTCAGAGTCCAGTCAGAATGCAAGCTATTTTTTCTAAACGGCAGAATGTAGCCTCTTGTACCTTTGTCCTTTCTCCTAACGTCAAACATTCCATACCTTATAATCATTTTTATGTACCTAAACAGTTGATGTTTCATTAAATAGTAATTTTGTGTTAATCCTTTTTTTTTCAAATCTTTTCATTTTATTAGATTACGTTCCTCCAACTTTTCTGTTTAATGACTTTTCTTTATTCCGGGTATTTGAAAGAGAAAGTTTGAATTTCATTCGACAGAGATTCAACTGAGTAGGTGTCATGAATAATATTAATATTTCAATCGAGACGCTTTAGGAAAATAAAAAAATTCATTCTAAAGGAAAGTAGTTAAAGTAAGTGAGACTGAAAAAAAATTTTTTTTTTTTTTAGAAAATTCTTTATTTAACCCTTCAGCGGACGCGCCAATTTTTGGAACACCAGCAGGCGCGCGTGGCACAAAGTCAACCTTGATTATTCCTTTTGTAATGAACTTTTTGTTTTTCAAATGGAAAATAATAATTCTGCGTTTTATGACAAAATATAAAATGTTGATAATATTGAGATATATTTATAATTAAAGCCCACAGAATGCAGATACAATCGCCTTATTTGAAAACTGTCCAGTTTATTGGATTTAAGAACAACCTGCGAATCGATTCCTATTATGTCCGAAAACCTAAAAAACAATGAGATTGTCCAACTTCGTGATATACGGGATATCGTGTAATAGCTGTACATTTGATCGACTACATCAACTACTTTTATCGTATTGTAATCCAGTATAATCGCTGATTTAAGACGGTTAAATCACGACTAACAATGAATGGAAAGGAATACAAGGGTCAGAAAATCTGACCTGCATTAGAAAGGGTGTAGCTATAAATAGAAACTGCTTAGAACATTCGAACCTTACATGTAAAAGAAACATACCATTCAAATTTACGAAAATGTTACACTTTGTACACGGGAGCGCCCGCTAAAGGGTTAACAGCAATATTAGCTCTACAGACGACACGGCCTTATCATTAAACGTTTTGCTTATTTCGAAGCGCACTTTCTATGTCTAATTTCAGTCCTAACATTTCAATATACATTCAACTTCTTTCATAGAAAAGATCTGCGGTTGCGGTTTTCCATTGATGTACTTATACTAATACCCATATTTATCAGTTTTAGTCGTTAGCTCGGATTTTATTATTTTTTTTCTTTTAAATTTCATGGCAACATTTCCGTTTTACATTTCGGGGGCATTCTTGCATGTTAAGTTTAGGGAAGACAAAACAAAAACTCAAATTTCACCTGCTCAAATATCGTCAACGCTAGCATATTTTTTTTTTTTTACCCTCAGCAGATGAAGTGAAAAACCGCAATGGGAAGTATTGCTTCTAAAGAAATTGCCATGTCTAGACAGAGTATCAAAAAAAATTGAAGAGAAAGTCATAAACCAGAATGCCAGTCCATGTTGCGTAAGTAAACAATGACGCTACCAAATTTCGTCGAGAGTTCGTAGGTTTACCGACATAAGAGTAAAAATGCATGGTTTTTTTTTGTTTGTGTGTGTGTGTGTTCCTAAGATATAAAAATGTCTTTTCCTATGTAAAGTATGTTTCGAATTTCTTCACGATTTTGAAGCTTCCTCGTGGTTCTGTATTATGGGAAAAGAATCAGAATGGACTTCCTGATTAAATAATTAAAGTTTACTTTTTATTTATTTGTTTTTTTATAATTACATTAAAACCTCGTTTATCCGGCCCTCGTTGATCCGGATCTCCGAATTATCCGGATCAGATTTCTAGATATTTTTATTTGATGTTCACATTAGATAATAATTTTTAACTATGATAGCAATAACGTAACTATATGTACGCCAAATATTCGCGTTTTAGTTTGATTCGGTGTACAGTTCCTGCATAGATTATACAATAAATTATGGTAATGAAATGTGTTTTGTTGTGTTTAAGAAAGTTTTACCAGACTTGAGCCAATTCTTTGTTGAGAAATGGTGTGAAAAGTTATTTTTATATATTTTTTTAATGTCTTGTAAACAATACTATGTAATTTTGTTACAAAATATACTTTTTTTTAATCGTAATAAACGGTAAGTCTGCTTAGTTAAGGATTTTATTTTGCTTATTACCCATATTACCCGGATTTTCGACTATCCGGATTGCCCATGGTCCCAGTTAGTCCGGATAAACGTGGTTTTACTGTACCATTGTTTCATTCAGTCGTCATAAGAGGTAGTAACGCATCCTAACTAAAATATAACTGTAATAACATGCTGGAAATGTGGATGCCAATACTTAATGGTTAATTTTATGTTGAAGAAGCAAAAAGGAAGTGAACTTACAGTTTCTTTAATTGTCAGATTTCCACTTAGATTAATAATTCTTGGTCAACAACAGAGATCAACGAAATGTAGTAATGCAGAAGCTGTAGGAGGGGAAATTTTAACCCCTTTTCCTCCCCGCTGTTGTTTTTCATGAACTTGTTAACGTCCTAGAGATAAATTTCATTAATGTGCCACTGTAATTTAAAGTACAGTTTTTTTTATCTTCACAATTTACGGTAAATAACCCATAAATATGACTTTTTTTCTAATTTCTTCAGTGTTCCGCATATGTGGTGTACGTATAATTATGGCATAGGACATTAGTTTGGTAATCTGAGGTTACCTGAACCCTAGTCGGTGATAGGCGTATTGAAGAAGAAAAAAAAGTTCCGTAAAGCCGTATTATACCTACTCCTTGTAATGGTTGCGTATTGAACTGATACCTTCAATTGCCTTAATGCGCTTATTAAACATATAAAAAGGGAACAGCTGTAGACGTTTTTAAAATTTAAGATAATATCAGACATCTCACAGAAAAAATTATTTGGGTCTATGCAAGATCCTTCAAGATTTTTAAATAGTGTTCTTGGGAATCGCGAAGATGAAATTGGAAAGTCTATATTAGTCCGTTATAAGAGCAGGAGGGAAAATGCTTGGCAAAACTGTACCTTTCTAGTGCAAGTTTAGTGAGGACCCACTCCAGTATTTTCGGTTGCCATGACAAATATTTACATTAGAAAAATTATAATATGCTCAGGCTGAGCAATCGCCGAATAGCTAGGGCAAACCGGCTTTAAGTTGTAGATTCCGGCCCGTTCAGCTTTTGGATAGCAATAAATGACCTTGGCTATCCGGAACCCAATCAGCAAATCAGATAAAGCCCTGCCGAATATATACCTCACTTTTGTACAACTTATCTTTGTAAATGGGCTTTCTTCATAATAAGCACAAAAGAAAGCAAATGATGATACTGGTATAATTTTGAACACGAATCGTGAATCTACATCTGCCCAGTTTTTTAACCTAATTTGGCTAATCTTCTGGCGCAGCAACAACCTTACGCCATTGCACAGACTGAAAGAAATAATTAGTAGTATATACTGATATATGCCTATATTTTAAACTCCTGAATGCTACTGTTGCCTGATTGGCTTTTGGGGTAAGGCGATTATTGTAGAAATCTAAAATTTTGTGTGTGTTTTTTCTTGCAAAATGGGCAATTGGCTGGAAGACTCACCAAATTTGCCGTTTCTCTGGTTACTTGGGACAAATCTATGAATAAGCCTACTTGTTGGGTTTATAAGGGCCATTTACCCAGAGAAAGTAAATGAGTTTGTTAAAGTTATATATATGTAATATATTTTCAATGCTGTTGTTGTTAATAAATTTTTTTCTTTTTAATTTCAGGTAAGTTGGAGTTTCTCTTGAGTCTCTATATTCCCGATGCTGTTATTAAAAACGAGTTAAGTACGAAACTTAATTTCACAATATTGTTTTGATTTTCTTGTTCACAACATGTATTTGCGTGCCGGAATAAATTTGCAATACTCACATAAATGAAATTACGAGGTGCTTAGTTTTATAAGTTCATCTCGATTGCTTGCAGAAAAGAAAAATATTCGCCCACAATGGAAAAATTGGAATTCTCATCGGCTGAATGTTGAGATTTTTAAACCACGTGTGAGTGTAAAATGGTTAAAATAATGATATCTTTATTATAAACCACTGAAAATATTTCCGTGGACTTATGAAGATAGAATGACATTAATTTACCTTATATAACACTGTTCTATTTTAACCAATGAAGAGCTTGTAGAGAAGAAATAAGTTGTAAATAGAAGTTCCCCAATTGTTCTCAGCAACCATGCAAAAAAAATTCAACTAGTGTTGTTATTCGTCTAGCCGGATAACATTCGCGGATCCTCACTTGCATCATTTAACTGTATCCGTGTCACGTATCAGATCCCGACACAAGGAAGATGGTATGTTTTCAGACGTAGCACAATCAGCTGTGTCTGTGTTTCGTGTCATCTCTAGACGTTTCGGCAAAATACGGCACGAAATGGTCGTGTCGTATCAACGAATCGGATTTACATAAGCTTACTACACCTTCAGAATGATGATACACATCTTGATGCAAACGTGGACAAATCTTTATATGCTATTGTTGCCGAGGGTGAATCACAAATTCAGATAAAATACAACTCTTGGAAGCCACAAGGGGGATACTGGAAAAAAGCCCATATGGACTACAGTCACATAGACTAAATATTCACGATAAATTTATTTCTGATATTTCGTTTGTTTGTCAAATATCTGACCTGAATTTCTATGCCTTCCAAACGGCTTTTGTAATGCCTAAAAAGTATACGAGTTGTATGAAGTATTAATTAGTTGTATAATCTTTTCTGGGTTTTGTGTGTTCTTGCATTAATGGGCCCCTTTTTTAGGGGACTCGAGATAATACAGAAATTACTATGAATATTTTTTTCTGCGTCATTTTCCTTTGTTAGATTTTTCTCTGTAAGGATTCACTTGATTTCAGTGATCGGGAGTTATCCTGCCTACCATTTCCCGGGTTCGATCCCGTATAAGTGTAGAGGCCCCTTGAAAAAGCACCGCATGGAATTGGACAACAAGCAGGTTATCCCTCCTTACAGAAAGTTGACCCCTTAAGTACGATCTTCAGGGATAACGGATAACCGTCCCATTCAGACACCGGACGTTGCCGTAGATTAGTAGATCATCTTCAGATTAGTTGATTGTTCCTTGGTTGACATTTTAAGTCCAGGCTCCCTAGAGCAATCTAGTTTTGAGCCCTCCCCCCCCCGTTGTCTAAATACTATTAATAAATATTATTTATTACCCAGGATGTTTCCTCATGGTCGAAAAGGAAATTTTTATTGGTTAGTTATTTGGCAGTAAAAACTTGCAGTGCACCGTATGTCGTTTGATGGATAACAAATTGATTAGATGAAGTGGTATCATTTTTCATGAAGTTCGCAGAATGTATATCTTTTTGAAGCTGCTAACTTTCGGTGGCCCCAAGCGTGCACTACGCGCGCCTCTGTTATAGTCTGCCACTGTCCAGGCCTTAGTCTTGGTGTATAGGAAAATTTCGTCTTTGGGAAAAATGGTATCGTCGTAATGCATGCCCGTAATACTCAAAAATTGAACCTTGCTGTCAATTACTTATGTAGGTCACAATGATGTCATTTTCGACATCCTTTCAAAATACGACGCGCTGAAGAATTTAAGGAACTTTATTGACAATTTTTCTGTTACCACTGACGCTTTATTTTCTCTTGTCTTTACCGTCTTTTATTTTTTTATTTATTTATTTTTTCTGGGCAAAAGTGTTCTTCATTGAACTTCCTCACCAATAAAGGTATTTTATAATCCGGTTCCCGAAATTTAGACTATTTTTATAGCATCGTTCAAAACACCAAAAATAGTTTACCCTATCTGGTACTTTATTGACAATTTTTCTGTTACCACTGACGCTTTATTTTCTCTTGCCTTTACCGTCTTTTATTTATTTATTTTTCTTCTGGGCAAAAGTGTTCTTCATTGAACTTCCTCACGAATAAGGGATTTTATAATCCGGTCCCCAAAATTTAAACTATTTTTATAGTATCGTTCAAAACACCAAAAATAGTTTACCCTATCTGGTACTTTATTGACAATTTTTCTGTTACCACTGACGCTTTATTTTCTCTTGCCTTTACCGTCTTTTATTTATTTATTTTTCTTCTGGGCAAAAGTGTTCTTCATCGAACTTCCTCACCAATAAAGGGATTTTATAATCCGGTTCCCAAAATGTAAACTATTTTTATAGCATTGTTCAAAACACCAAAAATAGTTTGCCCTATCTGGTACTTCATTGACAATTTTTCTGTTACCACTGACGCTTTATTTTCTCTTGCCTTTACCGTCTTTTATTTATTTATTTTTCTTCTGGGCAAAAGTGTTCTTCATCGAACTTCCTCACCAATAAAGGGATTTTATAATCCGGTTCCCAAAATGTAAACTATTTTTATAGCATTGTTCAAAACACCAAAAATAGTTTACACTATCTGGTACTTCATTGACAATTTTTCTGTTACCACTGACACTTTATTTTCTCTTGCCTTTACCGTCTTTTATTTATTTATTTTTCTTCTGGGCAAAAGTGTTCTTCATCGAACTTCCTCACCAATAAAGGGATTTTATAATCCGGTTCCCAAAATGTAAACTATTTTTATAGCATTGTTCAAAACACCAAAAATAGTTTACCCTATCTGGTACTTCATTGACAATTTTTCTGTTACCACTAACGCTTTATTTTCTCTTGCCTTTACCGTCTTTTATTTATTTATTTATTTTTCTTCTTGCCAAAAGTGTTCTTCATTGAACTTCCTCACCAATAAAGGGATTTTATAATCCGGTTCCCAAAATTTAAACTATTTTTATAGCATCATTCAAAACACCAAAAATAGTTTACCCTACCTGGTACTTACGTATTATAGCTGAAACTTGGCGCAATATCAGATCGCCAATGCCTAATTCCTCGGTGGCAACCTATTTTCTATTCGCAAGTTGCAAACAACGTTTTGAGAAACAGCATGTTAAAAAATGTACAAGCATGTGGAAAATGCATGGAATAATAAAAAAAAATTAAAAATTGGCGGATGAAGAAGATTTCGATTATAAATATTTTTAGATCTAATTAAAAATTGCATGCTTATAACAAAATAGATACATAAAAAATAATCAAAATGAGTATGTTAAAAGAAACACAATTCTTTGGAACCATAAGTCTTAGGATGCTGAAATTTTGCATGGTGGTTACTCTTAGACCCTAGGTGCTCGTCAAGAAATATATTTTAAAAATTCGAATTTTAAGGGGGTTAATAGGAGCCTAATTCTCTCTCCCCACTCCAAAAAACACACTATATCTTTGGAACCATAAGGCCTAGGAAGTTGAAATTTTGAGTGGTGGTTCATGTTAAAGCCCAAGTGCACACAGAGTAATTTTTTTCTTAATTCAAATTTTAAAGCGGTCAAAGGGGGCCTATTCCCCCCCCCCCCCCTGAAAAAATGCATTTCGAGAACTATAGGGCGTAGGAAACTAAAATTTTGAATGGTGATTCTTCTTAAGCCCTGGGTTCTTACTAAGAAATCTGTTTTTCAAAATACAAATTTTAAGGGGGTTTAAAGGGGATTAATCTCCCCCTGAAAAAAGTACTATATTTATGAAACTATAAGGTCTAGGAAGCTGAAATTTTGAATCGTAGTTTCTCTTAAGCCCAAAGTGTACACAAAGAAATCTTTTTTAAAAATACAAATTATAAGGGGTTTAATCCCCCCCCCCTTAAAAAAATCACTGCATTTCTAGAACCATAAGGTGTAGGCTTATATCCCTTAATTTAAAAAAAAAAATCTAAAACCCATATTTAATGTCGGGTTACTGCCGTTCAATTATAGGGTGAACTTCTTTGAGGAATGACTGCACACTGCCAAAGTTAATTTAAATTAACCAAATTACACAATGAATGATAGGAATGTATTCCGCCGCAAAGCACGGGTATTCAGCTAGTTTTCTCATAATCGAAAAAAAAAATTAATTAATTAAAAGGCTCAAAACGAAACTTCTAACAAAAAGCCCTGACAACGAAAAGCAGTGAATAGCTTGAACGATATTAGAAACAAGGAAGAGACGTATAATTGGCGCTTTATTGCCGTTTTCTCGCCAAGCGGCAAAGTTTCAGCTATAATACGTAAGTACTTTTATCGCATAGTTTAATTGACTGTTATGTCATTAAGTATGGTAACAGGAACTTTTCGTGCATTCTTGTTAATTAGTTAAGAGCGTGCAGTCTGCTTCATCCCCCCCCCCCCCGACAAACTGCTCTCAAATTGAATCAGTGCTTGTATCATTTTAAACCGCGCAATTTTCAAGACGCGGGGACTGTAAAGAATCGAGGAAACTGAAGGCCGCCCGAGGATGAACTGCTTTAGTCTCTGGCGTTGTTAATCGCAATGAAACAAAGTTTTGTAAAAATTAGGGAGTTCACAAACGTCTATGATTTCAAAATAAGAGCTGTCAAGTTCCCAGAAATATATTTCATGTTAAATTGAATATGCCGATGATGCTTTTAAAAATAAAAGCTTTGTTCATAATTTCATTTAAGCTTTTAGAGATAATTTAAAAGTTTTGAAGGCGTGACATTTGTGACATGCCTTGGAGATTGGGCTTCATGCTTATACATTAACGACAATTTAAGATAAACCATCTTTTGACATGCCCAAAAAAAAAAGAGAGAACCATTTAATTTTTCGCTCATCATTATTATACACTACAATAAAGAAAATTGATGGAAAATTTTAATTTTCTCTCATCAGTACTCTGCCTGCGTCTTCCAGATTTCTTTTCCTAGCAATGTAGCTCAAATTTAATTTGTTGCGTAAGTGTTTCGAAATAAAATAACAGTAAGCCACAGAATTCAGAACTTGCATTCTTTTCTCATTACAAGCATTTCATATTACTACTTATAAACCATCTTTTGACATGCCAAAAAAAAAGAAAACCATTTAATTTTTCGCTCATCATTATTATACACTACAATAAAGAAAATTGATGGAAAATTTTAATTTACTCATCTTTATTATAGTTACATCATCTTATTTTACTCATCTTTGAAGACTTTACAAGAGTCTTCTTGTAAATTGTGTAGCACATATCATTTTAAAGAAACTATTTGTGGGGTACAGTAAAGTTAAAATGGATAATTTTTTTTTGTGCTTTTGAAAGTTTCGCAGCTTTTTCCCTTGAATATTGTTGTCTTAATTTTGAAGATACCGGCAAGTAAAAGTAATGAGTAAAAGTAAAGTTTAATTTTTCACGATTTGACGAATCTCGAACCGCGGAAAGAATTTTATTTGATGTTAATCCCAAAACATTTCTCGAAATTTTTATTACTACACAAATTTTACAAAAGCTACATTTATCTACTCTTAATTATTCTTTCTGGAAAATTGAGCCATACTTCAAAATGACTGCTTTAAAGAAAAAAAAATAGATTTTTTTACCTGCGATGTAACAAAACTCGGCGATGTAACGAAATTCTGATTTTTAAAACCTTTTCCGTATTCCAATTCCGATATCCTTTTGAAGCTAATGCTGAATGTTAATCTTTCATACATTATATGTTTATTTATTTTCGCCGATGCTCATTTTTTCAACCATGAATATTTGTCGTAGATTCATCAACCGCCCATTGCAGTGATAAATGGCCGCTGAAAAGAACGATAATATTGCTTTTAATTACACCGTTCATTAGTGCAATAACTGTCTACTAGGGCCAAAGTTAGAACTCGACTACCATCACCTCGATTCTAGTGATCTTCCAAGTGAGCTATAACAGCACTATAATAATGTAATGAACTATAATAATATTGATTTATAAAGGAAATACAACACATGGACTATAATAAGTGTGAAGAAATTCGTAATTTAAGCGCATTTTTTCTATTACTATTTTTTATTTAACCACTCTTAATTTTTACACTGAAGTATTATCATTGCTTGGCCTGTCCACACTTTGCTTTAGAATATATATATATATATATGTCAAAACATTAATTGAAAAAAATTCAGGGGCTTTAGAATAGCAAATCTTAACATTAAAATCATTATCAAAACGCGTTGGAAAAAGGGTTTTTCCTCGTTTCGAGAAGTGACCTCGATTCGCGAAAGTAAATTGAAGTTCCATCGGGGAAATCTATTTTAGATGTACAGATTTAGCGCCCGAAGATATTGCTGACATGGACAAAAGACGGTACTGGAACTTTCCATGTGGAGTTTGAGCATGCGCGATAGGGGGGGGGGGGACGCTCTGAGGAGAATATAGAAATAGTGGCAGATTGAGCTGAGAGTTCATTGCTAGCGAGCGCGCTGCTCGGCGCCGCAGAGTTTTGAAAATGGCGATGTTAGTTTAAAGACTTTGAGCGTGGTTCTTTCAAGAAAGCAATAAATTAACTGACTTGGATGATGGACTGTTTATTTGAGCAAAGTGCTTTCCACTCGCCAACCTTGTTACAAACACGATGACTGCAAGTAATTTTATTGTAACGGGTGTAAAGTCAGCGACCGTCAATCATATATATATATATATATACAGTGATTTCCGCTTATAACAATCACGTTTGTTATTACTGTTTTTGATTCTTATAAGCGTTGATTCTTATAGCCGAAATTTAGGTTTTTGGACAGGCACACACACACCTATATATATATATATATATATATATATATATATATATATATATATATATATATATATATATATATAGATTGGATAATTTACCATAAAATACTCTTTAATTTACGGTAATTACCTTTTATTAAAATTATTTTTTATAATTTTAAAAGTACAACTTAATTTTTAGACCTATAAGTAGATACACAGAATTATGGTAAGAGAAGAAAAAAATCCAATATGTGTTACAAGATACCTGTTTAACAGTTTTAACATTTCAACTACAGGAAGGGAGCAAGAAAAAGTTTTCTATGGTAGTTTGACGTAATGAAGTTTTCAGGAGGCTGTTTATACTTCTTTCAATACCCATAGTCTCAGACGAAGATTCACCTTCTAGCTTACGTTTCACGGTTTGATAGCGTACTGAATCTAATAATGTCACGTTTGCATAAGTGACAGTGGACACTTCGCCGAAGATTTATGTGTTTCAGGGTCCAGGAAGCCGCAACCAGGATGTGAGAGGTGTGAAAAGAAGTCCCTGTTTGTCAGTGGAGAATAGTGAAATCGGACCCGGACGGATAAAGATGCCCCCGGGTCAAGCTAATAGGACAGTGTTGTGCTAAAGCGTTTAAGGGAAAACTATTGTGTTATGTCTAACAAAGAAAGGGACGCATTTTAAGACTGTATTCCATCCCATCTTATCACCCTTTCTTTAAAAAAAAATAAAGAAATTCGTGCTTTTTAAGGGTTTAAGTTGCATTTTTGGAAAAATGAAAGGAAAGCGAGGAGTGTAAGCTGATTCTTAAAACCGGTGGATTGATTCTTTAAAGCGAAAATTTTAACATGGAAATAATACTTTTGTTTTTGCGATATTGATTCTTATAAACGGTTGATTCTTAAAACCACTGATCACTATAAGCGGTGGTTACTGTGTGTATATATATATATATATATATATATATATATATATATATATATATATATAATGAATAAATTAATTAAAAAAATTATCCGAAAAATGTCAGCATGAGTTGTCAACAAAGAAATTCAACAGACACTTTCTGAAAATATTTACAATTTTCATTAATATTTGACTTAAAACAGGTAAACTAACGGAATGAAATGGGGCAACAGCATTCCCTGCCCATAGCCCTCTAATGTAGAGACTTTTAACCATTTAACTACTGTAACGAGATCATGCAGGGCGTGTGAACAACAATGATAAGAAAGAAGCAAGTTGACTCGATGGCTGTTAAGGCTGCTGTGTACTAACCCCATTGGAGTCGCTCACCTAAGCAAAAAAAATCTGTCCAAAGGTTACCCATGGATTGAAAGATTTTTTTTTTTTAATTTGTACTCCGTAATAGAGAAAGAAATTTTACACCTTTGGGAATTTTTCGTTTTTTTTTTTAAATGCAAATATTTTAAAATTTAAATTATTCGGGGAGAAAATCTGGTCTAGTGTGTTTTAAACGCTCCTAAATTTCTTTGGTGGATGAAATTTATAAAAGGAATCCTTTTGCGAGGTGCAGAAAAGTTCAGGCTGCCTGAAAATACCATTTTTATCGGATTATCTGCATTTGTGTAGATGTCAATAGTAGGCACATTTTCTGCACTTTGACGTGAGTGAATCCAATAGGGTTAGTTTAGGGGATTAAGGTTACACAGCAACCTTAATAGAGAGTTTGATCAATATTAAGGGCAGTGAAAGTTTCCCTAGATCAGGCCTGCACAATGCCATATCACTTTCTGGAATACTGCTGTAGGCCGAAAGAAAATAGGAGAGATGGAAAAGCGAAAAATAATTTATCCAATAAAAATAATTAAATAATGATAATAATAATAAATCACTGACTCTGTTTAAAATTAAATAAATATTAATGTTCATTGCTTATTTATTCCTTTCATAATATTATAAATCTAAAAAAAATATTCCTTTTTTTTTCAATTCCTACTATTTGTTCACACTCTTCCTATATATATCTTGTTCAAATTTTCAATCGTTAATAAAATACTTTTTATTCATCCACTCAAGTTCAAATACATTTTTTTAAACTTGTAGTGGATAACACTTGATGTTAATACAGTTTTTTCAAATATTAATTCATTAATTTAATTTAATTAATCGATTTTAGTTTTAGACCTAGAGCGTCTCTTGCTCTTGAATAGTAATTTCCCTGTTGTTACTCTGTAAACGGTAGCACTGCGGTAGCGCGGGCTCCTCCAGTCCTGTAGGTTGCGGGATCGAATCCCTAACCTGACAAACTTTTTCTCTCTCTTTTCCCCCCCCCCCCCCTCCTAATCTCGCACAGTAGGCAAGGTTCTGGCAGGTAATCCTTTTTTTTTCAATTCCTACTATTAGTTCACACTCAAATTTTTCTTTGTTGACCTAAGTAGGAATTGACTTTAAAAAATTTTGTTTTTATATTACTTGTTTAAGATTTATTATACTGAGTGTCCGGGTTAAAAGTATCCAAAAGTTGTGGCTTATTTTTACGGAACTACACATTAGAATTTTAAAAAATATATTTAAATAGAATGAATATCTCACTAAGTTTTAATATCATTAGATTTCGATGTGTGCACCTTTTGTAGCACGATAAACGTCTAAACGGTAATCCAGTTCTCTCCAAGTGACGAATTACTCTCCAAGTTATTAGACGAATAACTTAAATGATACGCTTCTTCAACTCACCCACAGTTTCAATTTTTTGTTTATACACAAATTTTTTTGTTTATACACTAATAACTCCTGATATGCTACGAAACACATTCCGTACTCTATATAGTCCATGAACTGATAAGTTTTATTTATTTTTTAGCTATACCGGTCTTTTTTTTAGGGGGGAGGAAGTATAATTTGTGTTTTTCAGTTGTCCATACTCATTCCAGTAATAATTTGCACGGATAATTGAGAGTGTGTGTTGTATTTCTTGGGTCTCGAAAGACGCCTAAGAATTGTGCAAGAACAATCCAAAGTTCATCTCTATAGTATACCAGGAAACTGAATAATTACAAGAAAAAAAGAACTTTTTATATACAATGTTTTTAAATTTTCTATTGAATCATATAAACTTGACAATTCTATGTATTAGTAAATACTTTTTTAAAATTTTTTTGATGAACTATCCCTTCAACTTGAAAAAAAAAATGATCAAATGCGTAATCAGTCGTTTAGCTCGAGAACTGGAAGTTAACTTTCGTTTAACTTTTCATTCCCGTCCTAGCCGGTAGATGGCTGCAGCAGTTTACAAAACAAAATTAACTGAAAATGAACTCAATTATGTTTAAAGATGGCTAAATGTATTAAAATAATGCATTGCCATCGTGTTCTAAGCTATTCTAAAAGTTTCAAATGTCTAGCGAGTCGAGAAGTTAGTCAAAAATCGATTGCAAGATTTTCACTGGACAAACACACACACAAACAAACAAACAAGAAAGCGAGTTAATAAAAACATGGTAAAAATAACTTTTCACATCACTTCTTAACAAAGAAATGATTAAGTCTAGTAAAGCTTCAAATGTCTAGCTAGTCGGGAAGTTAGTCAAAAATCGATTGCAAGATTTGCACTGGACAAACACACACACAAACAAACAAACAAGAAAGCGAGTTAATAAAAACATGGTAAAAATGTTCTGTTAGTGAGCGAATTAAAATCCTCGACATTATACAGCGGATTATGATTCTATTTGTTTTGTTTCCCTGTAGCTCCATGACTCGGAGTTTATTTGTCTCGCTGGCTCTGATGTAATCTCAGGCGTTAGCATTTCATTAATGCGTCTTCAAATAAGACAATTCGCCGACACCGTCGTGACGTGTCTTCAACGCCTACCGCTTACCTGCCTTGTAATTCTTTTCATCATTGTGCAAGCGAAGTCAATCTCGCACTTCTAAATACGGCGAAAAGCACAATACCCTCAAAAGCTGTTTCTCGAATTCGGCGTTATTACGCTTTTTTTACGACCCGAATTAAATTATCGTTATGAAATTTTCGAACCACAGACTGCCTATTCTGTCCGAGGCACTTCTCTGGGCTGTTTGTATCACCGTAATTATATATCATTTGTTGGATTATTCGAGCAGAATATGAATTACGTTTTTCATGCCCGCAAACCTTATTTTTCTTTCTTTCTTTTTTCGCGTTTAAAATCATTTTACGCACTGTCTTTTCTTCTCTGTTTATTTTTCTTCCATTTCCTTTCTTCTTCTGTGAGCCGTTTTAGAGAGGCTGAAGCAGCATCCGAAAACTATTAGAATTGATTACGATTTTATGCACCAAGATGGTATAATTAAATCCATAATTCATTACGATCAATCTGTAGTGGGTCTTTTCTTTTTATCTTTTGTGAGTAAAGCGATATTTCATGGCCCAAAAGAGTTGAAGAAGAAAGAGGAAAAGAAGGGCCCCTCAAATAGGCTACGGGCCACAAATTTCAAGCAAGCGCTCGTAAAACTGAATGCCATCCATCATGATGATAATTATAAATCAGCACGTGTCCAGTGTGTAAAAAGTTTTTGGTGGAAGTGGTCGTTAACCTCTCCCTGTGCATAGGGTTTACCTCAAAGCAAAGAACGTGTGTAGGATATACGGCCGTTGTGTAAGAAAGAAAGGGAAAAAAAAACACACACACACACACGATCGAGACTGTAATCATCGAATTATCACTTCTGCCTATCTGGAATTTTGGAATGGAACGAGAGGTAATAGTGAGGTAATTTGTGAAGAAGTACTTAGTAAGAATTGTGCTCAGTGTGATTGAATTCTTTTACGAGAGCCGAAAGAGATACAATGTTTTGTTTCGATGACCCCATGCTGTAGTCGCTAATTTCGCGAAGTGGAATCATTACAGGAATTCAATACGTAAAAAATGCTGAGTGATTTTTTTTAAAATTAAAATAATTATATGAGGCGGTGAAAGGCAAAGTGGTGTAAGTCACATTTTCAACTCTTTTTCTTTAACATGAGGGCAAAAATGTAATCTCCATGTTCAATTTATAGTGGAATTGCAAATAATTATTATTTGCAATATTATAATAATTATTATGAATTATAATTTGTTCAATTTATAGTGGAGTTTTTTGTAGTTTTTACAGTAAAACGCTTTGGATTTACACCACTTGACTTACTGACTCACACCACTTTGCCTTTCACCGCCTTATATATATATGGACATCTGTTATCTACTCTGAGCTACGTGTATAGGGGAAACCCTTGTACCTAGGGCCATCGTGTACCTAGGGCCACCATGCTTTATTTAAATAATTATTATTTTACAGCATTTTTACTCATTGGAGTGAGTGACAACATTGTTTCAAATCATAACAGCCATTTTTAATGAAAGCAAGAAGAAGCTATAGTTAAATAGAAAAGAAAGTCGATTTGATGATCAAAACTAGATTTTTCACTTCAATTTGAAGTCTTATTTTGTGAAATTAAGTGCAAACTTATGTTTTAATGTATAGCAGATATTTTTTGTAATCATTAAAGGAAAAAATTATATAAAAACAAAGTTTGGTTTCTGCAGATCTTTGGCTATGGAAGCCATTTTGCCAAAAACAACAACATCTTGTACCTAGGGCCATGGCCTCTGGTAGAAAAGAGGTGGACGAAAACTTGGCAAGTGTAGAGTTCTCACTGATACCCCCGAGAAAAATGAAAATCAAGCACAAATATTGAAAAAAGTAATTGATAAAAAAAAGGTTACGAAATCTGTGTTTGAAACAGAAAATTTATGTGGGATCATCAAGAAGACAATGGAGAAAAAACATACATTAGAAAGTGATGAAATAATAAACATTTCATCTTTAAGACATTGCCTACAATTAACATTTCTTCTTTACGAAGATTTTAGAAGTTGTGCATGAAAGAAATAATGCATACAAATTGTTTTTTTATTGTAAACAACAATTTCAGTTTTTGAAAATAACTGGCCCTAGGTTCAATAGTGTTATTGTACCTAGGGCCTTTTGTAACTTTTTTTAAATTTTCAGTATCATTTACAAGTTTTTTTTTCTACACTTGATGTGATTTTTATTTAAAGAGAATAAAGCACGTAATGTATACAAACTATTTTTATTATTGTAAGTTAGTTATACTTAAAGATACTGCCATTTGAAAATAGCCGGCCCTAGGTACAAGGGTTTCCCCTATAACTGGCCTCTGAGGATCTCGCTGTATTCTTCTTTCCAATTCTTAGGATTATATTTATATTATGTCCCCGGTGTCTGCCTTCGCAAAATTATGTAAACAAAATTAGAATATCTACAAAAACGAATCAAAATTAAACTATAGACACATTCTAGAGGAATATCAATGACATTTATTTCGAAAGGAATGATATTTACACAAATGTAAATGGCTCAACATGTTATGCTTAAAAAGTCCTCAAATAAATAATTTGGCTCCATAAACTGATAGAGGTTCAGGAGAGAGGCATAACTCACCATTCCATGAAACTCGTAATTTTAAATATCCGAATGTGTATAGGTCTTTTTTCTGGGAATACTCGGGGATGCGGTGTATCCCTACCTGTTTTTTAAAGTATTGTTTTGGCTTAACTTTACTGAAATTTTAAGGAACTTACGAATCATTTGTTAATATACAGTGGACGCTCGTTAATTCGAACTCGGTTAATTCGAACTTTCGGTTAATTCGAACTAATACCAAGGCCCCAAAAAACTTGTATTGGAGTTAATGTTAAAAATATCTCATTAATTCGAACTAAATTTTTATCACTTCGGTTAATTCGAACTAAGAATTTGACAAAAAAAATTCTTTTTCCTCGTTTAATGGAGAAAATACACACTGTATTTATTATTTTGTGTGTCAAAATTTCTTTTCTGTGTAAAGAGGCCCATGCCTGCATTCCTAGACTATTGCATGTCCGCTAAACGTTAGTAGCTATTGTCCTTCTTATTAGTGCTAAACGGAAAAAGCAATTTTCCTTTATTCGGATCGATTTTCTTAGAATTTCAGAAAAACTAGTCTTTACTATAGATTCTAGGGAGCTGCGTCAGTTATAACTGCAGTGCAGACAAGTTAATGTGGTCTAGTTTTTCTTCCTCATTGTGTGGTGTGAACGTGTAAAAATTCAGGATGTCTACACGTGGAAAGTGCAAAACCCTAACTTTGGAGACAAAGGTAGAAATTTTAAAGAAAGTAGAGAATGGTGAATGTAAAACAAAGTTAGAAACTGACTATAGAATTTAAAAAATGTCTTGTCAGCAAATTTGAAAAACAAGGAGTCAATTTTATATTCATGGGATAAATCAAAATTTGCTAGAGGAAGGAAACGCATGGGAAATACGTCCCAAGAAGTTCTAGAAAAAGCTCTTCTGCTATGGTTCCAGAATGTTAGATCTCTAAATTTTCCGATAAATGGACCCCTAGTGCTGACGAAGGCTGATGAATTGGCAATTTGAATGGGTATTGAAGATTTTAAATGCAGTGATGGATGGCTTTCTCGATTTAAGTCAAGGCACAATATTTCTTATCAAACTGTATGTGGCCAAAGCTCTGATGTAATCGAAGACGTATGCACTAATTTCGGTAGGAAACTGCCAGGGCTTTTCTCTACTTACCTGCCGAAAGATATTTCTAATGCGGCCATAATGGACAAAGCCATAATGGACTCTATTAAAACTCTGAAAGCATTTATTTAGATGGAACCTTCCTCTGAAAATGAATTGAAATGTTTACTTCAAATCGAGAAGCTGGCTGAACAATGTGGGCATCATAAACAGAACCAAACATCCATTTTACAGTTTTTCCCTCAAAGTGTAATTCATATTTTTAATAAAAGTTTACTTTATACTGCATATCTTCTGCTTCATTTTATGATTAAGGTAAGTCTGTATTGCTTTTTAATATGTTTAACTTTAGATAACATAGTATAATATATTTTCTGGGGTTATACATACTAGGAGTGTTTCTTCTTCAGTGATACACACTTAAAGTTATATATTTTATCTTAACATCGGATAATTCGAACTTTTTTCTGAGAACCTTCGAGTTCGAATTAACGAGCGTCCACTGTATAAGAAAAAGTTTTTTTTTAATTGCGAGTTTTTGTTCCCCTGTGTCGTGGTATGTGAAAACACGGCACTAAAAATACGCAGTGGCGTAGCGAGCATGACTGGCGCCCGGGGCACGATACCTTTGTGGCGCGCCCCTCCCCCTGAAAAACATATAGTAATATAATATATAGACCCTATATTGGCGCCCCCGATAAACATATAATAACATAATATATAGACCTTATATTGGCACTCCCCCCCAAAAAGCATATAGTAACATAATATATAGACCTTCTGTTGGTGCCCTCCCCTAAAAACATATAGTAATATAATATATAGACCTTATATTGGCGCCCCCCCACAAATTAATATAGTAATATAATATATATACCTTATATTGGCGCCCTCGCCGAAAACCATATAATAATATAATATATAGACCTTATATTGGGGCCCTCCCCTGAAAAACATATAGTAATATAATATATAGACCTTATATTGGCATCCACTTCGAAAACATATAGTAATATAATATATGGATCTTACATTGGCGCCCCTCTGCGAGTGGCGCCCGGGGCATGATAGACCCCCTTGCCCCCCCCTTTGCTACGCCACTGAAAATACGCACCTTTATTTGAGAAAACGCTGTATATCCACCTATTTTCTTAGAAAAGAAATACCATATGTATATTACATGATAATAGTGATTCTAACATTTTACCTTAACATCATTATACAAGATTTTTACTCGTACAACACGATTTCCTACAACGCGATTTCATACAACGCTTAATATATTAATCGCGTTATACGAAATTCTGCCGTATTTGACATCCAATATTTATCAACTAATCAGTATCCGCTAATCAGTAACTGGCATTAATTAGTCTATTGTTTGCTTAATACAACTTCTGTTTTTATTATATTTGTGCAAATTTTGTTCTCTTAATAGCGCAGTATACGTTTGTCATGATTAATAATTACCTTTCGTCGAACATTTATCCTTCCTGTTTAAAAACTAGTTGGCAAGGTAACAAACACCTGAAGAAATGTTGTTTTTTGAAATTTTTGGGCACGTGATCAAGAAAAGGATCGCCACCCCTGTAATAAGTTATGTGATGCTCAATACATGTACTGCGTTTTAAAAGATATAAAATTATCAATTTTTCGCAAAACAGAGTTATGTAGAAAAAGTGTTGTACAAGGCCGGTCCCATAGACGAGGCGACCGCCTCAGACGCCAAATTGAGACATTTTTACGGTATCTAAAACAATGCACAGGTAACACTCTTATAACACGGTAGATAGGTTCCTGGAAAATGCCGTGTTGTATGAAACCGTGTTATATGAGCCAGTACAAAAAGGGGGTTTACGTTCCGAAAACTTATTAAAAAAAAAAATTAAATTCCATATAAGAAACTTCCGGCTTTATTCCGGCATGACAGGATCAAATCAAGCATGACAGGATCAAAATGTACATCTAATCTAAGCAAAATCGAAAGTGGATCTGCCGACGTCATCAACACAAATTCGAACGACGGAGCGTTCGTCCACATGGGGGTATTACGTCACACGTGTAAACTGTGCATGACGCTTTCCACTATGACATCGGAATAGAGTTATAAATGCATAAATTTTTATTTGTTTATGCATTTTCATGTAAAGCCACTATAGTTCATTATTCCTTACGTCATTATTTTAAGGCAATTTAGTTTCTAAATGTGTTAAACAAAAATCATGTTATCTAGTGATGTAGAAGTACAGTGTTGTACAAAGGTTTTCGCATTTTTATTTATCCTTTTAAAGCGAAACCGTGTTACAGGTTGCAGTGTTATAAGAGGGTTTCCGCAATTTATCTTATCGTGTTAGAGCGAAACCGTGTTGTAAGATGCCGTGCTGTAGGAGGGCTACCTGTATTATAGAGATGCACTCATAGATTTTGCTGCAATGAAGGCTCTAAGAATGATTTAGTAATTTTTTTTAATTCAATAACAATTTACAGTAAAACCTCGTTTATCCGACCCTCGTTGATCCAGATCTCCGGATAATCCGAATCAGATTTGTAGACATTTGTATTTAAAGTCCCCGTTAATTAATAATTTTTAGCTATGATAGCAAGAACGTAACTACAAGTGCGCCAAATATTCGCTTTTTAGTTTGATTCAATGTACAATAAATTATGGCAATAAAATGTTTTTTGTTGAGTTTGAGAAAGCTTTACGAGACTTACCAATTCTTTGAGAAGAAATGATGTGAAATGTTATTTTTATATTTTTTGATGTCTTATAAACAACACTATGTAATTTTGTTACAAAACATAATTTTTTTATCGTAATAAACGGTAAGTCTGCTTAGTTAAGGATTTTGTTTTGCTTATTTATTATCCATATTACCCGGATTTTCGATTGTCCGGATTGCCTATGGTTCCAGTTAGCCCGTCTGCACACGGAGCAACTCAAAAGAAACTGATAACTGACTCAAATCACAAACCAGTCCGTGATGAGTCGCAACCTATGTAATTGAATGGAGCCACGCACACGACGCAACTGGTTACAAACCCGTCCGACGGGTTTGTAACCAGTTGCGCCGTGTGCGTGGCTCCATTCAATTACATAGGTTGCGACTCATCACGGACTGGTTTGTGATTTGAGTCAGTTATCAGTTTCTTTTGAGTTGCTCCGTGTGCAGACGGCCTTAGTCCGGACAAACGAGGTTTTATTGTACTTCATCATCATTAATGATCTTAGCACGGCAGTTGGTCGAAATACTCCATATTTTCTATTGAATTTTCTATTGAATTAGGATGGTGCACTTGCGAATGTTCAAACGAAAATCGACTTTTGTAGTAGATATGAGCTTTTTTTTTCTTTAAAAAAAAAGTTTATTTGTTCTGGGTAAAGTCTCTTTACGGTATAAGCCAAGGGTTCTTAAACTTATGTAGTCCGAGGACCCCCTCTTGAACAACATTTCTTTTTGCGGACCCCATCCCAACTCTAGGCATTATAAGTCGTTTTTGAGACTTCATTTCTGGCTCAATAATCTCATAGGCACTACGTTATAATAAATATTGGTAAAAATGTATCGCTGGTTATTTTAATAAATGGTCTTGCGCATTTATAGAGACGAACATTTTTACTAGGACATAGAATAAAAACTATAAAATTAATAAAAACAGTAGTAAAAAGAATCTTAAAAGTTACAAATCATAATACATTAAACTCATACAAACATTTCTTGGTCAAATATTGGTCAAAATAGATCTATCTTATTATAATATGTTTTCTGTAAATGATTTTTACTTAATGAGATGGGTGCAGTAGTTCTCTTGAAACCAGAACCGCAATGTCAGGCTCTATGTTGGAAAGATTTATTCTGAGGTGGGCCTCTACATTGAGTTTGTTTCTATACTTTGATTTCATATATATAACAGTACTGAAAAAGCCTGTATACATAAATATGTTGTGCAGAACGGAATCAAATGTCGTAGGGCTTCATTTGCAAGTGCAGGGTAATCAGATCTGAGAAATAACCAAAAGTTTGTGAGTTCATTTTTGTTGAATTGTAGTTTCAAAGACGTATCGCATGATAATTCCACGAGAATATCTTGTTCAAGTATAGATTGTTAAAGTCAAAATTGTTTCACGGACCCCCCAGTAATGGCTACGTGGACCCCCAGGGGTCCGCGAACCACAGTTTAAGAATCTGTGGTATAAGCTGTTATAAAAGTTTTAGGTATCTCTATAATATTCCAGCCAATAATTTAAAAGAAAAAATTTCCCCCCAAATCACAAATTTTTAACCATCTCTAATCCAACAGTATCCTGAATCGAAGGAAGCTAGTTCGTAACCCACAGAGCCGGGCAGAAATTTTTTACCACACTTCCTGGGGCAGGGTCAAAGCACGAAGGCACCCCTATCTTCACCGGGGCATCGAACCCAAAGGGGTGATGATCGCGCAACAATGACTCCCTCCGCAAAAAAAGGTCTTTTTGGCCATATGGAAAGGGTTACGGACTCGACTGTTACGTCACATTCCCTGCAGATGCTGGAAGCGGATAGGACCCCCTCTATTGTTGCGCGATAGCAAGATCCCTCTCGGCGTGGATTTTGGAACACTGGGAAAAGAGGGTAACGCCGAAAAAGGGTTCAAGGAACCGGAAATCGCAACCGGTTCAAGAAAGAGTTTCTGGTGTGTATGTACGTTTCCGGCAGTGAAAGCATAGAAAAATAGCTCGAAAAAGGGGTAAAAAAAAAAAGGCATCCGCTTTCACTTTACCTAGAGTGCTGAATTTCAATAGGTCAGTGGTCGTTAATCCTGTAGCGCGTAGTTGCCGAGTTTCGGTTGTTTGTTATTTACTTTTTTTTTTTCTCCCCCGAATCGTATTTCAGAATCCGAAGCTCTGCAAAAATTTTCGAAATCAGGTCTTCAGTTGATTTTTGCGTTTGGCATTGTGATAATATAAGACGGCTTCCAAAACTAATAAATTTCTCAATGAACCATGACACTGATAGTACCACTTGTTAGAGGATTGTGTCCCGTTTTACTCGTACGCTCTGGTTCTAACGGTTAAACCTCCGAAATCCGTGAACGGCGATTTCAATAAAACACTATAGGTCAGGGGTTCCCAACCTTTTTACAATTGCTGCTCTCTTGGGAATGAGATTAAAAACTCGGGGTACCTATGTTAAAATTAGTATTTTTTTTTAAATTTTTCAAATATAAATCAAAGTGGGACGTGTATCAAGGACATGCTAAATTCGTAAATACTTTCTCCATTGCTGATTTTATTCGTTTATTGAAAGATATAAGTCAGGAAAGATAGCCATTGAAGTATATCGGCCATCGAAATACTCGTGCTGGAAAGACTATAGTCCAAAATCCCGTACAGAATCAGGGACATGTTAAATTTGTAAATACTTTCTCCATTGCTGATTTTATTCATTTATTGAAAGATATAAGCCAGGAAAGATAGCCATTGAAGTATATCGGCCATCGAAATAGTCGTGCTGGAAAGACTATAGTCCAAAATCCCGTACAGAATCAGGGACATGTTAAATTTGTAAATACTTTCTCCATTGCTGATTTTATTCATTTATTGAAAGATATAAGCCAGGAAAGATAGCCATTGAAGTATATCGGCCATCGAAATAGTCGTGCTGGAAATACTATAGTCCAAAATCCCGTACAGAATCAGGGACATGTTAAATTTGTAAATACTTTCTCCATTGCTGATTTTATTCATTTATTGAAAGATATAAGCCAGGAAAGATAGCCATTGAAGTATATCGGCCATCGAAATAGTCGTGCTGGAAATACTATAGTCCAAAATCCCGTACAGAATCAGGGACATGTTAAATTTGTAAATACTTTCTCCATTGCTAATTTTATTCATTTATTGAAAGATATAAGCCAGGAAAGATAGCCATTGAAATATATCGGCCATCGAAATAGTCGTGCTGGAAATACTATAGTCAAAAATGCCGTACAGAATCAGTGGCACATTTCAGACTTAAAACAGGCCACGACTGTCTAGCAGAACATTTAAACCGAATTGGCATTCTAACCAAAAGTAAATGCCAGGTCTGCAGGGCAGGCAGTTATGAATGCAGATCACCTACTTACATGCCCAGGACTTGATCCGGAAGCCCAAAAAAGTGTGAACTTTGCCAAATTATACAGGAACGCTAGAAATTTGATGAACTTTCTATGAACTTTTAACACCCTTTATCTGACTTTGTTCACTGTTGTGCTTTATGCATCTATTCAATGTTTAGCTCTTTGCTGTTTGTGTTGCCTGTAAATATGGATTAATTTTCCAAATAAAGCCATAGGTAATATATATATATATATATATATATCGGGTAACAACCAGGATAACGTACATTAAAGGGGGAGATCAGCTTAAAACCTTCAAAATACTCAATTTTTTTTATTATGATTTAATTTTGAAGAATGAAACAGAAGGAATCTTTAAAAAAAATTGAAGTTGGTACTACAATTAGAACCGATTTTATGGCCTTATGTATAAACCTAATAGTAAAGTAATGTATAGAAACTTTAAATGGCTTTTTCTAAAAACTGTTATTTTCAAACTTGTGCGCACTATTTCTTCAAAACTAATGGTCACAAATTACTAAAATTTTGTATACATGTATATCTAGTACGTTTATACAATTTCTACCTAAATTTAGCTAAGTACATAATACTAATTTTTTTACAGAAATTTTTTTGAATTTTTTTTTACATTTCTTGTCCATTACAATAAATACACTTGTCTGAAAAATATTTTTATGTGAAATAAGCTAATTATTTTAGGTGGAGATTAAAGTATAACTTATGGATAGAGTATACAATTAATTTAATACGTATCTCTTAAAGTTTAAAAAGAAATCTGCGTGCAATGCATTGACCTAAGGTTCATTTTTCATAAAACATTGCTTTTTTTTTACACAAAATACTTCCTAATAATCTCCCAACAATTCTGATTTTGTTTTCTAGTAGATAAAGATTTGTACAAGTCACTCTAAAATATTGGTTTAAATTAATTAGAAATTAACTGATCGACAACAGAAATTAACTGATTTGGTATAATTAATAATGGAATCATATATAACTAAAAGTTTGTTTGCAGTTTGGGATATATGGACGAAGTTTTCTATTTCCTTTATATGTTTGTACTAGCTGAAAACCCGTGCTTCGCTACGGAGTACATTCAAATTAAATTCAACGGTCAATGTATGCAATTAATGCCAAAAATATGTATAAATACATTTATAATAAATACAACGATCAATGTATGCAATTGATGTAAAAAAAAAACCGAAAAAATATATTTATAAAAAAATCGTAACGGATATTTTTATAGACAATTTACAAAATTTTACATATTTTTATAGACAGATTTGAATATTTTGTAGAAGAAAATATTCAAATTAAATCTAATAGGACATACTAAAGAATATAGTACATTTTGATGAACATATCTTTTACTGTATTTTAATATTTTTTTGGATAATGTCCAATCGTCTGCCGCATTAGCAAGAAAAGAAAATTTTTGTTTTGTCTGTTTAGTTGTTATGCACGTGACGATAAATTTATTTAAAGTACAAGAAAAAGAAATCACGTTATCAGCATTTAATAAATTAAATTCTAAAAATTAATCTTTAAAAATTCGCCAAAAAATCAGAAAATGGAGGTAAAGATTCGAAAAATATTTCATTTTGAAGGAATTTTTAATGATCTTTCTCGTGATATAAATTTTATAACCCTCAAATAATTATTTAAAATGCAAACTTTAAAAAAGTTACTAAATTTTTTAAAGTAACAGCTTAAAAATTTAATTTTAAAAAAATCTGAGAAGAATTTTTCAAAAATCTTTCGTAGTGCACCCCTACACTATAAGAAGAATCGCCATGCAAAATTTCAGCCCTTTAGGTCCAGCGGTTTGGTCTGTGCGTTGTATGTCAGTCAATGAATCAGTCAGTTACGGAACTGTTTTATATGTATAGATAGATAATTGTCGAATCTCAGTTTTAAAGTCACCAGCTTCAAGGCTTATTATTTAGATTTCGGTCTTAATGTATTAATTATAATTAACTTGATTATCGAGGATCTGTTCAGGACATCTCGTACGACATCAATCGGCTTTCACATGACTGCTCTGACATATTCCAACCCCTTCTGCAAAAACCGTCCTCTTACATCCTTCAGCCAAATTACACCTGGAACGTCTTTACGCAAGGACCATGGAAATTTTCAACCCCCAAACTAGTGGCACCATTAAATAGGGATCATAAAAATGGTAAATAGCGAGTAATGTAGCATATAATAACCCGTAATACGTATTTGCCAACTTTGTAAATCAACCTCATCTCTAGCCAAAGCAAACAGCGCCTGAAAACTCCCTCGTCTTCCCTTTTGAATTTTCGGGGGATAGTTTTCTTCACTTCACTGAGATTGTTTATTCTGCCAGCGACTCCCGCTTCCACGGTCCATGGAGTAATGAAATGACAGAGCCTGTCGTTAGCGGCGTTGTCGAAATGGATGGAAATGGAAGCCCATTCAAATCACGTTGTCGCAGGAGATGAACTATTATTTTGGACGAAAATTCGAGGGGTTATTTTTGTCAACAATGCACTTGGTCGGAGATTTAACATTTTTAATGGCCGTTGTTATACGCGACGCTTCCACCGATTTACGATCCAAAAATGAAAGGGTTTATGAACGTTGGCGGCAGTCTTTTCGCACCGGGATTGAATTAGGGCGACGTTAAATATGATTCTCAAATGAAATTTTCGCCGCTCTCTCACTGCAATTTGGGGGAAAGTAAGAGTTCACAAGATCGGAAGGACCGTGGGACAGAGTATGGTGGGAGGAATAAGTTCATTGAGTTTAAAACTTTCTTTACGTGTTTCGGGCAAGGACTATAGACAGTTGGGCTGGCAAAAAACAGCTCTGAATTATTCCGGAATTAAATATTATATATGTGTGTGTGTGTGTGTGTGTGTGTGTGTGTGTGTGTGTGTGAGAGAGAGAGAGTGTGTGTGTGTGTGTGTGAGAGAGAGTGTGTGTGAGTGAGAGAGAGAGAGAGAGAGAGTCTCCAAATAATGGAAACACTCAGAAACATCATGAAAACCTTTATTAATACGGCGCATAATCACCTTTGTCATGTAATACCACCTGATTCACCTTGGAAGTGGATTATACAAGTCATGAATAGTGGTTAAGAATATATTATACCATTCTTCAGGGAAAAATCGTGAAAGGTCCTGTAGAGATGCTTTGGTGGATATCGATACCTAGCTCTATCCGCTTATACACAATATAATATTGACTTCTTTTTCATGCTCTTCAAACCAATACTTGATAGATTTAGCTGTATATATGGAGTAATTATCATCGTGGAGAACACCATCTCCTGCAAGAAACAATGTTTGCACCATAGGATGGACTAGTCGATGGACTAGTCTAAAATTTCGACATAGTCCTTCCCATTCAATCTCCCCTTTAGGGTTATAATAGGGCCTGAAGAAAACTATGATATGCCATCCCAAACCCTGATAGATCTATCTCCGTGACTTACAGTTGATATGAAACAGCCAGAATCTTACGCTTGTGTAGGTGTTCTCCAGACATACGCGCGTCCTGTTGCGAGGAACAATGTGAACAATGATTCGTCTGACCAAATGCCGTTTTTCGACATATTACTCGACCAGGATTTGCGCTCGTGGCAACATTGCGGACGATTATTTGTATTGGCATCTATTACGAGTGGTTTGGGAATAGCTACTTTTCAGTAAAATTTCTTTGGGAATTTCCCTTCTACATCTAATGGTTGATACCGGAACATGCAGATGCAGATTGAGCTCTTCGGCCATTTTGGTTGCAATAGTTTTCTTTCTTCATGTCACAACCCGCTTCAATACCTCGTCCGTCTCTTTCACTCAGCTCTCCCTTTCGTCCACTATTTTGTTTGGCAAAGGATGTTTTTCCTTGCACTCTGAATGCTATTATGACTTTCGATACCATAGCTCGAAAAACACCAATTAGTCTGGGGGTTTCAGTAACAGATACTCCAATTTAAACGCGCTCAAACAATTTGCCCTTTTCACCAGGTCTGCAAATTTTGACATTTTACCCTGTTCCCACCAAAAAGCACGATGCCCTTAGCTTTATTACTGCTACCTGTCAGTAGAATAATACATACACTATATTATATAAAAAAATACCGGTGGCCAGACTTGTTTTTTAAGGAATGCGAAGTACATTCATTAACACCACTGATATTGACAGGTATTTCCATTATTTTGATAACCACCTGTATATATATATATATATATATATATATATATATATATTATAAAGGTTACGAAAGCTCTGACAACCGACGGTCATATACTCAACTAGACTTCCAAATCAGTCCACTGTTTGTGTGTGTATGTATGTATATATATATATATATATATTTATATATATATATATATATATATATATGTGTGTGTGTATATGTATGTATGTATATGTATATATATATATATATATGTGTGTGTTTGTGTGTGTATGTATGTATATATATATATATATATATATATATATATATATATATATATATATACATACATACACACACACACACACACACACACACACACACACTTTCAGCAAGCGTGATTGCTCCAAGGAAGACATCTTATCTGGGACCATGATTTCCTGTTATCAATTTCCTTGAAAATCCCAGTTGAAGGGAATGGATGTACGTTGCTTATTAAGTATGGTACTTTGGCATTTTATCTGTAATACTCGTAGTAGCGATGTGAGAATAATCCGGTCATGGGTAAACAGGAGTTCAGAGTAGTCTTATCTTTTGTTGGAATCACTGTAACAACAAATCTGCCACACGCATATTCTCATATTTTCCTGCTTCACTTGTAACAGCTTTGCTTAGTCGGGAGTCGAGCTCCTGACCCCCTGTTGGCCTGACGGTTGTGTTGAGTATTATACTTTCAAAAGCCATGTCATACACTTCCCTACCGGTACTTATGTGTTGAAAAATCGAAGATCTGTTGGGCCAGAACGACCGGGCCCGAAGAAATTTAGGCCCTTCGCGCGTATGGTTAAAATGTATGAATGCTCCGAGGGAGATGCGGGACGAAATTTCTTTCTCTTACATGCTTTTTACCATGTTTTTATTAACTCGCTTTCTTGTTTGTTTGTATGTGTGTTTTTCCAGTACAAATCAATTGATTTTTAACTAACTTCACGACTAGCTAGACATTTGAAAGTTTTAGAATAGTTCAGAACACGATGACAATGCATTATTTTAATACTTTTAGCCCTATTTAAGCAGGATTGAATTCATTTTCAGTTAATTTTGACTGGTGCAGCCATCTATCGGCCGGGACGGGAACGAAAAGTTAAACGAAAGTTAACTTCCAATTAACTTCATTTTCTTTCAAGTTGTTGGGGATAATTCATCAAAAAAAATTTACAAAGTATTTATTAATACATAGAATTGTCAAATTTATAAGATTCAACAGAAAATTTAAAAACATGGTATATAAAAAGTTCTTTTTATCTTGTAATTATGTATATTAATTACTGCATATATCTCTGTCTAAAACTGCCAAGTATCAATTGTTTGTTTATAAAGATTAGCTGGAAACTCAAACAGGCCTTTTCTTTACATCAACGTGATCCGATATATATATTCACTTATGGGATTTGCTATTGGCTAATTGTTAAGCACAACTCCAATTGATAACCCTCACATACTAGCCAAAATAATTCACCAAAAAAATTTTTAAAAAGTATTTATTAATACATAGAATTGTCAAATTTATAAGATTCAACAGAAAATTTAAAAACATGGTATATAAAAAGTTCTTTTTATCTTGTAATTATTGTAAAATTTTTTTCCCCTTGAATGCGTGTTTATGTAAAGATTGCTAGACAACAAAGAAAAAATTTAAATGTTGCCCTAAAAAAATAAAATAGATTTTGTAAGGCTCAAATCATACTGTGATTTTGTTGTATCTGTGGAACCAGTTCCTCTACGACAGTGTTTCCCAACATGTGGTACGCGGAACACAGGTGGTCCGTGAGAGCCTCAGGAGTGGTCCGGCACCACATATAAAAATGTTGCCAAACAAATGGGGATTTTGAAAGCAATGTTCTCATTGAATTTTAAGTAGATGGGCAGAATATATCCGATGGCTATCAGGTGTTAAATTAAAATGTCTGAAAATGTTAACATAATTATTTTATTATTGGAATATGATACAAAATAATTTGCATACCCTCGGCAAGTACCCCCCCCCCCTCAAGTTGGAGGGGGTTGGGGTGGTCCGCACAGGGTTCATTTTCTGGCTTAGTAGTCCGCAGACTCCTACGGGTTGGGAACCACTGCTCTACGAGTATTTGCTTAAGATTTCTGCTAGACAAAATTAGACTAAACAATTTATTTTTAAAACTTTTCACAGGAAAGTTAAAAAAAATTTTAGGATCTAGAAAATTTTATCAACAACAAAAAAAAGGGGCTTTAGAGAATTTTTTGCTAAAAAAATATTTTTCCTTAACATATATATAAATATATATTTAAAAATTTTAAGGAAACCAATTGAAGTTACTATCTACGTCTGTTGTTCCTGGCTTCTTTACCATTTTGAAGGTATGGATCTAAATAACGAGAAACTGGTATAAACTTTAGAAACGAAAAATTCCTTATCTTGATTCTTTCAATTTCTCTATTTAAATGCGAGCAATCGTAAAGGACACGTTTCAGTCTTTTATGATCTAACTTCTTTTCTAGATATCGATATTCAAATGATGTAATTTAAGTATCGACACATCATGCATCCCATCACTTGTATGCGACTGTTCCATAGAACTTACAACACCATGACGGTCCCATGTGAATGTTGCGTCGCCAAATCAGGCAATTCCACCTGCCACTTACGTTTTCACTAGTGAAATGAATTAGTTTCCCGCGTCTTCTATACCGGGGCAACAGCTTGGCTCCTTAAATTCGCAATCGCCTTAATTCGATCAGCTTGCGGGAGTAAGCCCTGTTTGGGATAAGGAATTACTTTCCCTCTCTACTGTCTTCGATCAGTTTCATTGTCCTCCTTGAGATAATCCGCTTCCAGTGCTGGTCGGTTCCCGATTTATGCGAGTACGTGTTTCGTGGTGTACACTATTACGGCTGTCTTAAGGACCCCCCAGTACGATTGTCGTTCTTTCGAGCAGAGCGGCGACATCAAAAAACACAGGGTCCAGAATTCCATTAGGGAATCATTAATCTCGCATTTCGCATTGTCCCGCAGAATAATAATCAGAGCCTAATAACAGTGCCCGGAGTGTAAAAAAGCAACGATGCGGCCGGACCACGAAACCTCTTAATAATGCGCCTTTAAGGCTTATTTCCGTAGAGTAAGGACTTAAGGACGTGCACCTTTTTCTTCTTTTTTTTTTTTTTTTTTTTTTGTCGCCATCGCATGTTGCGAGATTGATTTTTGTCACACTAAGGACCTGTTCACATAGAATACGTCAGCGTTAAGGATTCCGTTGGCGCTGATTGGTTAAATGTGTCAATGGTAGGTATATCATTGGTTAACGCGCACTTTTAATACAAAAAATAAGATTGAAATTTACGGGTGCGTGTTATACGCCGGATATAAAAGTGACAAAAAGTAAAGCGAAGATGAACATAAAAAAAATTAGATTTCTACGCTACCTAAATGCTGTTTATTTAAAAGAAATAACATACCTTATGAACTTAAAAATTTTTAATTATCGGATAACATGAATAGTTCGTCATACTCGTCTTCCGTTAAATCTTCAGGCACATCATCGAATTCTGTTTCTGAAAGAGCGTTCTGAAAGAGAAAACATGACTCCTAATTCCGCGAATTCATTCCGGTCAGAAATGCGTTCTTACCCCCTATTTGCAGAATTATTTACTCCCTCAAGCATCCCCCCCACACACATATACATATTGTTCCCCTTATCGCTCGTCAATTCAGTCTACCATTATTGGAAAGCCTGGGGAAAATCCTTCGAATGAATGACTTGAAAAGATAAGAGCATCGCACATGGACATTTCAAATTTCTTCGTCAAGAAAAGGGGGGGGGGGTCGCGGTATACGGAGAATATACCTAAAAATTAAAAAATGTAGTTTAAAATTATAGGTGCGCTTTATACGCCCGAAAATGCGGTACGTACGTACGTACGTACGTACACACACACACACACACACACACACACATATATATATATATATATATATATATATATATATATATATATAATATATATATACATACAGTGGGATCTCGATCGATCGTTTTCGGATCCATCGTTTTCCCGTATGTGTCGTTCATTTCATCCAGTCCCAACGATCATATTGCTTTGTTATGTTTCCGCATCTATCGTTTTCCCGCATTTATCGTTCATTTCAATCGGTCCCTTGAAAAACGATAGATCGAGATTCCACTGTATATATATATATTTATTTATTTCAAAATAAAAACAAAACTCAAAGGATTACATCTTTGGAGAAATAGTCTCAGAAAGTGATAAAAACACCAACGTATGCTAATCGAAATCACAGCCGTTTTTCATCACATTTCATCGTCTTTTTCCATGTTTGTATTAACTCGCTTTCTTGTTCGTGTGTGTCTTTGTCCGGAAATTAAAAAGAATTTTTAATTTCTGTGATTACTTTCCTGGTTATAGGCATTTGTATTTAATTTAGATATTATGTGGTTAGTAATAGCAATAACTTTAAATGTGTTTTTCTCAAAATAAAAAATTTCATGTCGTACGAATATTCAACTGCCCCAGGCGCATTTCTAATTATCGTATTGCTTTGAAATTTAAGTTTTATATGCTTAACTGTATATCAAATAAATCTTATTGAAAAAAAATTATGCTTCGTAGCTCAGAATTTCTAAATTTTGTACTCGAAAAGATGATTTATAGGTATTTTGCGTAATAAAAAGTGAGTTTTCAATATTATTATTTTTTTCTCTTTATATTTTAAATGAATGCTTAAAATAAGCAAAATGTTTCATTGTTAGTTCTATAAGATTTCCTGTAAATAAAAATTACCATATTATATGCAAAAGAAATGCGCATGGAACATTTTTCATTAGGCCAATTTTCGATATAATTAATAATTAATAATTCATAAATTGTTAATATTTCATCTTTAAATTTCAACCTCTTTTACATATCTATGGTACTAATCACATATTCAAATTTCAAGCAAATCCATTCAAAACATAAAAAGTTAGGTTTGAAGGTCCACTGTCCCCTTAATGACGTGTCTTATTTATTGCAAAACAATTTTATTTTCAGAAAAAAAAATGTCGTGGGCCGGTGGAGAAGTGTATCTGAGCAGAGGAATCTAAAAGGAAAAATTAATTTATTTTCGAAAAATTATCGAATTTATTCGCATTTATTTTTTGAGGGGGCAGTTCACTCAAAAAATCTCATTAAACCCCCATTGTTAATCCTTAACGAGTAGCTTTTGAATATAAAGAGGCATGAAACGAGTCCGATTCTTCAATTTTCAATAACAAGAATGGATTTAAATATATTTGATTAAATTTCACGAAAATAAATCTCCAGTTCACCGTCCTCTCCAAATTAGCCCCGGATTCTTTGTGGGCGATGAACAATTGGAGAGTGTTACGCAACAAGGAACCAACTCACACTTAACTGAAAAGAGAAAATTGCGTTTTAATAAAGCATTAAATTAGGAATTCCTCTTCCTGATGGTTAGTTTATCAGTTAATAAAGACAATATTATTTACTCTAGAATAATAAAGATTTTTTTTCCCCCGCCATATAATTAAACATCTGGCGCACCTCTCCAACTATTTAACCCCACTTTTAAGCATTTGTGGGTTGGTACAATACCACCCTGCAATTGTTGGCCCAATGAGTTACAGGTGGTCTAATATCTGTTAAAGTAATTAACGCAAATCCGTGCTGGGTGATGGTTGAATAGCTAGGCATCTGGTACCAGAGTGTGTAGGTTCGAGTGGGTTCTTTCGAGTGTGTGGGTTCGATATATACAGGGTGTTTCATATTGAATGGGACAAAAAGAAAGCATACCTGTGAACGCTGTAATTACTTTATTTTGATAAATCAGACTTACAGTGAAACTATAGTTATCCAAGTTTCTGTAGATGTTCTATGTGTGTCCCTCCGGTGACACGGCAAATATCTATGCGGTATTCCAGTTCCTGGCACACTCGTGATAGAATATCCTTTGTTAATGATTCGAGAACTTCAGTTATCCGCTGCTTCAGTTGCTGTAAGTTCTTTGGGAAATAGAGGCACGAACACTCTGTCTTTAACAAAACTCCGTAGGAAAAAATCACAAGGAGTTAGATCTGGGGATCTCGGTGGCCAACAAAACAATGGCATATCGTTTGACCCAGTGCGATTTATCCTGCATGCACTGAGAAAAAATAGTCGGTTAGTCGTCGGAATAAGTAGGTTCTGCAACCCTTTTCGTGTGGGTTATTGTGAGACATGAGTTAAACAAAGCACTATCCGTGTTTTTGATAGCGGATGTAAATGAGTTAAAATACTACCGAGTTATCGTTACTGAGTTATCGAAACAAGTGTGTTAAATAACTCACATGTCGCGAGTCTTTTATACTCAGTTTATTGAATTGGAGAACCATATTCAATTATTAAAACGTAAATATTATGTGACTTGAAAGGTTGAAATGGAGTTCATTTGGAATGAAAATGTTTAGTTGCACTTAAAATTTTATACATTACTTTTCATTGGAGAATAAGTTAATTTTTGGTATATGGATGGCGCCATTTCGATTAACAGTGCCTCCAGCGGCGATTTCATAATCAGAAGATTTTTCGATGTTGCTAGATAAAACTTGTATAATTGTAGTTTCAGAATTAATTTGTTTCGGATAAATAAATCAATTGCAGAATTTGTACTATGCTATCCTTTTTGTCCCATTCAATATGAAACACCCTATATATATCTCACACTTGGCATGAATGGTTGTAACCATTCAGAATCGGCTTTAAAGGACCTTCAACCACGAATTTTCAATTTTTAACTGTATATACAGAATGAGAATAATTAATATTGTTTTTTACTACATTAAAGAACATTAGAATTCAGAATAAGGATTTTTTGCAGAATAATGCCCGTTTTTCAAAAATGCTAACATTTTTGAAAATTCTCCATGCGTATTCTATACGATTTTAAAACCTTAAATTTTTTTATTTAAGTATGAATCAAAAGTAAATTAAAAAAAAATATTTCTCGTTATTTTAACGTAGGATTACGTTCCTCCACAACGGCCCTCCGGAAAGCAAAGTTTCAGATGTCCTGCGTCGCGAGTTATAATTTTGGTAGAGCGCCAAACCCAGTCTGTATCGCTTGAGCGATCAGTAAACAGTTAAACAGAAAAGTACCAAAATACATCAAATTTATATATATATTTATATATATATATATATATATATATATATATATATATATATATATATATATATATATATATATATACAGAGGAATCTTGATCGATCGTTTTCGGATCCATCGTTTTACCGTATGTACCGTTCATTTTATCCAGTCCCAACGATCATATTGCTTTGTTATGTTTCCGCATCTATCGTTTTCCCGCATTTATCGTTCATTTCAATTGGTCTCTTGAAAAACGATAGATCGAGATTCCACTATATATATATATATTTATATACATAACACATTCATAAATATATACATACAAAAGAGGTAAGCTAAGTAATCCTATGTTAATAGCCCGCGGTAGTTTCGTTAGAAGAGACTACCTGAAATTTTTTACTTTTGTTTTTTTATATTGACTTTTTATTAGTATCTACAGTGTTCTTTATTTGTATTGTACACGTAACAAGGATTTTAATTTTCTTAACATTAGATTTAATTAACGTGTTAAGCAGAAATTTTTGCGTTCGTTTCGTTTAGTTTTATGTGTCGAACATAATAAATCTTATTTTGAAAAGACTTACGGGACTTTTACTTACGACGGTAACCCTTATTTTAATTTCAAACTTTTGACCGTTCCTGCTAAATAAACACATCTCTATATTTAAGTTGCTAAGCCGACTTTTGGGGGTAGTTAAAGACTTTTTGGGCAGTCCGTGAGAGAAAACTACTGCATCCATTTACTTCATTTTGGTCTTAAACGAAAGACTGTAATCTGTAGATTTGTCAAATTTGGTTTTTGTAACTGCAATTCCTATTAATGAGCAATAATTTGCAATTAAAAATTGATTTCTGCGCATGCTCAGTGGCATGTTTAAATCTGTCTTTAGAAACTCAGTGTTTCTGCGCATGCTCAGTGACATTTTTAAGTCTGGCTTTAGATACTAAGCACGAGGCTGCTTAAACACATTAATTTTTTTCTGCACATTCTTATGATTTTCTACATTTGGCAATGATGTGTTGAGTATAATTTGTGTATTAGTACATTTATTTACTATCTAGCCGTCATGTTTTGACAGGTACCAGCTAGTAATAATGAAAACAAATAAAATGTCATTCTAAGGCTTAAAAACGCTTAAAGTTGTCATGAAAATGTGTTTTATATGTATAGGGTGTTATTAGATGGACCATTGAACTAATTTTCGTGGTCTTCGGTTAATAATTGAACCCGTTTAATACGCAAATTTTGATCGGTGCCTTGATTCGCGTATTAACGGGGTTCGGCTGTATTTTGAAAATTACATAGTAATATTTATTGCTTATGTATTCCTTTCGTAATATTTTACATCTAAAAATAATATACAGTAAAACCCCGTTTACCCGGCCTTCGTTGATCCGGATTAGATTTGTAGACATTATTTTTATTTAATGTTCACATTAGATAAAAATTTTAAACTATGATAGCAAGAACGTAACTACAAGTACGCCAAATATTCGCTTCTTACTTTGATTCAATGTACAGTTCCTGCATAGATTGTACAATAAATTACGGTAATAAAGTGCTTCTTGTTGAGTTTAAGAAAGCTTTACTAGACTTAATCATTTCTATGTTAAGAGGTGATGTGAAAAGTTATTTTTATAATTTTTAATGCCTTGTAAACAATACTATGTAATTTTGTTACAAACCTTTTTTTACCATGTTTTTATTATCTCACTTTCTTGTTTGTTTGTATGTGTGCGTGTGTGTGTGTTTGTCCGGTACAAACCTTGCAATCGATTTTTAACTAACTTCCCGACTATTTAGACATTTGAAACTTTTAGAATAGCTCAGAACACGATGACAATGCATTATTTTAATACTTTTAGCCATCTTTAAGCAGAATTCAATTCATTTTCAGTTAATTTTGTTTTGTACACTGGTGCAGTCATCTATCGGTCGGAACGGGAATGAAAAGTTAAAAGCAAGTTAACAAGTTAACTTCCAACTTCATTTTCTTTCAAGTTGATGGGATAATTCATGAAAAATTTTTTAAAAAAGTATTTATTAAAACATAGAATTGTCAAGTTTATATGATTCAACAGAAAATTTAAAAAACATGGTATATAAAAAGTTCTTTTTATGTTGTAATTATTACCATGTTTTTATTAACTCGCTCTCTTGTTTGTTTGTTTGTGTGTGTGTTTGTCCAGTACAAATCTTGCAATCGATTTTTAACTAACTTCCCGACTGGCTAGACATTTGAAACTTTTAGAATAGTTCAGAACGCGATGACAATGCATTATTTGAATACTTTTAGCCATCTTTAAGCAGATTTGAATTCATTTTCAGTTTTTTTGTTCTGTAGACTGTTGCAGCCATCTATCGCCCGGGACGGGAACGAAAAGTTAAACGCAAGTTAACTTCCAATTCTCGAGCTAAACGTTTGATTACGCATTTGATAATTTTCTTTCAAGTTGATGGGATAATTCATCAAAATAATTTTTAAAAATATTTATTAAGGGGACACATACCTTTTAAAGGCCAAGAGACTCGACAAACGTATCACTATTTTCATTCAACAGTAGTTACTAAAAATATTTATTCAGATATATGAAAATTTTAAGGTGAGTTAAACACTCTTGCTTCATTATAAATAGGGCTCTCAGTTTTATCTAGCTTGATGGGAAATTTTTTAATTGTTTAAAATTTTAACCATTGTTTTTTTCATTGTTATGCCATTTTGCACATGATATCACCAAACAGTTGGCTAGAATACCCTGAAATTTTATACACGGGCAATATAAACAAGTATCATTAAAATGACCTACTATTATGTCATTCTGCCATAAAATTTTAATTACAGCAAAATTTATCAAATTTTTTTTTCCGAAATTTAAAATTTAAAAAAAAAAAACCTTTTTTTCTATGAAGAATTTTGATTTCATAGTAGTTCATTTTAAAGATATATTACACAACATAATTTTAAAACTGAAAAATTATGTATATTCATTAATATACGGATGCAAGTCTGGGCGCGTTACCATAATAATGAAAAAAAAACTATGGTTGAAATTTAAGAAATTAAAATATTTATCCTCAACGTAGAAAAAATTGAAAGCCATATTTATAAAAAGAAAAAGTGTTTAACTCGCAGTAAGATTTTCATATTTCTGAATAAATTATTTTAGTAACTACTGATGATTAAAAATAGGGATATGTTTGTCTAGTCTCTTTGCCTTTAAAAGGTATGTATCCCCTTAATACATAGAATTTTCAAGTTTATAAGATTCAACAGAAAATTTAAAAAACGTGGTGTATAAAAAGTTCTTTTATCTTGTAATTATTAGATTTTTTAATGCCTTGTAAACAATACTATGTAATTTTGTTACAAACCTTTTTTTTTTAATATTTATAATATGCCTATTCTCAAAAGGCTTCGCGGGCCGTATGTTGTGCAGGGCTGATTTAACTCAGCGTATAAACTTCAGTGGGTTGGTTCTTTTTGCATAACTCTGTCTAATTTAAAGTAAGCCGTGACTTGATGAAGCAATAACACCAGACAATGATCAGTCGTCTGCTCCTAGGTTATAATTCGTTCCCGATGCGGTAGCCGGACGATGGCCGAATAGCTAGGGCGCTGGCATTCGGTACCGGAGTCTGTGGGTTCGAGTCCCACTCTTGGCATGGATGTTTGTAGCCGTTCGGAATCGGCTTTAAGCTGTAGGTCCCGGTCTAATTAGCCCTCGTGTAGCAAAAAATGACCGTAGCGCTCCAAACCAAACCAAACCAAACCAAACGTTCCCGATGCGAGTGGAGTTGAGTTATGACAGTCGAGTAGGGATTGCAGAACCGGACAAAAAATTCAGTACCAGGTTTCAGTCCTCAAATTTTTCCAGAACTGGGTACTCGGATTTGATATAATACATAAACCACCAAACATTTGCCCTAAATATTAAAGAAACAACTATCTGTATATTTAAGTCGCCAAGCCGATTCTTTTGTGCGGTCCGCGAAAGAAAACTACTGCATATATTTACTTCATTTTGCATATCAGGAGTTATTACACGAATTGCTTGAATGATACGCTTCTTCAACTCATCCACATTTGCAGTTTTTTGTTTATACACAACGGATTTAATGAATCCCCAAGCAAAAACGTCTAATAACTCCTCATATGCTACGAAACACTTGGAGAGAACTGGATTACCATTAGACGTTAGTCGTGCTACAAAAGGTGCACACATCGAAATCTATGATACTATGATTGATATCTATGATTGATATTAAAACTTGGTGATATGTTATTTCTATTTAAATACATTTTTAAAAATTCTAATGGGTAGTTCCGTAAATATAAGTCATGACATTTGGATCCTTTAGCTCGGACACCCTGTATTTAACCCACCTATTGGCCCTTGCAATAAATAAGTGATAATCCCTCTCCTTCGTCTAGATCAGGGGTTTCCAACTTACAAGTGTCCAAGGGCCGCAATCGAAAACACCTGTGTAGTGGCGGGCCGCAATTTAATGAGGACCATACCCAGGACATTTTTTCTTGAGGGAGGGGGATTTGGAGGATTTGTGTATAGTATGTACTATGAAATTTTTAAAAATTCGAGGATGAACCTCCAACAACGACCTTGATTATAACTGGCCAACTTTCGTTAAATTACACAGACACACACAAAAAAAGTCAAATAAGGAGTGGGTATTTAAATAAGAAGTGGGGGGGGGGTATGAAATAGAACATGAGTGGACATCCTACTTTTCATGGAATTCGAGGAAAATCAAAGTTTTTTGTAAATGAACAGCATTTGAAAACAATAAAGATTTTTACAAAAACATTTTTCGTTAACTAAGAATATGTAAATTGATGCTGCAAATTATTTTCCTAGAAGTCTTCGCGTTCCGCAAAAAAAGGCACCGCGGGCCGCCAGTTGGAAACCCCTGTTCTAGATACAGTACTTAAAATCTTTTCTCGTTTGTTGGGCCAAAGTTACCCCAGTTCGCGGTATAAACCAGGTAGATCAAATAAGGAAACGCTGAATAAATCTCTGGACACGATTGTCTGAATGCTTCTTTGTTCCGTGTCGGACTCGAGAACTCTCCTAATTGTTCTCAGGGGCGTTCTGGACAGTCTGTGGACGGGAGTCGTTCTGGACACGTGTTCTGCACTCAGAAATCAACTATACTGCGGGGAAACCAGTAAGCTCATAGCTTAGTTGCTAAATGACTGGCATAAAAAAAAATCTCTTTATATGTAGAACTAGCTGAAAACCCGTACTTCGCTACGGAGTACATTCAAATTATATACAACGGTCAATGTATGCAATTAATGCCAAAAAAAATAAATATATATATATATTTATAATAAGTGCGAAGATCAATGTATAGAATTGATGTAATTAATATATATATATATATATATGTATATATATATATATATATATATATATATATATATATATATATATATATATATATATATATATTTATAAAAAAATCGTAAGGGATATTTTTTTTTTAATAATATCCCATCGTCTGCCGCATTAGAAAGAAAAAAAATATTTTTTTTGTCTATTTAGTTGTTATGCACGTGACGATAAATTTATTTAAAGTACCAGAAAAAGAAATCACGTGATCAGCATTTAATAAATTAAATTCTAAAAATTAATTTTAAAAATTCACCAAAAATCAGAAAATTGAGGTAAAGGTTCGAAAACGATTTCATTTTAAAGGAATTTTTATGATCTTTCTCGTGATATAAATTTTATAACCGTCAAATTATTATTTTAAATGCAAACTTAAAAAAAGTTTCTAAAAGAGCTTAAAAATTTAATTTTAAAATATCTAAGAAGAATTTCTCAAAAATCTTTCTTAGTGCACCCCTACACTATAAGAAGAATCGCCATGCAAAATTTCAGCCCTTTAGGTCCAGCGGTTTGGTCTGTGCGTTGTATATCAGTCAGTCAGTCAGTGAGTCAGTTGCGGAACTGTTTTATATATATAGACTAGCTGAAAACCGCACTTCGCTACGGAGTACATTCAAATTAAATACAATGGTCAATGAATGCAATTAATGCCAATATATATATATATATATATATATATATATATATTTATAGTTATAATAAATACGACGATCTATATATACAATTGATGTAGAAAAAAAATATATATATTTATAAAAAAATCATAAGGGATATTTTTATAGACAAAATAATGTCCAATCGTCTGCCGCATTAGCAAGAAAAAATTTATATATTTAGTTGTTATGCACGTGACGATAAATTTATTTAAAGTACCAGAAAAAGAAATTACGTGATCAGCATTTAATAAATTAAATTGTAAAAATTAATCTTTAAAAATTCACCAAAAATCAGAAAATAGAGGTAAAGATTCGAAAAATATTTCATTTTAAAGGTATTTTTATGATCTTTCTCGGGATATAAATTTTATAACCCTCAAATTATTATTTCAAATGCAAACTTAAAAAAAAGTTACTAAAACAGCTTAAATTTTAATTTAAAAAAATCTAAGAAGAATTTTTCAAAAATCTCTTTTAGTGCACCCCTACACTATAAGAAGAATCGCTATGCAAAATTTCAGCCCTTTAGGTCCAGCGGTTTGGTCTGTGCGTTGTATGTCAGTCAGTGAGTCAGTTACGGAACTGTTTTTTATATATAGATTAGAAATCGTTTGGGAAAAGAAAGTTTTAAAAAAAAATGAACTCTTGAGATCGGTCCTTAAAAAAATTTTAAAATGGTAATTATATGTCCTCGAAACGTACTTTATTATTGAACTAGGAAAAGGGTAACAGCCATGTTGAAATTCCAAATTCTTTGTATGTCCAGGAAAGCAAACCGCGTTTGTGAGTCGGCAAGCAGCCAGTTCCTTAGAGAAATATACCCTAAATCTTCGCTCTGGGCATGCGGCCTTTGTCATAAAACCATTCCTCACGATTCCATTGGTCGAGGGAGGCGTGTATTATGTTCTCACCTCTCTCTCTCTGCGTGAAAAATGGTTCCCCTGGCCGAATTTTGACACCTCCAATAACCGCATCGCTTATTACCGGAGTCTTGCAAGGGTCCTTTACAAGAGCCCTTTCATCTGCTGCCTGATATCGAAGTTCATCAGACGGTCCCATCAATTCTTCGCATTCTACATCTTTGTGTGTCTACTGATTATCACGTACATATATCGGCGGCGCTCTTGTGCTTTTTTTCCGTAATTAGTCTTTTGTTAGATGCCGCCACCGAGGAGTTTCGCTGCTTTCCTTTTATTTTCGACATCGGCTGGTAATGATATCTCAATCCGTGGTGAAAGAGGAATCGATCGCGCGCACACGCACAAAAAAAAAAATAAGGGGGAAGGTATCGGGTTATTTATTACTGCCCAGAGAGAGAAAAATGTCTCAATTATATTTCATGTTTTGGAGCAATTATTTTTCGGGAAAGCTTAGATATTTTTCCTTTTACATCGTCTTGTGTCAGTTATCGTGGACAGTCACTTTCACTCTAACACGTTGTTTACGTTCTTTTAAAAACAATTTTTCTTTTTTTTATGCCTAAGAGCTAATGACAGTAAAGGGTATGCTAAAAGGGAGTCTTTAAAGTTGACGAAAATAGGATGTAAAGCATTGTTTCTCGTTAATTGCTTTCATACGCGTGGCACCAACTCTTCTAAGTTAATCTTGCTCGCTACTCTTAAATCCTTTGATCTGTACGATCTTTGATTTTTTTTTTTTCTTCTTCCTGCTTCAGAAAACTTCGTAGTGGCGTGGTCGAAAGATCTGTCGATTCACTGCTAATACAATTGGCTTTTATCGCTGACTAGCTGAAAATCCGCACTTCGCTACGGAGTACATTCAAATTAAATGCAACGGTCAATGTATGCAATTAATGCCAAAAAAAATAAATATGCATATACAATGGAATCTCGATCTATCGTTTTTTCAAGGGACCGATTAAAATGAACGATAAATGCGGGAAAACGATAGATGCAGAAACATAACAAAGCAATATGATCGTTGGGACTGGATAAAATGAACGACACATACGGAAAAACGATGGATCCGAAAACGATCGATCGAGATTCCACTGTATATTTATAATAAATACGACGATCAATGTATACAATTGATGTAAAAAAAACAAAAAAATATATTTATAAAAAAATCGTAAGGGATATTTTTATAGACAAAATAATGCAGAAGAAAATATTCAAATTAAATCTAATAGAACATACTAAAGAATATAGTATAGTTAATATAGTACAGTTTTAGGAACATAATATCTTTTAGTGTATTTAAATATTTTTTTGGATAATGTCCAATCGTCTGCTGCATTAGCAAGAAAAAAAAAAAATTTTTTTTGTCTATTTAGTTTTTTTATGCACGTGACGATAAATTTATTTAAAGTACCAGAAAAGGAAATCACGTGATCAGCATTTAATAAATTAAATTGCAAAAATTAATCTTTAAAAATTGACGAAAAATCAGAAAATGGACAGTACCGCGTAGCATTGATGGTTCCAACCTCCATAAAGTCCCGCAACAAAACTGCTTTAAAGAAGACGCTTTGGAAGCAATACTAAGTCACACAAGCCGTTAAACGCTTTTTCCGTATATGCAGAGCCCTCATTTTTTCCTGGCGGGGCTTTTTGAAGCTTTTAAAGCGGTATGACAAATGTCTCAACTTATTTGGTACTTATGTGGAAAAATAAAGTTACGTCTTATCTTTAATGTCTCATTATATTTTTTGTCTTTAATACACACTTCTGTCCACAGTCGGCAGGGGAAACTTATTTTCGGACTTCCCATCGTATAAAACATGTCAACATTTGGTCCAGAAAAAAATGTGTGATTGAAGACTCAGAAATTCTTTTCAAAAAGGTTAGATTTATATGTACATGTCGATTTATGCATACATATATATTTAAAGATTGGTTAGATTTATGTATACATATATATTTAAAGTAGTGTTGTTCACGAGAAATTCCGTGCGGAAAATTAAATTATTATTATTTTTTAAACCGTGTTGAACCAAAACCGCGTAAATCGATGGATGGGTGTAATTGAAATGTTTGTATATTAGTAAATGCCTTTGTCAGTTCAGTTGTTTTTCGTTAAGGTACTCCCTTGAAATAGGTTCTAGCTACGTCATAGTTAGCAAATTGTATGGATAGTTAGAAAAAATGTAAAGAATGCACGCACACACATAAATATAATATACCGTATAGTCTGGCGTATAGCGCGCACTTTTAACACAAAAATAAGATCGAAATTTACTGGTGCGCGTTGTACGTCGGATATAGAAATGATAGATTTAATAATTATAATTACAAGATAAAAAGAACTTTTTATATACCATGTTTTTAAATTTTCTGTTGAATCATATAAACTTGACAATTCTATGTTTTAATAAATACTTTTTAAAAATTTTTTTGATGAATTATCCCATCAACTTGAAAGAAAAGGAAGTTAATTGGAAGTTAACTTGCGTTTAACTTTTCGCTCCCGTCCCGACCGATAGATGGCTGCACCAGTCTACAAAACAAAATTAACTGAAAAAGAATTCAAATCTGCTTAAAGATGGCTAAAAGTACCAAAAGTATGCATTGTCACCGTGTTCTGAGCTATTCTAAAAGTTTCAAATGTCTAACTAGTCGGAAAGTTAGTTAAAAATCGATTGCAAGATTTGTAGTGGACAAACACATACATAAATAAACAAACAAGAAAGCGAGTTAATAAAAACATGTTAAAAATAAGGAAAAGATTAACATATAAAAAATCAGATTTCTACATGTACCTAAAGGCTGTGTACTTAAAAGAAATGACATAACCTTATGCACTTAAAAATTTGAATTATCGGATAACATAAATAGTTCGTCATATTCGTGTTCCGTTATACCTTTAGGCACATCATCGAATTTTGTTTCTAAAAGAGAAAACACCTGACTTCTAATTCCGCGAATTCATTCGGGTCAGGAGCATTCTTACTCCCTGTTTGCAGAATTATTTACTCCCTCAAGCATTTCCCCCAGACACATATTGTTCCCTTTATCGTTTGTCAATTGAGTACACCATTGTTCGAAAGCCAGGTAAAATCCTTCGAATGAAAGACTTCAAAAGATAAGAGCATCGTACATGTACATTTCAGGTTTCTTCGTCAAGAAAAGGGTGCACGTTATACGGAGAATATACCTAAAAATTAAAAAATGCAGTCTAAAATTATAGGGTCACACAGTGCTAGATTTCTAGAAATAGAGGTGCCGGAACGATAACCTTCCGGTTTATGGGGGGGGGGGGGGGGGGGTAGTATTCCGAATTATTGATAAAGAGAGGTACCGGAACGTGTTCCGGCGCGTTCCGCCTCAAATCTAGCCCTGTATATATATATATATATATATATATATATATATATATATATATATATATATATATATATGTGTGTGTGTGTGTGTGTGTGTGTACTATTGTTACGTATTTTAGGCCTGGGGGGGTGGATTCTGAAAGGGGTGGGCTAGACATAAAAAGGATAAGAACTATTGATCTTAAAAAAACGATTTTTTATCTTCAGAATTTGAAAAACCTTAGAAGTGACGGATAACTTTTCAGTGTATAATGCATCGAGTCTATCGTATGGACCATGCTGAGGCGGCTTTTGACCTGATTTAGAATAATATCTTTGTTTTCAATTTAATATAATAAAGAACTGAAAGATTTCGCTTGTTGATTTTTTCGCATGTGAAAAATAAGACATGTTGATAAAAGAAAATAAAAGTTACAAAAGATAAAATAAACTGTAAAAAAAGTCTGAGATTTTACTGCTCACGGAGGTGTTATTGATTAAATATATTATTTTTCTTCTTCTGTTCAACGACGCGAAGGCATCGGCTCTTTACTTCTTTTATTGGAAATTTTCACGGACTTGAGAAAGCCAGAAACGAAAATCTGTCAAAGTTATTACAATGAAACCTTAGTGCTGATAATATACTGTATAAAAAATCGGTTCGAGATTTTAAATGCGCACCAAGGTGTTATTGATTAAATTTTTTTTCTTCCTTTGTTAAACGTCGCCAAGGCAGTGCTATCTTAACTACGAATTATTGGAAATTTTGGCGAATCTCAAAAAGACGAAAATACAAATCTGTCAGAATTGTAACTAGCATTTAAGTGCTAACAATATTCGCACATGGGAAATTCTTGCAATTTTATCGGTTAGGACCGCTAGTTTATCCTAACTTATTCAGTTGTTAAACTAGCTGACTAGTTTTTGTAACTAGCACAGTTAAACTAGTTGTTGTAGCTAGCACTTAAGTGCTAACAATATTCGCACATGGGAAATTCTCGCAATTTTATCGGTTAGGACAGCTAGTTTATCCTAACTTATTCAGTTGTTAAACTAGCTGACTAGTTGTAACTAGCACTTAAACTAGTTGTTGTAACTAGCACATTTAAAGTAGTTCTTGTGACTAGCACTTAAGTGCTAACAATATTCGCACATGGGAAGTTCTCGCAATTTTATCGGTTAGGACAGCTAGTTTATCCTAACTTATTCAGTTGTTAAACTAGCTGACTAGTTGTAACTAGCACTTAAACTAGCTGTTGTAACTAGCACTTAAGTGCTAACAATATTCGCACATGAGAAATTCTCGCAATTTTATCGTTTAAGACAGCTAGTTTATCCTAACTTATTCAGTTGTTAAACTAGCTGACTAGTTGTAACTAGCACTTAAACTAGCTGTTGTAACTAGTTGTTGTAACTAGCACTTAAGTGCTAACAATATTCGCACATGAGAAACTCTCGCAATTTTATCGTTTAAGACAGCTAGTTTATCCTTACTTATTCAGTTGTTAAAACGGTGATTCCCAAGATCGGCCAGGGGTGCCGAGGGATTTTCTTTGGATAAGCAAAAAATATTACTAAGGCCAACCAAAATAAATATTTAAGTTAAAATAAATATTTAAGTTGAATTAATGACTCACACGCCCGACAAATTTTGACAGAAAACTATGCATTCGTTCCCGAGGGTGGATTGGCTACCCTCACGCGAAACAACTGTTAGGCTTGATATCAAACATTTGTTTTGTAAGCATCCATCGCAAGTTTCGCATTAATATAACAGAACTCTCTTCAGCGATTTCCATTGTAGTTCTCTGGCGTGATACTATACCGAATCCCATGGCTATTTTTGAAATTGTATTAATATATCCTAATCTAGTGTTTCTCACTAATATCTTTTAATAAATGGTAAAATCAGCGTTGGAGTATTTATTTAATTGGACTTGAATTAAATGTGACTGAAATATATTCCCCTATAATTTAATGCTAGTTTGTACCCGCCAAAATATGACGGCTGGATAGTAATTGAATGTGCTAATACACTTAAGTGCTAGCTACAACAACTAGTTTAACTGTGCTAGTTACAACAAATAGTCAGCTAGTTTAACAACTGAATAAGTAAGGATAAACTAGCTGTCCTAACGGATAAAATTGCGAGAGTTTCCCATGTGCGAATATTGTTAGCACTTAAGTGCTAGTCACAACAACTAGTTTAAATACGCAACAGATCACTGCCAAATGTTGAAAATCATAATATTAAGAATAGAGAAATACACTTTAAAAAATTACTGTTGAACCCAATAAAAAGAAATAGGGTTACTCAATAGCGCGAAATAAACAATTTCCGCCAGGTTTAATTGTATATCCCACAAACATAATTAAAAATAAAAATGGCAGACAGAGAGCTAGAGAGATTCCTCGGAATAAACAAATTTACGTGTTTATGCAGCCTCGTGCTTAGTGAGTATCTACAGCCAGATTTGAACATGTCACTGAGCGTGCTCAGGAACAAATTAATGTGTTTATGCGGCCTCTTACTTTGTATCTAAAGCCAGATTGAAACATGTCACTGAGCATGCGCAGAAAGCATTTAAAAAAAATTTTTTTTATCGCTATTGAATAGAAATTGCGGTTACAGACACCAAATTTGACGCATGTATAGATTAAAATCTTTCGTTTAAGACCAAAATGAAGTAAATGGATGCATTACTTTTCTCTCACGGACTGCCCAAAGAATTGGTTTGGCAACTTAAATATATAGATTTAAAAAATTGATAAAACTAAAATTCTAATGAGGGTGCCGCAAACATAAAAAGGGTTGGGAATCCCTGTGTTAAAATCTCCGATTTTCCTCTGTCTAGCTTTTAGACGGGCGAATTTTTCTTTTAGAGCTCATTTACACAGATTTTATCGAAATCCCTCTCTTATCCTAATCTATATATATAAAACAGTTCCGTAACTGACTGACTGACATATAACGCACAGACCAAACCGCTGGACCTAAAGGGCTGAAATTTTGCATTGCGATTCTTCTTATAGTATAGGGGTGCACTAAGAAAGATTTTTGAAAAATTCATTTTCGATTTTTATAAATTAGTTTTTAAGCTGTTTTAGCTTTTTTAAACTTTTTTTAAGTTTGCATTTAAAATAATAATCTGGGTGTTATAAAATTTATATCTCGAGAAAGATCATAAAATTTCCTTTAAAATGAAATCTTTTTCGAATCTTTACCTCCATTTTCTGATTTTTGGTGAATTTTCAAAAATTAATTTTAATAATTTAATTTATTAAATGCTGATCACGTGGTTTCTTTTCTTTTTGTGATATTTTAAACTAATTTTGCGTCACGTGCATAACAACGAAATACACAAAAAAATATTTCTTTTTCTTGCTACTGCGGCAGACGATTGCACATTATCCAAAAAAATATTAAAATACAGTAAAAGATATATGTTCCCCAAACTGTACTATATTAACTGCACTCTATTCTTTAGTATGTTCTATTAGATTTAATTTGAATAATTTCTTCTACATTGTTTTGTCTATAAAAATATCCGTTACAATTTTTTTATAAATATATATATGTATATATATATATATATATATATATATATATATATATATATATATATATATATATTTTTTTTTTTTTTTACATCAACTACATACATTGATCGTTGTATTTATTATAAATCTCTCCCCCCCCCCTCTCTCTCTCTCTCTTTCTCTCTCTCTCTCTCTCTCTCTCTCTCTATATATATATATATATATATATATATATATATATATATATATATACAGTAATCACCGCTTATAGTGATCAGTGGTGGCCACCGGTCAGATTCCACCGGTTATAAGAATTAGTTTACGCTCTTCTCTTTCCTTTCATTTTTCCAAAAAAAGCCACTTAAACCCTCCAAAGGTACGAAGTTTTTTCTTTATTCTTTTTAAAAGAAAGAGTGATAAAATGGGATGGAATTCAGTCGTAAAATGCATCCCTTTCTTTGTTAGACATAACATAATAGTTTCCCCTTAAACGCTTTAGCTAAACACTGTCCTATTAGCTTGACCCAGGGGCATCTTACCCGTGCCGATCCGATTTCACTTTTCTCCACTGACAAAGACAGGGACTCTTTTTTACCACCTCCCACATCCTGGTTGCGGCTTCCTGAACCCTGAAACACATAAATCTTCGGGGAAGTGTCCACTATCACTTAATAAAACGTGACATTATTAGATTCAGCACGTTATCAAACAGTGAAACGTAAGCTAGAAGGTGAATCTTGGCCTGAGGCTATTTGTATTGAAAGAGGTATAAACAGCCTCCTGTAAACTTCATTACATCAAACTACCATAGAAAACGTCTTGCACTCTTCCTGTAGTGGAAATGTTAAACTGTTAAGCAGGTAAGTTGTAACAAATATTGGATTTTTTTTTCTCTTACTATAATTATGTGTATCTACTTATAGGTATAGAAATTAAGTTGTATTTTTAAAATTATAAAAATAATTTTAATAAAAGATAATTAACGTAAATTAAAGAGTATTTTATTGCAAATTATCTAATATATGTGTTTATAGGTGTGTGTGTTCCCGTCCCAAAATCTAAATTTCGGCTATAAGAATCAACCGCTTATAAGAATCAAAAACAGTAATAACAAACGTGATTCTTATAAGCGGAAATCACTGTATATATAAAACAAAACTGAAAGTGAAAAACCAGTATATGCCAAAAACCACTACAGCCAGGAACTAAAAATATGAAAAGATAAGTGAAAAATAGGTTTTCGACAGCATCTTTTCATCAGCGGTGCCGATACTGTCTAAAAACCAATGGATTGTTTCTAATAAGTATGATCTGAGCAATAAACATACTTATACACCGTACAATCGTACAATCCATAAGAAACAGAAGAAGTGAATTATCAGTTGCTTTATCATAGAGCACCAAGCCCGGCACCAGACAAAGTGGAAGTTAAGTTAAGGAGACCGCAAGAAGACTGACGTCACAAACATTGCAACCATGAAGCAAATGGATTCACAGAGGCATATTTACTAAGGACACTGTTATAGGACAAAATTGCCTAAGTTAAATTAGACATTTATTATGACTTAGAGTTATTATTATTTATTATTTTAATTACACTAGTTTTTTTTAGTAGTTATTTACTATCATTAATCATTTAGTTTTGCATTACTAATTAATAGCAACAGAACATGCTATTCATTAAATCTAAAACAACCAATTATGTGCTTGGAAAGACTATCAGGGTAATAATTACGTTTTAGCACTGCTAACTATTCTATAATATGCTTATACCTATTGTCCTTAGAACAAAGCCTATGTATTCTTACTAGTTGATTAACAATAATATCATTAAATACAGATTTGTGTAAGCATGTTAAGTAACTTTAAAATTTTACAATATTAAAGTCATATTCTGATCTTTTATCATATAGATCAAAAGTAAAATTGTTATGACAATTTATTTTTATGTTTATATCTAAGAAGTTTACATTTATAGTTTATCGTGGCTACTTTGTACTAGTTCTAGATTAGGAGGGTAAAAATTTAAGGCTATATTATTATTACTATTATTAATTACAATTATGTCATCAATATATCTAAATATTTGGTAATTGCTATTAACAATATTATCAATATTATCAACTTCAAAAAAATGTAAGTAATAATTGGCTAGCATACTGGAAG
>OU015490.1:53071393-53216393 GCA_907164885.2 Dolomedes plantarius
TTTATTTATTAATATAAGCTCTGATGATTTCGCATTCTATTGGTAGTGGGTGGCACACACACCCTGAATATTAATCTCTTCGCGTTTTAATAAGCACCCCGGCTTCTCGGTTGAGGTTGCAACCGATATATTTTCCTTAAGATAGATGTCGTGGCTTTACATAGCCTGGAATTGCGCCCATTGTGTAGTTTGTTGTTTTTTTTCTTCCATCCAGCGCCGACTGAAGTGCTTTCAGGTGCAACCCAGACACCTACATGTTGATTTTTGACAGCAAGTGATGTTCGTTTCATAGGAATATGACACTGCGCGTTGTTTGTTGGCGGGGCGTTATATGGATGAATTCACTGAGTGCTTGCTTGTACGTCATAGCTTCTTATTACATTATCTCCCACCGTATCTTGATTTTTTTAGCGTCCGTTGATCACTGGCGGATTTAATTGAAAAGCTACTCAGTGTGTTATTTATTGTTGAGAGTGCGATAACCTCGAAAGAGAGATTAACATTAAAAAAACAGAGCAAAACTAACTGGACTTGAACCGCGTGTAATCGACGTAGAAAGGTAATTTGCATGGAAGATCGTGAATAAAATTCACTATATATATATATATATTATATAGTGAAACTTCTCCAGCAGGCCACATTTTATTCAGAACCGATTCAAGACTCCATAGCGCCAATGTTATGTAAAAAACCTCGTTTTGATGGCCACCTCTCAAAACGGCCACTTTTCTCGGAACCATGACTGGCTGCCAAAAGTTTCACTATATATATATATATATATATAGTGAAGCTTCTCTAGATGTCCACCCCTCCAAATGGCCATATCTTATTCAGAGTTGATTCAAGACTCCATAGCGCCAATGTTATGGAAAAAACCTCTTTTTGACGGCCACCCCTAAAAGCGGCCGCCTTTTTTTTCGGAACCATGACTAGCTCCCACAGAGAAGTTTCACTCTCTCTCTCTCTCTCTCTCTCTCTCTCTCTCTCTGTGTATGTATATATATATATATATATATATATATATGTGTGTGTGTGTGTGTGTAGGTATGTAGGTTGATAGGTAGACAGTAAAATATTTACTAGAAATTTCATAATATCCACATTCATATTTATTATTGTTATGTATATTTATGAGCTCTTTCGTTAAATCATTCCTCTCCATAGCCTCTGTATTTAATAGTTTTGTATAAAAATTATTGTTTAGAAACCTCCATCCTTGTAGAGCATGGCTTTTTATCTATTACTGCCCTATTATAGTAAGTAAACTACTTTTAAAAGCATTGTGAATTTTATACAAAGGTCTTTGACTTATAAACCTTTGGCAATAAACCCGGACTCTGATCACCAGGAAATGCATTTCTTGATATTTTATACACTCAATTCTCGTCACCTTTTTCCCACGGCGAAATTTTTCGCGTCCAGAGCTTGATTCCTTATAGCATACCTTCAATCGGTGAACGTACAGCCTCGTTTCCTGTGACGAGCCTTAATCTATAATTTTCTGTAAATTCAGTTATAAATCTCATTTCCTGTGTGATAAATATTAATCAAGATGGGATAAGCTATCAGCAATTTTGGGATTTAGTAGGGATTAAACTGAGGGAGGGGGAAAATAATTTCCCTACACAATACTCGATTATTGGAGATAATGACAGGGAAAGTTGGCACGTATAATCGTAAATTAGAGACTGTCCGGATTGTTGGTAACATCTAATGAGGTGACCACACACGTGTTATGTTCTCGCTTGCTTTAGTTAATATATATTTTTTTTCATTGCAGTTATTCAGTTACTTCGTTTTATTTGTATTGAATGAATCACTTTATTATTTCCGAGCCAGTGAGACGTAACACTGAGTCGTGATTCAATCCACTTTTGTATTCAAATTGGCGTTTGTGATATTTTTGAAAAATGCTGTAAATTCTTTTTTATAATGAATTACGTTTAGATCAATATTAACTAACAGTATTGACATTATAAACTAATAACATTAACTAGTTATATCAACTAACAAATAGGGATGTTTGTTAAGGAAATTTTTTAAAAATTATGTACAAAAAATGATGCTCTGATATTAATACTATTAACAGTATTCTGTTCACTACGTTGCAGCCGTTTGCTGGATCTGGGTTCCGAACCAGGTTCGACAGAAATCATAAATGTGTGCGAGATTATATATATATATATATATATATATATATATATATATATATATATATATATATATATATGGGGGGTGGGCTTGGTATAACAAGTACCTAAGTCAGTTTTTTCTAAGATGACTTTGTTTGCTTATGTCTCTTTAAAAAAATATTATTTTGAATGTAAGAAGTACCGAAGTCTGTACAATGGTTTAGAAAACACTTTTAAAGCATCGGACAGACTTGGGTACTTCTTACAGTGAAAATAATATTTTTTTAAAGAGATATAAGCAAACAAAGTCATTTTGGAAAAAACTGACTTAGGCATTTCTCGTACCACGCCACAGATATATATATATATATATATATATATATATATGTATATATATATATATATATATATATATATATATATATATATATATATATTCATACCCACACATACAGCGTTTAATCTCTTTTTAACTAATTCCCATCCTTTCACTTAAAAACTTGGTTACAGAGAAAATTCATTTAAAGAAATTAATTCGATATTATAACAATGTTATAAAATCTTAATCTAATAATAGGGAAAGGTTCCAGCGTCCGTGTAATTATAATTATAATTATATATATATATATATATTGATATATTGAAAGAGTAGCTGATTATTTTTAAAAACACAAACTTGCAATATTTTTACGATATTGCAAGTTTGTGGTTGATTGAAGCAATTTATTTTACTTATTAACTATTTCTCTTGTAAACTTTATTTTTATCTTTATGTCTAGTTAGTTTAAAATTTATTTTCACCTATGCTGAATGAATTTCTTTCTAACTATGTATGTTTCACTACTATCAACATTCTAGTCGTTTTTTCTTTTACCTTTTTCATTTTATTCGGTTGTGATTTATTTATTTTTAATGAATTTCCTTAATTGCCAAGTTTTTAAGTGGAACGTTGGTTCTTCATCAAAGATCTTCATTTGTAGAGTTTTTTTTTCGGGGGGGGGGGGAAATAATTTGATATTTATACATATATACGTTTATACATCATTATAACTTTCTGTTCGTTTGAAGGAAATTTTTGTAAACCATTTCTCATTGTAAGGTTCATTATTGAGAAATTTATGTAGTGCATTTAATGGGTTTAGATTAATTTTATGTCTTTGGTCCAGTTAGTTATAAATTCGTCTTCACTTATGCTGATTTTGTTTCAACGATTGATGTTTCATTATACCTAAAATATGTAGTTTAGTTTAGTTTAGATTTTTAACCTTTTATGTTTTATTATATTATGCTTACTTTCGTTTTAACGAATTATCTTTATAACGAAGTTAAATGGCACGACGGTATTTCGTTAAATAGAGGTACAATTGTATATCATTTCGGAACAACAGTTTGTTATTTTTACATATATACGTTTATACATCGTTTTAACTTTCTGTTCGTTTGAAGGAATTTATTTGTAAACCATTTCTCATTGTAAGGTTCATTATTAAGAAATTTATGTAGTGCATTTAATGGGTTTAGATTAATTTTATGTCTTTGGTCCAGTTAGTTATAAATTCATCTTCGCTTATTCTGAATTTGTTTCAACGATTTGTTTCAACGATGTTTCATTATACCTAAAAAATGTAGTTTAGTTTAGTTTAGATTTTTAACCTTTTATGTTTTATTATATTATGCTTACTTTCGTTATAACGAATTATCTATATAACGAAGTTAAATGGCACGACGGTATTTCGTTAAATAGAGCTACAATTGTATATCATTGAAATAACAATAGTTTGTTATTTCTACAAACACACATCTGTTAGCACGCTACGCAGAGAGAAATCGGATGTGTGTTGATCCTTAAACCAATTTCAGTCCTTTCTGCTAGAAATCCTGTTTGTTGTGAACCCCTTCCTGGCATACGCATAAACGAATTACGAGAGTGTGTTTTACTTTAAACTAGAACTCAAGACGATCTGTTTGGTCAGCTACCCTACAATGTTCACGGGACTCACTTTTCCCCGCGTATTGGACACCGTCCAAATCAATTGACCTTGGCCGCGAACTGCATCTGGGGGTATTGCCCTAATTGCTCCATAATTAACCCTCCCCCCTTGATGACTAATTAGCACACAATGAGAGTCTGCGGTTGCCGGAGAGAGGTCATTAGGATTCCAGGAAAGAGGGAGGGGGGGGGGGGCGGTGTATCTAAAAAGCTGAAAATGGAATGTGGAATCTTTTAATGTTCTCACTCGGCGAATTTATGTCTGGATGCGGAGTGTATCATTTAGCTGTTCCGCACTTTTTCTTCTTTTATTTTCCTGGCCGTGTTTGTTTACGCGGTCGGTATTAACTTCCCTCATTTTTGTCTAATTAGAATGGTAGACTGCTGCAGTTTTGAGGAAAAAATTTTTAGGGCATCGCGGCCGTAAAAGGGAATGGGAGGGATTTTTGTGCCGTTACGTGAACATCAACCAGTGTTAATGACCGTGTTCTCTGAATGGGGGGGGGGGGGACTCTTTTTCATGCGGATTACAAGCTCGAAAGAAAGGAAATGGCGTTGAATGTAATTCTGATAGTCGTACATGGCGAGTAAAAAACATATGCCGGGGCTGCGATTTACTTTTATGCATTCTTGCGCATGGAAGCATCTTGATTTTTTTTTTTAAATTCTAAAATCATTTTATATCTATAATATTAACACTCCAAATTTGTTTCTACACTCTAACTCCATATATACTCTAAATATGTAACAGAACACTACAAAATGGGTGCACAAGAGCGCCATATTTGCACGGTGAGCGTGATATAAGGGAAAACAAAATGAAAAACGCTTCTTTAAAGTCGGACCACTGGTTTTGGTCGGATATGGGTATATATATATATATATATATATATATATATATATATATATATATATATATATATATATATATATATATATATATATACTCTGCCACAAAAAAATATATGCACCCAGAAGGAATCGAGCTACTATCACGAAACTTAACATGCAAGTAGTGTATGGGTCAAATGATTACAAATAATGAGGCAAATGATTGCAAATTCAGAAGAACAGACCTTTTTATTAAGAAGATATGGCATGAAAAAGTTTACAAATCAGTAAGTAGTAAATCCACCTCTGGCAGCTATACAAGCCAAAACACGGCGTGGCATCGAATCAATGAGGTCACCTATGACCTCCTGCGGAAGGTCATGCCATAATCTTTGCAAATGGGCAGTTAATTCACCAGTATTCCGGGACGGCTGCAGTTGCCTTCCAGGCACGTCCCAGACGTGCTTTATTGGCGAGAGATCTGGTGACCTGACAGGCCATGGGAGTGCGTCATATCCTTGAAGACATTGTTAGGAGAGTCGCGCAGTATGTGGACGAGCGTTGTCTTGCTGATATATGGCACCTGGGCGACTTGATAGCATAGGCAATACAACTGGTGTTAAAATCTCGTCCACGTAACTGCGTGCCGTCAAAGTGCGTTGAAGGACGACTAGAGGGGATCGTGTGTCCCAACAAATCGCTTCCCACGCTGTCATACCTTGAGTAATCGCCGTATGCCTGTCGACAACAAATGCCGGATCGGACCGTTGGTCTGACCGCCTCCACACGCGTATGCGCTGGTCATCAGCATTGAGACTGAATCGGGATTCATCGCTGAAGATCACACGCCTCCATTCGGTCACACTCCAGCTTTCCCAAGGTCGGCAAAAATCCAATCGACACTGCCTATGATGTGGGGTCAGTGGTAGGCGTCTTAATGGACGTCGACTCCTTATACCTGCGTCGGCCAGTCGTCTCCGAATGGTTTCCCTTGATACCATCGGATGTCCGGAAGGTGTAAAATGGCGTCAAACCGATTCTAGCGACGTTGTTGGTGCGGACGTGGCCGCTCTTATGATTGCGCGATTGTGCTCCTGGGACGCCCTGACTCTCCGCGACGGTAGACTATACCTTCCGTGATCCATTGTTGCCAACACCGAGCAACTACCATATCGCTCCGACCGAGGTGGCGGCCGATACGTCCGTTCGACCAACCTGCTTCTCTGAGGCCTACTATACGTCCCCTCTCAAAGTCCGACAATTGTTCGTACTGTCGCTGGTCACGTCTCAGAGGCATCTCTAGTCACAATACCGTCCATCCCAGTCGACAGATTTGTTTCAATAACCCTATGGCCCAAGCAATCATGCTTTTAAACTCTCCCTGCTGCGCATCTCATATGCGCATAGCGCCCTTACCCTTGTCTCATTGGCGTCGAAATTTTAATCATTTGCATGTCTCTTACCTGACTACATTCCTGCCAAGTTTCGTGATAGTAGCTCGATTTCTTCTGGGTGCATATATTTTTTAGTGACAGAGTATGTATGTGTATATATATATACAGTCGAACCCCGTTATAGCGAACCTGGTATATAACGAACTCCCGGATATAACGAACAAAAATTTTGGTCCCTGCCGTTTTCCTATTGTATTTAATGCTAATTTATCCTTTTATAGCGAACCTCCGAAATCTTAAGAATCGGCTATAACGAACATTTTTTTCAGTCGACAACTGAATATTTTTTAATTTTCAAACTTTTTAAGAATGTTGAAGATACAACGAATGTTGAAGAAGCAAAGAATGTTGAAGAACAAGATGATGAAGATTTACTTATCACGATGTGGATAGAAAAGCACAAAATTTCATCATTCTCAGATTGTGGCGTGCAATTGTTCGAAACATGTGATCATGAAGTCATTAAATGTGAAAATCTGACTGATGAAGATATGGTGGAAGAAATTAAGATGAATAATTCTGAAATCGAAGATTCTGCATCTGATGCTGATGAAGAGGAGCACATAAATGACGAAATCTCCACCATCTCAGATGCTACAGCAGCGATGAGTGTAATTAGTAAGTTTTTGTCAACACAAACATTGGAAGAAAGAGTGTTGGAGTCGTTTGATGTATTGGACAAAGAAATTCATAAAATGTTTTTGAAATCGGCATCACGTCGGCAGAAGATTACCGATTATATCTGTATCAAAACAGTGAGCAACTATTAAAGATAAAATCAATTTATTTCCATTTGTCTTCATTTTTAGTTAATTTAATTAGTATTGTGTTAGTTTAATATAATCGATTTTAGTCAATTTAATTCATTAATGATCATTTTTAATAGATTTTATCATTCTTTCAAAAATCATTATTGAATATATATAGCAACTAATGAGTTACACATTTTGTGAAATCTAACATTATTAGTAATGGTTCGGATATAGCGAACCACCGGATATAGCGAACAAAACTTTTGGTCCCTTGAAGTTCGTTATAACGGGGTTCGACTGTATATATATATATATATATAAAGAATCAAATCGAGTAATTTTTATATTTAATGACTCGTCCCTCACATTGAGCACAACCCTGGCGATTCAGAGTCAACAGTTTGTAGGGTAATCAGTTTTCTCGCCCAATGCCCTGCTGAAAAAGTTTAGCTATTCCGGATTGGCAACAGTTGGAGATGAGTGTTTTCAGATTTGCTCTTAACCCCCCCTCCCCCCCCCAAAAAAAAAATTTAAAAAATTTGTGTGATCGCGACACGTGCTGTTTGCTAAGCTAGAATGTTTGTCCCGAAGTTAATTGAATTAATAAATGTATTAAATTAAAACGAGTTGCTTTCTTTTTGAAGCCAAATCATGACATATATATATATATATATATATATATATATATATATATATATATATATATATATATATATATATATATATATATGTGTGTGTGTATATATATATAATATATACATATATACATATATATACATATACATATATATACATAGATAGATAGATAGAGAGAGAGAGAAAGAGAGAGAGAGAGAAAGAGAGAGAGAGAGAGAGAGAGAGAGAGAGAGAGAGAGAGAGAGAGAGTAGGTTGGTAGGTAGGTAGGTAGCTGATTATTTATAAAAACACAAACTTGCAATATTTTTACAATATTGCAATTTTGTGGTTGATTGAAGCAATTTATTTTACTTGTTAACTATTTCTCTTGTTGACTTTATTTTTATCTTTATGTCTAGTTAGTTTAGAATTTATTTTCACCTATTCTGAATGAATTTCTTTCGAACAGTATATGTTTCATTACACTATCAACATTCTAGTCGTTTTTTCTTTTACCTTTTTCATTTTATTTGGTTATGTTTTATTTAATTTATTTTTAATGAATTTTCTTAATTGCCAAGTTTTTAAGTGGAACGTTGGTTTAGTTTATTGCTATAATTCCGATTCGCTACTATTTGACGATTATTAAAAAAGAAAAACATTTTTTAGGTTTGCTCTAATTTTTGGAGGCATAGATACTCGCTACTGCTCATTACTAAGTTACTAAAGTTGCTATATTTTGCGAGAAATAGCCACCAATACTGATTAAAAACTCGAACGGTAGCTAATCGGTACTACAAACTAAAAATATGTGCACTAAATATGGGTGCATAAGAGCGCCATATTTGCACAGTTTGCCTGATATAAGTCGAAACAAAATGAATCACGTTTCTTTAAAGTCGGACCACTGGTTTTAGTCAGTTCTGGGTAATTTTATTTCTATAATTCGGATTCGCTACTATTTGGCGAATTTTTTTTAAGGTTTTCTCTAATTTTTGGCGGCATAGGTACTCGCTACTTCTCATTACTAATTTACTAAGGTTGTTAGATTTTGCGAGAAATAGCCACCAAAACTGTTTAAAAATTGGAACGGTAACTAATCGGTGCTACAAACATCATGATAGGCTCGAGGTAGCCCAGTGGTAGTTTGTCGGATTTCGGTACCTAGGGTGTTCGGCTGGAATCTCGACAAACGCCATCAAATACCTCCGTGTTTAGACCGGATATGGGCACGTTGAATCCGTAGACCGGAAAGTTCCTCTAAGAGATCAGATAGGATGGGAGAGGGTATGATCCCCTTATATGTCTCCAATGGGAGTGCTCGGTCGAAATTGAGGTGGCACCTGGCTAAATCCGACTCTGACCCTTGTGGTGCCATTATAAAGAGCCGCATCCCTTAGCCCGCTCGCCTATATGGACCTGGTTTGAAAATTTTCGGCAAGGGGACATTATAAAAACAACAAACATCATATATTATACCTCATAGTTTTTTCTCTTTATTAGGTTAAATGTTTCATTATTTAGGTTTAAAAAAAAGGCTCTGTAAAACATTGTTAACGTATGTGGGTTAAAGTTTTCTCCTTAACTTCTAAAGAAATTTTTTTTTCAAAAGTTGCTAGATGTAGCTAGAAATCACCCGGAATTCCTTGTGAAAAACACAACCAGAAGCTGAATGGAACTGCAGCCTTAATTTATCATATCTGGCCGTGTATTCAGTGTTAAGTTCAGGCGATATGTGTGTTCATTAGAAACATTATGGCAGCAATCTGTCGCCTGAGAGACTAATCTTTCACTAACGGCAAAACGTTTTTACTTTCAGCTAAAATGGCTCTGATCAGATGGAAAAAGGAGTAAAGTGGTTGATAATTTTTGATAGATTACAAATTTTGAATAGAGAAGTTACTTTTTCAAATTCGCGAGAATTACTATCTTTTTTTCCGATATTTTAGCTATAAATAGCACAGATGGAAGAAGATTGCAATCGTGCTCAGCAGACTGCTTTTTTTCATGACTCCTAAGTGGTCACCTGAAGTGCCTTAAATTTGATGAAGGCAATAAAATCTTCCCTCTTTGTGGAAAATGTAACATAAATCATTCCACCTTTGACCATCTTCTTTCTTGCTTGGGGCTTGAAAAGGAGGATTTTACGCAGAGTCCCCTCATTGTCTTGGATTTTCTAAATGTTTTTGGTCTCATGGATCTGGTCTAGCCCATCGGCTAGATCAGAAAGGATTAGTAACAAAAACAACAACACAGATGGAATCTTGCGGTTCTCGCAAGGTAATCCCGGAGAGCGAATAAATTGAAAATGAAAGCATCTTGAGGCTGCTGTATACTAACTCTATTGGATTCGCTAACCTCATGCAGGATTCGCTTAATCCGTAAAGTTATTTCAGATATAGAGGTTTCCCTCATGTGTCAATACTCATGTGCCGTGAACAGTTAACAGCTTTAAATACTTGTACCTTCATTCATCAGAACAGCTTATTTTAATTCAACAACATCTGTCAACACCAGTTATTATAACGCTATTTTAGGTCAAATTCGTTGATTTGAGGACAATTGACTTTCTCAAATAACTCGAATTTTCCAAAGCCAGGGGTTGGCCGAATGGCTTGTGCGCTGGCATTCGGAGCTGGCATATCCTGTGGGTTCGAATCCCACAGGAATGTTGGCATGGATGTTCGTAGCCGTTCGGAATCAGCTTTAAACTGTATATCCTGGTTTAATTAGCCCTCTTGTAGCAAACAGTTGATCGTAGCACTCCAAACCAGACCAATTTTCTAAGCACTTGAGTCAAAAATTGTTGACTATTATTAAGGTTGATGGACATTGCGTTTAATTAAAAAGGAAAAGAAACTAAGCCTCGTATCTTTATAATGATTTATGATATCTTACGATACATTAGGACTCGAACCCGCAACCTCCAGCTTTACGGGTAGGTGTTCTGATATTTACTCGACCAAACTTATTTCATGCAGGAAACAAAACATTCCTGCTGGCAACGAATGAAGCTATTTATTGTTAGTCTGTTGTTCCACCGCAACGAAGAAAAACTATAAGTTGTTGCCAGGTTTCATAATTATAACTTATTAACCTTATTTTATAGCATAAGGTTAATTATTTCTCATAATTAACCTTATGTTCAGAAACCTGGCATAATGGTTAATGGTTTCTGAGACCTTTATGCCAGGTCTCAGAAATAATTTACTCATTCGAAGGGAAAGCCGTCATTTTATGTTTTTATGTTTATCCTTCATGGCCCCCTCTCCCAAAAAAAAGACATAAAACCCAGCAGGTGGTATACTCAGAGAAGTCTGACCAACGCCATTGAAAATTTCGATTGGGAAAAAAGTTTCTATTAGAGGGAGTTCGAAGTCTTTTATCAGATATCAATGAGCCTGTAGATGCCGTAGTACTACTCAACGTTCATTGTCCCGAAGACAACAAACAATTCATTGTGTGCTGGACCATAAATAGGGTAAGTCATAATTTTTGTTCGAAAAAGAAGATCGGCGCGCCTTGCTGACGCCCGCGAAATTTCCCTCGGATGGAGACTTGTTTGAGTTAAACTGACTCACTCACGGCAGTTTTTCTCGGCCGGAGATTTCTGAGGGATTAACTTTCGTAGTGTTTGGGAATCTTTTACACGCTATACTGCCCGAATGTTTAATGAGACTGATCCTGTAGTTAAGGGAACAAGGGACCTTCAATCTCGTTCTTCTTTAATTTTCAATATTTTACTCTATATACCACATGAGTATAATTAATATTCCTTTCTACTACATTGAAGATACAGTGATTTCCGCTTATAAGAATCACGTTTGTTATTACTGTTTTTGATTCTTATAAGCGGTTGATTCTTATAGCCGAAATTTAGAATTTTGGACAGGCACACACACACACACACCTATATATATATATATATATATATATATATATATATATATATACATATATTAGATAATTTACCATAAATTACTCTTTAATTTACGTTAATTATCTTTTATTAAAATTATTTTTTATAATTTTAAAAATACAACTTAATTTTTAGACCTATAAATAGATACACATGATTATAGTAACAGAAGAAAAAATCCAATATTTGTTACAACATACCTGATTAACAGTTTTAACATTTCAACTACAGGAAGGGAGCAAGAAAAAGTTTTCTATGGTAGTTTGACGGAATGAAGTTTTCAGGAGGCTGTTTATACCTTTTTAAATACTAATAGTCTCAGACGAAGATTCACCTTCTAGCTTACGTTTCACGGTTTGATAACGTGCTGAATCTACTAATGTCACGTTTGCCTAAGTGATAGTGGCCACTTCGCCGAAGATTCATGTGTTTCAGGGTCCAGGAAATTGCAAAGAGGATGTGGGAAAAAAGAGACCCTATTTTTGTTTGTCAGTGGAGAAAAGTGAGATCGGACCCGGGCGGGTAAAGATGCCTCCGGGTCAAGCTAATAGGACAGTGTTGTGCTAAAACGTTTAAGGGGAAACTATTATGTTATGTCTAACAAAGAAAGGGATGAATTTTATGACTATATTCCATCCCATCTTATCAATCTTTCTGTAAAAAAAGGAAAGAACTTCGTGCCTTTTGAGGGTTTAAGTGGCTTTTTTTGAAAAATGAAAGGAAAGCGAAGAGTGTAAACTGATTCTTAAAACCGGTGGATTGATTCTTAAAAGCGAAAATTTTAACATGGAAATAATACATTTGTTTTTGTTTCCGCGATATTGATTCTTATAAACGGTTGATTCTTATAACCACTGATCACTATAAGCGGAGGTTACTGTACTTAGAATTCACAAATAAGTATTTTGTTGAGGTATTATACCTGTTTATCAAAACATTCTTCAAAAATGCTAGAATTTTTCAAAAGGTTCCATGCGTATTCATTTTCTCCTGATATCTTCCATATTTTTTTGAATTGTTAAATGAAGTGTTTGGCACAAAATTGTGCATAATCCTTTGAAATCACAAATATTTTTCAAATTTATAGACCATAAAATAAAGTAATAACATAAAAAATAAAGAAAAGAATAGAAAAAAGAATAGAAAAAAATTATTTAAGACTTTAGATTCCTACAAAAATAAATTAAATGCCCATTTATATTTATATACACATGGTAAACTTATAATAAAAAAATTAAAGACTTTAATTAATATAGAATGCGCATAGAGCATTTTGAAAAACATTAGGATTCTTGAAAAAAATTTGAAAATCAGTAATTGTTCTGCGAAAAATTCCTTATTTTGAATTCTAGGAGTTTTCAATGTAGTAAGAAAGATAATTAATTAATTCTCATTTTGTATATATACTTAAAAATTGAAAATTAAAAAAATTCGTCTTTGAAGGTCCCTTGACCCTTTAACCCTTTCAGGGGCAAGAACCTCCCATGTTTGCACCGTGCAGATTTTTTTCCGAGGTTTGTAACCTAAAGAATCTTGAAAAATTTTTCAATTTAATATTGCAAAATGGTTTTACTTCTTTAAACTGACGACAGATGGCAGTACTAGCCCTTTTTCTGCTCATTTAACTGGAATACATTAAATGCAAATGAAAAAAAAGACTAGATTTAGGTGTTTGCTCTGTGCAAAAGGCGCCCTTCAAAGGGTTAAAGAGCAAAGTCATGATAAGTTAATTTCTGGATGGTGTTGCGGTCGGTTAGCGTAACTCGCAGTTTTGGTAGGAATATGATTGATAAAGTGCGGTATTTTTATTGGTGTTTTGGTGTATGCTCTTAACGCTGGCGTACGATTCGTGTTTAGCAATAAATAAAAGGTTGAGATTTTATTGTGATTTTATTGAGATTTTATTGAAATCAGTTTGCGTGGCAAAGGACGTCCAGATGCGAATGAAAGAAAGTGAAATTACACACGTAGGAACCGTGGTTGAATTAGAATAATTTATTTAACCACGTGAATAAACAGCGGGCACGGCATGTCTAGCAGATTATATTTATATCTCAATATTATCGACATTTTATATCTTGTCATAAAACGCAGAATTGATATTTTCAATTTGAAAGAAGAAAGTTTATTACAAAAGGAATAATCAAAGGTTGAAAGAGATGTTACACTTTATGCAACGGCGCCTGCTGGTGTACCAAAAATTGGCGCGCCCGCTGAAGGGTTAACCCTTCAGCGGGCGCGCCAATTTTTGGTACGCCAGAGGCGCCGTTGCATAAAGTGCAACGTCTCTTTCAACCTTTTAATTTCCTTTTGTAATAAACTTTCTTTTATTCAAATTGAAAATATTAATTCTGCGTTTTATGACAAGATATAAAATGTCGATAATATTGAGATATATTTATAATTAAAGGCCAAAGAATGCAGATACAATCGCCTTATTTCAAAACTGTCTGGTTTAATGCATCTAAGGACAACTTGCGAATCGATTCCTATTATGTGTCCAAAAACCTAAAAAACAATGAGATTGTCCATCTTCGCGATATGCGGGATATCGTGTAATAGCTGCACATTTGATCTACTACATCAACTCCTGCTTTTGCCGTATTGCAGTCTAGTATAATCCCTGGTTTACCACGGTTAAATCGCGACTAACAATGAATGGAAAGGAATGCAAGGGTAAGAAAATCAAACCTGCATTAGAAAGGGTATAGCTATAAATAGAAACTGCTTAGAACGTTCAAACCTTACTTGTAAAAAGAAACCATTCAAAATTACGAAAATGTTGCACTTTGTACACGGGCGCGCCCGCTGAAGGGTTAAGAAGGGAGTTCTATCGGTTTCAGAAAATGGACTCATCCAAAGTGACTGCGTCTCAACCCGAGTGTCACGGAGTAATACGATTTCTCCCACTTCGTAATAATTTCTCCACACGTGCGTTTTAAATATAGAACGTAAAGGGGGGGGGGTTTGAAATATTTTAGTTAAATGGGTAATTTATAGGTCAGGATTGGTATATGGGATAAAATGCATGCATGCACACACACACACACATACAAATGTGTGCATACTCGTGCGCATATGATTTTGAACTTTCCCGATCACTGTACGTTGCACCTACCAATGTTAAAGGTAAAGAAATATGTTAAAGGTTTCATTAAGGTAATATAATAGTCACAAAAATCTATTACTGTATTAGAATATGACCCTATTCTCTATTATTTCAATTCCTACTATTAGTTCACACTCTCTCTATATATATCTTGTTCAAATTTTCAATCGTTAATAAAAGTACTTTTTATTCATCCACTCAAGTTCAAATACATTTTTTTAAACTTGTAGTGGATGACACTTGATGTTAATACAGTTTTTCAAATATTAAATCATTAATTAAATTTAATTAATCAATTTTAGTTTTAGACCTAGAGCGTCTCTTGCTCTTGAATAGTAATTTCCGTCTTGTTACTGTGTAAACGGTAGCACTGCGGTATCGCGGGCTTCTCCCGTCCTGTAGGTTGCGAAATCGAATCCCCAACCTGACAAACTTTTTCTGTCTCTTTCCCACCCCCTCCTAATCTCGCACAGTAGGCAAGGTTCTGGCAGGCAATCTTTTTTTCAATTCCTACTATTAGTTCACACTCAAATTTTTCTTTGTTGACCTAAGTAGGAATTGACTTTAAAATTTTTTTTTTATATATTACTTGTTTAAAACTTATTTTTCATTGCAATTATCATGAAATCGATTTAGAAAAGTGATGAAGTTAGTCATATATTAAAATATATGACTAATGTGCCAGCAAACGAACTCGGATTTACATAAACTACAATAGCGCAAATTCCAATACCACCGCAGCAACCACGAGACGTTTTTTAAAATATTTTTAAATAATGTACTCGGGTTGCTACTAGCACTCTTAATAACGTGGCTTTGAGGTAAACTCCTCTCGTATGCTTTAAGAACGTTTTGTGTCTGCGGAGGAACAGAAGAAAAGAGTGAATAAACGCTTTAAATAGGTACACGATTCAGAAACCGAACTGCCCGTCCATTGTGTACGCCGCAGAATTTCGTAACAGGTAATTACTGCACTCAGAGGGTCTCGCCGCTTCGTCCCTAAAGCAATAGGTAATGGCTGCTTTCAGTTTCTACTCTTAATTGTATTGCGCTATTGTTGCAGTCCATTCTTTGGCCATTTACGCAGCTATGTTAAAGGAGTTGCTTCGCGGGTGGAAATGCTGTTAACATCGTCTTTAGCATGCGAACCGAATTAAACGTCGTTAGATTTCCATTTTTTAGCCGGTTGTCTTCCGGAATTTTTTCGAGTGCTTAATTTATGATGGTGAAGGGAAATTATGCTGTTTTCAGATATGATATCCTCCGGCCTTACCGTGGTTGGAAATCTCCCTGACAAAAGACAGGGAATTATAAAATAAAATGTAAACGGAATGAAAGATAATAGATAAGAAATTATTAAAAAAATACGTGTACGAAATTAAAGATTATGGATAAGAAATTATAAAACAATGTGCAAACGAAATGAAAGATAATTTAAATAACTATAACACTGTAGAAATTCTCTATGTTACAACTGAAGACGCAAGTGGATGGAGGTGTTAAGTTACAATTTTTCAAAAAAAAATTTGTTCATGGATGAAGGTGCTATGTGCCTGTCTCTCACATAACATTATTGAATATCCACTGGTATATCTTGAACCACTATACTTATTAGATATTCAGTAATAACCATGTCAGAATTTTTCTCACAAGATTATGTCACAATTTTGAAAAATAGGTTTTTTTTAGCACGAATGAAGGTATTATGTGTCTATCTCTCATATAGTATCATTGAATATCGATTGATAAATCTTGAACCATTATACTTATTAGATATTCAATAATAACTATGCCAGAATTTTTCACACAGGGTTATGTCACATTTTTTGAAAAATAGGGTTTTTTTTCTTCTTCCATGAAAGATGATGTCATGTGTCTATCTCTCACATAGCATCATTGAATATCCATTGATAAATCTTGAATCACTATACGTATTAGATATTCAATAACTATGTCAGAATTTTTCATACAAGATTATGTTACAATTTTTGAAAAATAGGTTTTTTTTTTCATCAATGAAGATGTTATGTGTCTACTCTCACATAGCATCATTGAATGTCCATTGATAAATATTGAACCACTATACATATTAAATATTCAATAATAACTATGTCAGAATTTTTCTCACAAGGTTATGACACACTTTTTGAAAAATAGGTTTTCTTAAGCATGAATGAAGGTGTTATTTGTCTATCTCTTACATAGAATCATTGAATATCCATTGATAAATCTTGAAACATTATACTCATTAGGTATTCAATAATATCTATGCCAGAATTTTTCACACAACGTTATGTCACAATTTTTCAAAAATAATTTTTTATTAGTATTGATGTAGGAGTTATGTGTCTATTTCTCACATAGCATCATTGAATATCCATTGATAAATCTTGAACCATTGTGCTTATTAGATATTAAATAATAACTATGTGAGAGATATAAACATAACACCTTCATCCATTCCAAAAAAAGTTATTTTTGAAAAAATAGTCACATAACCTTGTGTGAAAAATTCTAGCATAGTTATTATTGAATATCTAATAAGTATAATGGTTTAAGATTTATCAATGGATATTCAATAATGCTTTTGACATAACCTTGTGTGAAAAATTGTGACATAACCTTGATCCACTCGTGTCTTCAGTTGTAATTATTGTATTTTATTTGTTATTATTGTTAATATATATATATATATATATATATATATATATATATATATATATATATATATATATATATATATATATATATATATATATATTAATACAAAAAAGGAGTCAGAAAAAAAATCGTTAAACAAGAATATTTTTATTTAGTACTGAAATGAAACACAATATATCACAAACTGACGATTTAAAATTTTGGTCAGCAACTTTGGAAGTTTTTCAAACAATTATAATCAAGGAGTTAAGGATATTTACACTGTTTTCAGAAATACTTTTCAGCAGGTCATTTGTAGTTGATCTACCTCATAAGTGAATCTTCTGATCTGGAAACAAGAAAAGATAAAGGGTTTTATAAAATAAATATAAATTATAGTAATAATTATGATAATTTTAAAATATAATTTAGTTTTGTTATATATTTTATTATTATTATTATTATTAACAGATGCATGAATATTTTATATATATATATATATATATATATATATATATATATATATATATATATGAAAATACAATTGAAGTTAAAAAAGGTAAAAATTATTATTGAAGAAAAATGTTCGTATTTATTTTCAGTTTTATGCTAGAATTTTCGGGAGTTTTTGATGTAATAAGCAAATATTTTTAGCAAATAATAAGCAAATATTTTAGAAAATGTTTTTACTGGTTTGAAAGAAATTTTTTGCCATTCATTTACGGTTCATCTACATTGAAATAGCATCTTTTCTAAAGATAAGAAAATGAAGATTTATTACGTACCTAAATTGATTAAAAGAAATATTTTATTTCAATTAATTTACGTACTTGTACTTTATATAATTATTTATATAAATATAAATAATATATAAAGCAACAAACTAAAGAAGTCATAAGTAAGTAAAAATTGTTAAGTAGAATTGTTTATATTTATTACAGAAACAATCTTAATATAAAATTATAATTTAACGTACCAATATTTGGCCGCTATTTTTAGGAGTTTTACGTGTAATTATAACTTAATAGTTAAATATAAACTGTGATAATATATATTAGCTCGTAATATATTAGATTGTAAAAGTAGACCTAAATTATCACAGTTATCCCTCGGTTTTCGAAAGCTCACTTCATAAAAGACCTATATTAACCCCTTCGTCTCAAATGACGAGTCTCAATCGTCACGTGTCTCTTATGCCAAAATATAAAATGACGAGCTACACTCGCTTTGTGGCTTTTCTTATACCTTTATAATGTATAAACATGCAAAAACGGGATTATTTTAGAGTGGTCATTACCAAAGTCAGTTACAACTTTCGTGGACGCGCTTTGCATTGTGATACACCAATCGCGTTGGTGTATCAGAATAGGAAGATACAGCTATATCGAACTAAAACTTGGATATTCTTTCTTACCCAAACGCATTCCAGCAACTAGGGAAAAAACTACATCTTGCTATTAGACGTCATATTTTCTACAAGCATGATATCAAAAATGAAACCACCTGCCAATGTAAATTAAGCTAGATAACGTAGATACATTTACAAGAATGTTTGGAGAAGCACTTCATTCATCGAAACTGTTTGCTTATCTCTCATTATTATTTTGATTAATTTTTTTTTCCAGTTAGAACTTTGGGGTATTACATTTTTTTTTTCCTTTCGTGAAATATTGAGTTTTTGGGAGACATAGTGCATATGTAAGCGCTCCACAAAATACGATGGTGTAAATATGGGATAAAATTGGAAGTCGATCATTTAATACCGTCTATTGTTTACCCAGTGAAATCATGGAGGATTTTCCTTCTAACAACTAAAGGGAACGGTAAAAATGTCGTTCAAGTTTGGTATTTTTCTGCGATTAATTCTGAACGTTATTGGGATCTGAATATTTTGATGCATTCCAGCTGCGGTGAGAAGTAAATTGTTGAATTTCTTCCTTTCTCCCCCCTCCCCTGCATGACTACTGTCTTATACCTCCCATCAGCCTTCGACAACTCAACCTAACACACCGTCGTCAACCCTTCCGCTTTCCAGCTTTTCAGTGTCTCTCGACTGTGAAAAATGAAACTATTCTACGCTCATTATTTTACCCTTAAATATAAATCAGATTTATGTACGAAATAAAAGTTAATAATAATCATATTGAAATACAGTAACCACCGCTTATAGTGATCAGTGGTTATAAGAATCAACCGTTTATAAGAATCAATATCGCAAAAACAAAAACAAATGTATTATTTCCATGTTAAAATTTTCGCTTTAAAGAATCAATCCACCGGTTTTAAGAATCAGCTTACTCTCTTTGCTTTCCCTTCATTTTTCCAAAAAAGCAACTTAAACCCTCAAAAGGCACGAAATTCTTTATTCATTTTTTTTTAAAGAAAGAGTGATAAGATGGGATGGAATACAGTCGTAAATTGCATCCCTTTCTTTGTTAGACATAACATAATGGATTCCCCTTAAACACTTTACCTAAACACTGCCCTTTTAGCTTGACCCAGGGGCATCTAACCCGTCGTAGTCCGATTTCACTTTTCTCCACAGACAAACAAAGACAGGGACTCTTTTTTTCCCACCTCCCACATCCTGGTTGCTGCTTCCTGGACCCTGAAACACATAAATAATCGGCGAAGTGTCCACTATCATATAGGCAAACGTGACATTAGTAGATTCAGCACATTATCAAACCCTGAAACGCAAGCTATAAGGTGAATCTTCGTCTGAGACTATTGGTAATGAAAGAGGTATAAACAGCCTCCTGAAAACTTCATTACGTCAAACTACCAAGGAAAACTTTTTCTAGCACCCTTCCTGTAGTTGAAATGTTAAACTGTTAAGCAGGTATGTTGTAACAAATATTGGATTTTTTTCTTCTCTTATTATAATCATGTGTATCTACTTATAGGTCTAGAAATTAAGTTGTATTTTTAAAATTATAAAGAATAATTTTAATGAAAGATAATTAACGTAAATTAAAGAGTATTTTATGGTAAATTATCTAATATATGTATATAGGTGTGTGTGTGCCTGTCCAAAAACCTAAATTTCGGCTATAAGAATCAATCGCTTATAAGAATCAAAAACAGTAATAACAAACGTGATTCTTATAAGCGGAATTCACTGTACTTTATATTACTCTTCATATGTTGTTCTCCATACTTTTTACTGTAATTGTTTTTCATAGGGAAATATAAACGACCATGTTTGGGAACTCATTAAAAAAACAGCGAGGAAAAAAAAGAAAAGTTATACACGATTATTTTTATGTATTATACAAACGATCAAATATAACGTGAGCACACAGCTTCTAAATATTCACAGTAAAAGCAAAAAGGTGACTTGTTTCGAAACTGATTTAATATCGTTGTACACCAGGCCGAAGGGCATTAAGCGTGCTTGTCTCTATGGGTAATTCACAAATGCGTTATTGAGCAATTCATTTGTGAATTGTCCGGAGAGACAATCACAGCTAATGCATCTAGGCCTGGCTAAATGCTGTATTATTCAGTACAAAACTATTATTCATCACTCTAATTTTTTGGTGTAAATATTCCTGTGCGTTTTTCCCAAATTTCATGTAAGGGGGTCTGGTACCTTTTAAAGACCAAAGACTATGATAGCAAGAACGTAACTGCAAGTACGCCAAATATTCGCTTTTTAGTACTGTATTATTCAGTACAAAATTATTATTCATCACTCTAATTTTTTGGTGTAAATATTCCTGTGCGTTTTTCCCAAATTTCATGTAAGGGGTCTGTTACCTTTTAAAGACCAAGACTATGATAGCAAGATAGTAACTACAAGTACGCCAAATATTCGCTTTTTAGTTTGATTCAATGTACAGTTCCTGCATAGATTGTACAATAAATTTTGGTAATGAAATGCTTTTCGTTGAGTTTAAGAAAGCTTTACGAACCTTACCGATCCTTTGTTAAGAAATGATGTGAAAAGTTATTTTTATATTTTTTAATGTGTTGTAAACAATACCATGTAATTTGGTTACAAAACATAGTTTTTTATCGTATTAAACAGTAAGTCTGCTTAGCTAAGGATTTTGTTTTGCTTATTACCCATATTATCCGGATTTTTGATTGTCCGGATTGCCTATGGTTCCAGTTAATCCAGACAAACGAGGTTTTACTGTACTTCGTTATCATTAATGATCTTAGCACGGCAGTTGGTCGAAAAACTCCATATTTTCTGTTGAAATTTCTATTGAATTAGGATGGTGCACTTGCGAATGTTCAAACGAAAATCGACTTTTGTAGTAGATATGAGCTTAAAAAAAACAAAAAAAAACAGTTGATTTGCTCTCCTGGGTAAATTCTTTTTACGGTATAAGTGTGACGAATTAAAATAATTCTCACAATTAAAATATACGCAGCACATGGCTGGAATTTGTCGCAACTGACCGACACGCCCCTCCTTTAACGTATAGCAGGTGACAGCGAGCTAGAACGAAGGGAACACAAAGCGGTTGGAAAAACGTGACATCTTGGCGGAACAGAAATTCGCCACGGTGCTCCAGATTAATGACGCGGGACCACCATGAAATCACTAGAATTTCAACCTTGCCTGCCAGCAAATCGAAAAGTCTAGAATGACATCACGATTAGCAGAGCCAATAGGAGACGAGTTCTCTGGACGGAGCGAGAGAGTCCAAAATTAGACGGGGCGAGAAAAAGTCAGTTAGCGACCGGCTAAGCTGTGGTAGACTCCTCCGACCATCCAGGGTCGAAAGAAAACGGCTATACGCGGACTTGCGTAGTCGGCGGCTTATTTCTCACGAAGAGAACTTTTAGCTTCGGCTAGGAAGCTTGGGTACAGTTCAACGAAATCATCAGTCCGGATCATCCTGATTCTATAAAGTGCCTCGCAGTCATCCGCCCTGCAGGGAGTGAAAATCGAGGGACTTGCTCTAATTTCAACGAACTATTCGATGATATTGAATTAGCGAAACTCCAAGTGATAACTCCTCCTAACGGACTCAGTCGTCATTTTAGAGGACTTTCATTGACTATGTAACGGATCTTCAATCTCCAAATTTTCTCCTCCGAATTGAAATAAATTCGTCGATTTTAATTTATTTGGCTGTGATTTTTTGTTGAGTCGATTGCTACCTCGATCAACACGTTACATAAGCTGTTATAAAAGTTTTAGGCATCTCTATAATATTCCAGCCAATAATTAAAATAAAAAATTTCCCCCCAGATCACAAATTTTTAACAATCTTTAATCCAACAGTATCCTGAATCTCTGCTTAGAGATTGCCTGAAGGATTTTGTTTAGCTTATTTTATAAATTAAATTAAAGTCTAATATATTTCAGTAACATATTAAGTTTAAGTTCAAACAAATACTGACTCCTTTACTGATTTTCTTCATTAATAAAGATATAAACAACAAACACTACAATAGGATTATTAAGAAAGTTTCAAAAATAGCCAAGGGATTAAGTAAAATATTACACTAGAGCAGCGTTTCTTAAACTGTGGACGCGGCACAAAACGGGGTCGCAGAGCGAAATTTTGGGGTCGCGAAAATTTAATTCTGATACATGAATTTAATTCTTGTCGTCCGCCTAGAGTATTTAAGACCTGCAGGAAAGCGTCGTTTATCCCATATTACCTGGATTATGCGGATTTTCGATTGTCCGGATTGCCTATGGTCCCAGTTAGTCCGGATAAACGACGCTTTCCTGCAGGTCTTAAATACTCTAGGCGGACGACAAGAATTAAATTCATGTATCAGAATTAAATTTTCGCGACCCCAAAATTTCGCTCTGCGAACCCGTTTTGTGCCGCGTCTACAGTTTAAGAAACGCTGATCTAGTGTAATATTTTACTTAATATAATCCCTTGGCTATTTTTGAAACTTCCTTAATAATCCTATTGTAGTGTTTGTTGTTTATATTTTTATTAATGAAGAAAATCAGTAAAGGAGTCAGTATTTGTTTGAACTTAAATTTAATATGTTCCTGAAATATATTAAACTTTAATTTAATTTATAAAATATTGAAAAAACCTAAAATTCTAACAAGTGTACCGCAAACATAAAAAGGTTGCCAATCCCTGTTATAAGGCGTGCTTATTGTTTCATTTTAGCTTTTACTATGAGTTAGTATTATTTCGGACTTGACGTTTTTTGATATGACTTCGTGGGATTAATTTTGGGTAGTTCGGGCCGTTTAATTTTTTTCCTTATAAAACTATTGATAATTTCAACTATTGATAAAACTATTGATAATAACGACTTTTGTCTTACAAAAAGTTTCATGGGAACGTTCCTCTTTCAAGTTGCAGGACACACCGCACTCCATTTATAATGGCATATTTTGATGGTTTTATCTATTACAGGCCCATCTCTGGGAATTATTTTTCTGGCTTTCTACAGGTTTGCTACCGATAAGAATTGTTACTAGTTGGCTACTAGTAACCAATGGTCATTGGCTACTAGTAACCAATGACCCTCACCCCTTCTACTGCCTTAGGTAACGATAGACCCTTAATTTCTCGACATTTCTAAAAGGCGGCCCATTTTAGGGACATGGCGCATTGTAGGTGCATTTACCTTATGTCGGACCCCATCCAGTGCAATGGAATGGTTCTAGTTACAAACGATTCACGGCTGCCGCTTCCTTATATTCTCACACAATAACCGATACCGAAAAGAATGCAATTTGCAACACAGAAAAAATATTGTTTACTTGTGGACAGAAAACCGCCAAAAAACAAACGACGATTAAGTACTTTCATTTGAATCAAAATTCCTGTGTATCTACGTGTATTTCTTTTCAGTTTAACTTTGTAATTTTATCTTCAGTTACACTACGGGTATGTATGCATTTATGTATGTGGGTAAATATATTTTAGGGATATCAAACTTTAAGGTATGTTAATACTTCTTTGTATGTTCCCGCATCTATCGTTTTCCCGCATCCATCGTTTAGTTAAGTCGGTCCCTTCGAAAACGATAGATAGCGATTCCACTGGGTATATATATATAACATTAAAAACCCCATACCATTTTAAAATCTAACATTATTCTAAATTCCCTTGGGCGTACGAGCTAAATTTCGCTTTTGATTCTAAGTTCTAATAACCTCGAGAGAAAATATTAAATGGCTTCCTTTTTCAAATATGCGCGGCGTCCCCAATATTTTAGATAAGCTCTGCGCAGATTATATAAAACCACATGTGACTTATCGACAACAGCAAATCCCTAATCGCTATCCTGATCACATGACAAAGTTTATATAAACCGCCTGAACGGAAACCTGTACGCTTTTTTGATTTGTAAGTTGCCCCGAGAAGTTGTATTGTGTATCTTAAAATAAAGATGTAATTAAATTAACGTTGCGGTGTTCTATGTGTCCGAGGGTGAGATGAAAAGAGGGAAAGAAAATTAAACATATGTGATGCACGGCCGGGCGACAAGTCATCTATCTTTACCTCAAAAAGAAATACCACTTAGGCCTTCCTTCGTCGGCCCGCGCTCGTGATATTACATATATATGTATATATATATATATATATATATATATATTGAAAAAACCTAAAAATATAACCTATACATACATACATATATATATATATATATATATATATATATATATATATATATATATATATATATATATATATATGTATGTATGTATAGCCGTAACTAGCCATTCCTGTGCCCTGGGCAAGAATTTGCATTTGGGCCGCTTAATTAATTAGGTTTTGGAAAATAATAGAACAAATACAGCATTTTGGGCCCCCCCCCTCCCCCCTTGGAAGTGGACCCTGGGCGGGTGCCTCTGTTGCACCTGCCTAGTTACGGCACTGTATATATATATATATATATATATATATATATATATATATATATATATATATATATATATATATATATATAGCATAAAATATCCTCAGAACTATTTTTGCAAACTTTCTTTGCCATTTTAAAAAGGTAGAAAATTATGTGAATTATTAGAAAATACATTAAACAATGAAACGTTATATTTTAATATCTTTAATCGAATATAGTTTTTTAAAGTTTTCAGCCGCTCAAATATTCACAAGACCTGTGAACATTTTATCATGGACTTCCTAACTTTAACGGATTACTAATTTCTTCTAATATTATCATTTAGGTATATCATTCTAATATTATCATATTATCATTTTATTTCTAATATTATCAACTTAATAATAGTTATAAGCAGTGCCGTAACTAGCCATTCCTATTCCCTATGACAAGAGTTTGCATTTGAGCCCCTTAATTAATTTGGTTTGGTAAAATAATAAAACAAATACAGCATTTTGCCCCCCCCCCCCCTAAGTGGGCCTTGGTCGGGTGCGCCTGTTGCCCCTGTCTAGTTACGGCACTAGTTAATAAAAGTTTTTAATCAAAAAATATTAAAAGGAAGCCAAAAAATCAGGCTTAAAGATGCCTTTTAAAGGCTTAATAATAAAAAAAAATCCAATGTGAGAGTGACTCCATAAAAAAAATATGTTAAAGATAATGGGAATAATCATAGATATTCTTTGTGATGCTAGTTAAAATTATGTAATCAATTTTGTACTGTATAATTTTTATTTCAGGTGCTATTAATTAAGAACAAGGAAGCCAAAAAAATCACGCTTAAGGATGCCTTTAAAAGACTTAATAATCAAAAAAATTTTAATGTGAGAGTGACACCATACAAAAATATGTTAAAGATAATGGAAATAATCATAGATATTCTTTGTGATGCTAGTTAAAATTATATAATCAATTTTGTACTGTATAATTTTTATTTCATATGCCATTAATTAACAACAAGCATATCCACAACCAAAATTCGAATCAGAAGCCTTTCTCCCATGTAGAATTTTCTCCTTATTGTTCTATGAGAGGAACAAGTAAACCTAAAAAAAAAAAAAATTGTTTGAATAGAAATATAGAAATTTTTGAGGAAAAAAAAACACGCTAAACAATCCCGCGGAGATAAATTTAATTCTATAAAACTTCCATCGCTTCGGGCAAAAACAAAAGATAATCAAAACACCGTGAGATAAATATAACAATAATCATAAAAGCTTTGCTGGCGCAGGCCAAAAAAGCGCTGAATGCCTTGAACTTGAAATGTTTACTATCTCATTACATCCTGTGCTTCTCCCAGATCGTATCATCGTGTTGACAATAAAAATATCTCGATACTTAGGGGGGGGGGGAAGCATATTATCGTTCCTTATCATCAGATATCGCTGTTTGTTTTTCCAAAAACCAGCTTTGGTAGCGTACAAGGGCCAGCTGCAGTACAAAAGGACTCTCTCTCTCCAATCTCCCTACGCCAGCATTTTCGAATGAAAAACGGCATAAATTATGGTCTCTCAACCCTCCTCCCTCGCTCCTTCCCCGTTTTTATCTCTCGTTTCCTCGTCCCGCGATCTGGCGTGCCTGCCTCAACTGCCCTGATCGTTGCCATGGCGACGGGATCTTCCAAAGGATGCGGGCGAAGCCAGAGGGATGGCAATGCGTTCGATGCAGTGGTAAATGGAGTGGGGAAAACGGGTGATCTTGAATCATGAAGCAAGCGATGGTCAGTCGAATTTTCTGAGGGGGGACGTTCGGAAAGGGGATGCGCAACGCCAGCAATAAGATGATTGGGAGATTAGGAGCTGTGCTGCTCGAAGGTTTTTTTTCGGGGAAGGAAATGTGCATGAGGAATCTGCGATGTATTTCTTTTTCCTCTGTGGCAGCAGTTCTAGCCGTTTGTCGTCTTTCAAAACAAAGCTTAGGCTGTTAATACTGACGTGGTGGGTTAAAAGGAATTTACCTGCGAAGGGCTGAGATACTAAAAATTAGCGTATCCGTATAATCTCTTTGAGAGATTTAAAAAAAAAATATTTTCTTTATATTTACTCTTCATGATGGTATACTGTTCTTATCTTGAAAAAAAAAACATAAAAATTAAGTTGATGCCTAACAAAAATTTAGCGAAAAATCCAGTACAATATTGACACTACTGCCAAACGGAATAACTAAAAGTAAAACGGTATACAGTGGTAAAAGTAACTGCTTGAACATTCACGATTCTCGTTATATTTATTATAGCATCTGGGAACTGTAACAGATAGGGAGATGGCACAAATAAAAAAGAATTTCCAATTCATCGACATTTTACTTGCATCTCAAAATGACAGAAAATCTCCTGATATTTCTCCAAAATCCGTGTGGGGTTATCTTTCATTCGCCAGCGAGAAAAAAAAGGGTTACTGATAAAATACCTAAGAGTTTTAAGCAAAATTCTCGCTTTTTTCTCGTTCTTCAACTGGCCAATTTTAGGGACTGGTTTGAGTGACTCTCATGTTCTTGCAAAGATATACAGCTATATGCTGGAGCTGCCTATCAGCCATGACCTAGTTTTTGCTCTGCTTATGGTCTCTTCATCGCGGCATTGTCCGCTTGAGGGAAAATAATTCCAATAGCGAAATAACTCCTAATTTTTACTGGCGACTGGCAAAGGGTATTCATTCCAGCCTTCAAAGGAAATAGCTAATGCGAACCATAAACTGAAAAGTTTGAGAGTAATTTCTCTTTGGGAATTCTTTTGTCTCCAGAGTCGACTGATGCCAGGCTGAGTATCCATGACTGAGTTTCCATAGGTGACAGTGTAAAAAATTATCCCGTCTCATCCTTGATCCCGTCTCATTATCCTCCCGTCAGGTCATTCCAGCCCGTCAGGTAACTCAGCCTGGCATCAGTCGTTGAGTCGACCGATGACAGGCTGAGTATCCATGACTAGTTCCATATCTAGATACGATAGAGAGTTCCATATGTAGATACGATGGGGTTTTGTCTCCAGAGTCGACTGATGCCAGGCTGAGTATCCATGACTAGTTTCATATCTAGATACGATGGAGATGTATAAATCGCATTAGTGTATCTTCTCATTAGGGTGTGTGTTCTACGGAATTTTTCATTGTTCTTGGTATAACGTTCTGTGCGGGTTCATTGAGTCTCAGTACATTATGTTTTTATTATCCTCCCGTCAGGTCATTCCAGCCTTTAAAGGAAATAGCTAACGCGAACCATAAACTGAAAAGTTTGAGAGTAATTTCTCTTTGGGAATTCTTTTGTCTCCAGAGTCGACTGATGCCAGGCTGAGTATCCATGACTGAGTTTCCATAGGTGACAGTGTAAAAAATTATCCCGTCTCATCCTTGATCCCGTCTCATTATCCTCCCGTCAGGTCATTCCAGCCCGTCAGGTAACTCAGCCTGGCATCAGTCGTTGAGTCGACCGATGACAGGCTGAGTATCCATGACTAGTTCCATATCTAGATACGATAGAGAGTTCCATATGTAGATACGATGGGGTTTTGTCTCCAGAGTCGACTGATGCCAGGCTGAGTATCCATGACTAGTTTCATATCTAGATACGATGGAGATGTATAAATCGCATTAGTGTATCTTCTCATTAGGGTGTGTGTTCTACGGAATTTTTCATTGTTCTTGGTATAACGTTCTGTGCGGGTTCATTGAGTCTCAATACATTATGTTTTTATTATCCTCCCGTCAGGTCATTCCAGCCTTTAAAGGAAATAGCTAACGCGAACCATAAACTGAAAAGTTTGAGAGTAATTTCTCTTTGGGAATTCTTTTGTCTCCAGAGTCGACTGATGCCAGGCTGAGTATCCATGACTGAGTATCCATACGTGACAGTGTAAAAAATTATCCCGTCTCATCCTTGATCCCGTCTCATTATCCTCCCGTCAGGTCACTCAGCCTGGCATCAGTCGTCTGGAAGTTGAGTCGACTGATGCCAGGCTGAGTATCCATGACTAGTTCCATATCTAGATACGATAGAGAGTTCCATATCTAGATACGATGGGGTTTTGTCTCCAGAGTCGACTGATGCCAGGCTGAGTATCTATGACTAGTTTCATATCTAGATACGATGGAGATGTATAAATCGCATTAGTGTACCTTTCTCATTAGTGTGTGTGTTCTACGGAATTTTTCATTGTTCTTGGTATAACGTTCTGTGCGGGTAGTCTAAGTACATTATGTTTTTATTATCCTCAGTTAAAAGTTTGAGAGTAATTTCTCTTTGGGAATTCTTTTGTCTCTACAGTCGACTGATGCCAGGCTGAGTATCCAAGACTGAGTATCCATAGGTGACAGTGTAAAAAATTCTAAATAATTTCATCTCGTTGACAACTCTTCTCGTGACAGGGTGAGAGCTATATTCAATGCACTTTTGCCAGAATTCTCTCGATTTCGATTATAAATCGAAGATATGCTCCAGGCAAACTAAAATATCCAAAAGAATGTCAAAATATCTGGCAGACAAAGAAATATAACGTTGATAAACGCTCTTTAACACACCCCATATCAGAAACTACTTCTGATGGTACTTTTCTGTATAGATCTCTTACCGATAGTAGTTTCCCCAGCGTTTAACGCTCTAAGCACTTGAGACTTTTTTTTCCCGACTCTTTCTTTCAGCTGGAAAAAGCGTTTCTGACGAATTATTCCTTCCTCACAGTTCACAGAGGTCGAACTTATAGCACACGTGCCGGAGGTGGCAGGAAAAAAAAATTTTGCTGGCAATCGGACGACCGATTTTTGAGAAAGTTGAACTGGACGACCTTGATAGGTTTAAATTAATTGTTTTTTTCCAATTAATTGCTTTATACAGAAACAATTTTCGAAATAATTTGGAAACCGTTAAAGTTGAGCCCTTATCTATATATATATATAAAACAGTTCCGTAACTGACTCATTCATTCACTGACTGACTGACTGACATACAACGCACAGACCAAACCGCTGGACCTAAAGGGCTGATATTTTGCATGGCGATTCTTCTAATAGTGTAGGGGTGCACTAAGAAAGATTTTTCAAAAATTCTTCTTAGATTTTTTAAATTAAATTTTTAAGCTGTTTTTTAAACTTTTTTTACGTTTGCATTTAAAATAATACATTGAGGGTTATAAAATTTATATCACGAGAAAGATCATAAAAATTCCTTCAAAATGAAAATTTTTTCGAATTTTTACCTCCATTTCCTGATTTTTGGTGAATTTTTAAAGATTAATTTTTAGAATTTAATTTATTAAATGCTGATCACGTGATTTCTTTTTCTGGTACTTTCAATAAATTTATCGTCACGTGCGTAACAACTAAATAGACAAAAAAATTATTTTTTTCTCTTTCTAATGCAGCAGACGATTGGATATTATCCAAAAAAAAATGCATATCCCTTACGATTTTTTTATAAATATATATATATAGATACATATATATTTTACATCAATTGTATACATTGATCATCGCATTTATTATAAACTAGCTGAATACCCGTGCTTCGCTACGGAGTGCATTCAAATTAAATACAACGGTCAATGTATGCAATTAATTCCAAAAAAAATTATAAAAAATTCGTATAGACAAAATAATGTAGAAGAAAATATTCACATTGAATCTAATAGAACATACTAAAGAATATAGCACAGTTAATATAGTATAGTTTGAGAATCATTTCTTTGGATATATTTTAATATTTTTATGGATAATGTCCAATCGTCTGCCGCATTACAAAGGGGAAATTTTTTTTATGTCAATTTATTTCGTTGTTATGCACGGGACGTAAAATTAATTTAAAGTACCACAAAAATAAAAGAAACCATGTGATCAGCATTTAATAAATTAAATTCTAAAAATTAATCTTTAAAAATTCACCAAAAATCAGAAAATAGAGGTAAAGATTCGAAAAAGATTTCATTTTAAAGGAATTTTTATGATCTTTCTCGTGATATAAATTTTATAACCCTCAGATTATTATTTTAAATGCAAACTTAAAAAAACTTACAAAAACAGCTTAAAAATTTTATTTTGAAAAATCTAAGAAGAATTTTTCAAAAATCTTTCTTAGTGCACCCCGACACTATAAGAAGAATCGCCATGCAAAATTTCAGCCCTTTAGGTCCAGCGGTTTGGTCTGTGCGTTATCTGTTAGTCCGTCAGTCAGTCACTGAATCGTGTCCGGGTCCACACGCGTGCCGATTTTGGTACGATTCGGCCCCATAGGCCTATTCGAAATAATCAATAAATTTCACAGTTTCAATGAAACACACTGATTTTTGAATAAAGTTAAATAGTTAAAGTTCGATATATGTAAATTGTTCATAAAATTGTACATAAATTCAAAAATATTAAGTTTATAAGTTAAATAAAGTTCTGTAATATTATACCAATAAATTTCCACTTGATAGCCAATAAATTGTAAATCTTTTTTTACCATAAATGTCCAATAAAAAGCGTAGTTCCAAATGTAATTTTCTTCAGTAAACCCTTAAACGTTGCCAATTTCAAAAATCCTTTTTGTATTTATCAATAACTCCTCCACTTGAATCTTTAAAATATTAAATGTTTTACTGATAATAAATGAAAATGTAGTTTGATTTGTTGCTATGGTTGACTATGGTTGAAAAAGAAAATTCAAATGTTAAATGTTTTACTGATAATAAAAGAAAAATTCGTTTGATGTGTTGCTATGGTGACTTGATTATGGTTGACAAAGGAAAATCTGTATAGATGAAGCATCAGCTCAACATTTAGGCCCCTAACTTTCTTTCTACTGATCAGATATACAAAATATATAGCCCATGTCCATCTGGAATATTGTACCTTTTAAATAGTGAAAGAATTTTTCAAATAGGTGCAGTGGTCCTGGAGATTACCCTCCATATACAAAATCCGCTCTCTCTCTTTATATATTAGTATAGATATATATATATATATATATATATATATTTATTTTTTGGCATAAATTGCATACGTTGACCATTGTATTTAATTTGAATGTACTCCGGAGCGAAGCGCGGGTTTTCAGCTAGTCAGATATATGTAACAAAAATACCTAAAATGGAATAGTACAGGTATACTCAACCTTTTCATGTTTTTGACACCCTTGGTAATGAGATTGAGTACTTGAGGCACCGGTGTTAGAATTTTAGTTTTATCAGTTTTTTCAATATTAAATCAAAGCGGAACATTTTCAGGATCGTGTCAAATTTTAGTCCAAAACAATGCTACATCAATGCTGATAATCCAATAAAAATGGTATTTTCAGATAGCCTGAACTTTTCTGCACCTTGCAACAGGATTCATTTTATAAATTTCGTCCAACAAAGGAATCGATGAGCGTTTAAAACACACTAGACCAAATTGTTTCAGATAATTTAAATTTAATAATATTAGTTGCAATTTTTTTTAAAAGAGAAAATGACCCAAGGTGTAAAGTTTCTTTCTCTATTATGGAGTACAATTTAAAAAAAAAACCTTTCAATCCAAGTCACCGATCCTTGGACACATTTTCTCCATAGTTTAGCATTGAGGTGAGCGTATCCAATAGGGTTAGTACACAGATCAATAAGTTTTTATTTTCAATTTATTCGTTCTCCAGCAGGCCCAGATTTCTGCATGGGCAAGTGGGGCACTTGCCCAGGGCCACCAAAATTATGGGGCCCCTTATTTAGTATTAAGTTGTACATATTTTTGAAAATTTGGTGTTTGGTTAATGCTGTAATGGGGGCAGTGGCGGATACAGAAAAAAATCCTGGGTGGGGCACAGTGTACCCACTATAGTGAAAGCATACTTACATCCATAAGTGTTTCTGGTTTAATTTTTTTTGGGGGGAGGGGGGTAATAACTGCAGACTGTGATCAATTTTGAATTTCAAAAAAAATTTCATGAATTTATTTATGAACATTAAAGAGTAAATTAATAAATTAACACTTATTATTATTATTATTATTATTATTATTATTATTATTTTCAAATTTTTGACTTGTTGGTCGAAAATTGTTTGAATTTCCCGTCCCAATTTATGGGGGACCTGGGTGAGTGTTCCACATGTTCATGTGGAAATCTGGTCCTGGGAGGGGCACGTGTCCCCCTCTGGATCTTTCCTTGGAGGGGGCCCTCCAAAGTCTGTTTTGCCCAGGGCCCCATTGGGTCAAAGTCGGGCCCTGTTCTCCAGGATTACCTTACGAGAACCGCAAGGCAGTTAGTCACAGCAAAAGAAATGTAGAGCACCCGTAACCGAACGAAGGCTAATATGTAAACTGCACCGATGTAAGGATTTAATCTGGGGTCATTCAGTTATTCCATCTGTGCTATATTTATAACTAAAATATCGGGGGGGGGGGAAAGATGTTTCTTCTCTCGAATTTGAGAAATAACATCTCTATTCAAAATCGTTTTCTTTCAATACATCGTTATTGAATACACATAGCAATTAATGAGTTATACATTTTGAGAACTCTAATATTTTTCTTAATGGTTCGGATATAGCGAACAAAACCTCTGGTCCCTTGAAGTTCGTTATAACGGGGTTCGACTGTATACGTTTCTTAAAAATGGATGTGAAATGTAAAGAAATAGTGTACACATAGACTACTACTTCAAGGAAACAATAATTTGCTATACCTCCGGAAGTTTTTGAAATTTCGAGCATCATGAAGTGTAAAGATTCCCACAATACTCACTCCAAATTCATTCTTGGACTGTATTACTTCTTAATATTTCTTTTAAAAGGCTTTTAGTTCACATGATTATTCAAAAAATTTCGTAAGGATCGTAACATTTCTTTAGTGACACTTAATATAATTTAAACAAATAATTAAATATATAATTAAGATATCTATCTATGTACAAACATAATTTATTATATATAATTAATTTAATACATAATTTTAATAAATACAGTCGAACCCCGTTATAGCGAACCCGGTATATAACAAACTCACGGATATAACGAACGATAATTGTGGCCCCGCTGTTTTCTCATTGTACGTACTTTATAGTATTGTGTCAGTTTAATGTAATCGATTTTAGTCGATTTTATTCATTAATGATCATTTTAATAGATTTTATCATTTTTTTAATACATCATTGTTGAATACACATTGCAACTAATGAGTTATACATTTTGTGATCTCTAGCATTTTTCTTAACGGTTCGGATATAGCGAACCACCGGATAAAGCGAACAAAACCTTTGGTCCCTTGAAGTTCGTTATAACGGGATTCGACTGTAGTACATTATTTAGTAAGTAGAATATCATAGGTGATCCCGTCAGATTAAATTGACTGCTTTCATCATTCTCTTTAGGGAAGGTTATTTAATAGCGTCTTCCATCACTTACTGTAGTTTCTGTTTTGCATTTTATTGAACTCTGGTAGATATCCGTCTCCATAGAATTGTCAACGAGTAAAATGTTTTCACAACCGTTGACGGAATCAGTGCCCTCTGTACCTTCTTTAACCCCAGTTACCTCTTGGCTGTTGGCATTTCCCCCGGAGTTCGACCCACCAGACACATCTGCGCATTGAAAAAAAAAATGGATCAAAACTGTAAAAGGATTATAATAGCTCTGAAAATTGAAAGTTTCAACCACTGGAAAACGAGCTAGTGACTGAGAAAATCTAGTCATAGATAGGTAGATATTCGTTACATCGTTTCTCGTTACATGCTTCGTTATATGCGAAGAATATTTTTTCGTTGTGGCGCTTGCTTACGTACCTTATTATATTCAATATATATATATATATATATATATATATATATATATATATATATATATATATATATATATATATAATATACAGTGGAACCCCGTTATAACGAACTTCAAGGGACAAAGGTTTTGTTCGCTATATCCTAACTTTTACGAAAAATGCTAGAGTTCACAAAATGTATAACTCATTAGTTGTAATGTGTATTCATTAATGCTGTATTAAAAAAATGATAAAAATATATTAAAAATGATCATTAATGAATTAGATCGACTAAAATCGATTACATTAAACTGACACAATTCTAATTAAATTATGTACAATTGCAAAACGGTAGGACCAGAATTATCTTTCATTATATCCGTAAGTTCGTTATATACTTGGTTCGTTATATAACGGGGTTCTACTGTGTATGTATGTATATATATATATATATATATATATATATATATATATATATATATATATATATATATATATGGCTCTTCGTCATATTTGTCGACTGTACCACAGTACAGTCGACAAATAATCGTATTATTTACTTACTTATACACACACACATATATAAATATATATATATATATATATATATATATATATATATATATATATATATATATATATATATATATATATATAAATATATATATATATATATATATATATATATATATATATATATATATATATATATATATATATATATATATATAATTTCAGAATGTAAATGTTTAAATATGGGTCTTTCATATGAAAACTGTACCATACATTAATTTTTCTGTTTCTCTGTCTGTCATTCTACAGCTTGTAGAATCGTGAACGTGATTTTTCAAATTGTAATAAAGTTAGGTTGTTATATTTTCAATTAGGAGATCTTAAAACTTTTCTAAACTTACCTAAGGAAGGAGAATATAGATTTTATGCGGAGCTGTCAGGCTTCTTTTTTTTCTTCTGAGTAGCAAAACAACTTAGAAACTCAACGTAACTAGACATTCTAATATATTTCAATAAACAGGTGGTACACATGTCTCTCGCTTTCCATCTTCTCGATAAGTTGCTGCTTTGACTTCATTTTACCAAATACATAATTTAATAACATTAAGAAAGCCCGATTTTCAGCGCATTAGGTCCTCTTTAATCTGTATCATTACTGTCCACAAAGCAGATAACATCTATCGTCTGCCAATCTTCTTTGTTGCTGGGGGAGCTTCTTCCTTGAAAACTGCCATTTCGCGACCCGATGTGGGCCATCTGGTCCCCCGCTTTCAAAATAAGACCTAAATCACGACAAAAGCGTGCGCGTGCCTTGTCCACACACGCATGCTGCAACATATTTCTGTTAATACTAGAGCATTAAAAATAATTAACCGTGGCCACGGCCATTTTATCTCAATACTTCTTTTCTTTTCTAATCCCTGGCTTGCGCAAAGCTCGGGATGTTTCCTCTGGCCTCTTTGACTCAGCTCCTTGGCAGAGCCCCACTTTGAAAAGGGGAGATTCATCGAACTTCCACCTCCGAAAGGGGCCCCCCGCGAGAGTGTCCCTTGGGGATCCTCATGAAGGAATCTTCTTTCACCTTGCCCCGCACGACTGCAGAATTGCGAGCGAGAGAAAAGGGGCAGTTTTTTGGGGGCCCCCTGACATCCACGGCTTCTTAACAGTTGTTTCTTGTCCTTTAGCTTATCTTTGAAGCTAGGTTTCTTTTATCGCGATACCATTCGTGTATAAATTGACTTTTTTATGCCTATTAGCAGTCAAACAAGGGAAATATCGATAAAAAAGCGCTTTTACGTGTTAAACTTTTTTCCTTTTTTTTTGGTTGCTTTAAAAACAAACATCATTTCTTTCATAAAAGAAAGAGGGCGTTTTGATTTTATCATTTTACCGTGTTACGAAGAAGGTAAGGCAAAATGAGAATAGGCACATCTTCTATTTATTTATTTATTTTTTACAACTCTTACCAGAATGGATCTTAGAAAGATATGTTGTTAAGAGGTGTAAAATACTCGCAAAAAATGTATGCGCCTCGTAGAATTACTTATTTACCCGGTTATATGAATTCGTGTAGATCGTTCCAAGTGTTTGAAATAGGTTTTATTTTTCCTGCTTATCTTAACTGAATCTGTTCTGCAAAAACATTCAGCTCTTGAAATAAATAAATAAATAAATATATATATATATATATATATATATATATATATATATATATATATATATATATATAGTTGAGTTTTCTCAAATGCTGCATTTTTGAGTTGTCAGTTGAAGAGGCACGATATATATATATACATATACAGGTGGTTATCAAAATAATAGAAATACCTATCAATATTAATAGTGCTTATGAATGTGCTTCGTATTCCTTAAAAAACAAGTCTGGCCACCTGTATTTTTTTATATAATATAGTGTAAGTATTATTCCACTGTCAGGTAGCAGTAATGAAGCTAAGGGCATCGTGCTTTTGGGGGGAACATCGTGAAATGTCAAATCTTGCAGACCTTGCGAAAAAGGCAAATTGTTGGAGCGCGTTTAAATTGGAATATCTGTTACTGCAACCCGCAGGCAAATGGGTGTTTTTCGAGCTATGGTATCGGAAGTCATGATAGCATACAGAGTGCTCGGTAAAACATCCTTTGCCAAACAGAATAGTGGACGAAAGGTAGAGCTGAGTGAAAGAGACGGGCGAGGTATTGAAGCAGATTGTGACACGAAGAAAGAAAACAACTGCAACCAAAATGACCGAAGAGCTCAATCTGCATCTGCATGTTCCGGTATCAGCCGTTAGAGGTAGATGAGAACTTCACACACAAAGCATTTACAGAATTGTAGCTATTCTCAAGCCACTTGTAGTAGATGCCAATACAAAATATCGTCCACAATGGTGCCACGAGCGCAAATCCTGGTCGAGTAATATGTCGAAAAAAGGCATTTGGTCATGTGAAGAATCATTCTTCACATTGTTCATTGCAAATGGACGTGCGTATGTCTGGAGAACACCTACACAAGCGTAAGATTATTGCTGTCTCATCTCAACTGTCAATCATGGAGGTGGATCTGTCAGGGTTTGGGATGGCATCACATGGCTTTCTTCAGGCCCTATTGTAACTCTAACAGGGAATAGAAGGTTAGGGACTGAATGGGAAGGACTATGTCGAAAATTTAGCTCACTAGTCCATCCTATGGTGTAAACATTGTTTCTTGCAGGAGATGGCGTTCTCCAGGATGATAATCCCCCTATACATACAGCTAAATCTATCAAATATTGGTTTGAAGAGCATGAAAAAGAAGTCAAATATCTTATCTTGCCCTGTACGACCCCCTCTGACTGTATATCATCCAACCACTGGGATCTGTATAAGTGGATAGAGCTAGGCATCGATATCCACCACAGCATCTCTACAGATACTTTCAGGAATTTTCCCTGAATAATGTTATAATATATTCTTAAATACTATTCATGACTTGTATAATCCAATTCCAAGGTGAATCAGGTGGTATTACATGACAAAGATGATCCTGCGCCGTATTAATAAAGGTTTTCATGATGTTTCTTAGTGTTTCCATTATTTTGATAACCACCTGCATATATACAGTGGAATCCCGATCTATCGTTTTTCAAGGGACCGATTGAAATGAACGATAAATGCAGGAAAACGATAGATGCGGAAACATAACAAAGCAATATGATCGTTGGGACTGGATAAAATGAACGGTACATATTGAAAAACGATGGATCCGAAAACGATCGATCGAGATTCCATTGTATATATATATATATATATATATATATATATATATATATATTAATTACTTATTATAACTGACACTGTTGTGCAAAATCATTCAGTACAACTGCTAATTTTGAAATTGTCCTCTACGAAAATATAAGCACAAAATGGGGATTTTCAAAGTATTCAAATTATTTTTTTATGTACTAAAGTGCTTCGTAATTCGCTTTTTTACGTGCAAATATTTTATAAAAATCTAATATCGTTCTTAAGATGTGCTTGAAAACACTTTTTCTTAAGTGTTCTTATACTGAACTAAAACTACAACTAAATTTACTGTTTCGCTAAGCCTCATTTAAGCGCACTCTACCTGATTTACACTTAATTCTAAATTTGATTTATTAAAACCTACTATAACTAAAGATTCTTTGAAGTTTAAAGTAAATTTAGTTTTGCATATTATAAATAAATCAAGCAGTTCCCAAAGCACGATTATTTCAAAGCTATCAAAGGAAAATTTAGAATCAAATGATAATAATAAGTTCATGTTAAATTTCTTGAACAGATTTTTCTGTAGGAGGGTTTTTAAGTTAGTTTAAAATTTACACCAGATGTCAAGGGAATCAACCACTTCAATTAATTATATATTATTTTTGTTTTGTATATTACCTTAGCACGTTTTATATGCGCGTGTTGCTTTTTTATTAATTTTTTATGTTAGTTATTAAATTTTTATTGAAAACATAACTAAATTGTTTTGTTTTGGTTGTATTCAAATCGTTCCTTAAAGAAAAAAAAATTCTTTTCTCTATAAAATTCATCATATAAGAGGAATGGCTCACATGTTAAAGGGAAAATTGTTGGGAAATTAACCTCTTCCTTACGGGATGGGATAGCATGTATCCCAAGACTACGGGCCCAAGAATGAATATATATATATATATATATATATATATATATATATATATATATATATATACATATAACCCCCTTAATAGTCCTTAAAAAGGAGTATGAATTTCTATACTTCTATATACAGGGGAATCGGAAAAATGGGCCCCGTAAGCTAAAGGTTAAAAAATTTATTTTAAAAATCCCGAAGAAATTTCTAAATAAAGTCATTTATTCAGATTATAACTGCATAAAAAAAACGGGGAATTTTTGAAGTTCAAGTTTCTGCTTTTTACCTACAAAGAATTTACGCTTAAGAAAGATAAGATAATCTTCAAGATGAAACATAAGAGAAAAAAACTTTAATGAATTGCCATTAGCAATCATGGGGAAGTGTTCGAATCAGCGAATATTAAAAAAAAAAATCTAAAAAATAAATTACGATCATTAAATAAATAAAAATAATTTTAATTATTTTTTTCTCAATGACGTATTCTTAAGACCTTAACATAGGACATTTGTAAAGCTGTGTAATTATTATTTTTTTCATAATTAATGAAATAATTCTTAATAAGGCAGTTAAAAAAAACGTATATAAATAATTTAGAAACAACATTTGAAGGCATTAACAAAGCTGATGCTTAAATTTTACCTCGCTTTGGTTTTTCTTATGCTCAGAAGCTCTCAAAAAATTGCTTGGTGTACAAATTTGTGTCCAATGCTTAGTCAAAATATATTTACTTAGCCTCCAAGCAGTGATTCCAAAAATTTGAAAGCTCTCACGAAAAGAATATGGCAACACGTGCTTTCAGCTTCTAGAAATTTGTTCGTTATTTAATAAGCGACAGTAATCGTGTGCATTTTTTTTAGGTTAGAAATACTTTTTTTTTACAAATTTATTGCAATTTTTTAAAAAAGTTTGTTAAAATTGGGTTGGCGAAAAAGTTCCTTCGGTTTTCAATAAGATGATTCTAGTAGCGGTTAGTTGCTTTTATAAAACGTAATTCGAAAAAATTATTTTAGATTATGTTGTGACAGCTGTCATATCAGAGTGCATTAAAAGAAAAACTTATCAAAATTAGTGTGTTTTTTCTGTAGCCATTTTGATATTGAAGATGTAAGAGAATTAGCAACATTTTCGGCATATTACGCTTTTATTATTTCAACAAAGGTTAAAACGTAACTAAAACTTGAAACAATATTTTTGCAGTGTTAGTTTTGCAAAGATGGAACTATGAACATGTTGTTCAATAGAACAGTAGTTATAAGTGAAAATTAAAAATGTATTTTTTTATTCTTACTTAAAAACTAAATGAACTTTTTGACCAATCTAATACATCAGTACTGTAAAAAAGTTTATCATTGAAAAATTATAAAGATATACTTGTGTATTTTTAAGGAGGGCGGGGCGTTAGCTGTGCGGTGTCATTTAAGTACTACGATTCCATGCAATATCTGACTTCAATATTCGCATGTTCAGCGCTGGATTGGTCTCTGGTGTTTTTTCTCTATACAGCATCATACATAGAGCTCGAAAGAGGATGGCAAGTTGTACAAAAACAAATCACATCACTAGAGCACGACTCTGGCTGCTGTGTAAATGGCATTAATGAATGAAAATACCCCCTAACCTTTAGATATAAGTTCAAATGATATATTCCACGAAACTGTAAAAAAAATAGAAGACTCAATATTCCCTAGAGAGCAACGGTTGAAGTTCGCATCGCCCAAGATTCAACTGTATTTTATAATCTTAGTCTATCACAGACAATTATTGCAAAAATTCTAAAATGTTACTGGTCGTGTTTCATTTAATTGATAGAAAAATATCCGATCATGTTTGTGAGTATTTTCTTTTACCCTGATGTGTGTTGTATTGTTTATCTTCAGTTTATATCATGTTCGATCACGTTTGTGACTATTTTCTTTTACCCTGATGTGTATTGCATTGTTTGTCTTCAGTTTATATCATGTTCGATCACGTTTGTGACTATTTTCTTTTACCCTGATGTGTATTGCATTGTTTGTCTTCAGTTTATATCATCTTCGATCACGTTTGTGACTATTTTCTTTTACCCTGATGTGTATTGCATTGTTTGTCTTCAGTTTATATCATGTTCGATCACGTTTGTGACTATTTTCTTTTACCCTGATGTGTATTGCATTGTTTGTCTTCAGTTTATATCATGTTCGATCACGTTTGTGACTATTTTCTTTTACCTTGATCTGTATTGTATTATTTATCTTCAGTTTATATCATGTTCGATCACGTTTGTGACTATTTTCTTTTACCCTGATGTGTATTGCATTGTTTGTCTTCAGTTTATATCATGTTCGATCACGTTTGTGACTATTTTCTTTTACCCTGATGTGTATTGCATTGTTTGTCTTCAGTTTATATCATCTTCGATCACGTTTGTGACTATTTTCTTTTACCCTGATGTGTATTGCATTGTTTGTCTTCAGTTTATATCATGTTCGATCACGTTTGTGACTATTTTCTTTTACCCTGATGTGTATTGCATTGTTTGTCTTCAGTTTATATCATGTTCGATCACGTTTGTGACTATTTTCTTTTACCTTGATCTGTATTGTATTATTTATCTTCAGTATATATCACATTTTCAAAAAATTTAGGGCCCAACCTTTTGTGGCACTCAAGGACGAAAAGTTCTAAATTTATGGCCCAAGGAGTGATCGAAGGAGCCTCGAAATTTGGGGGGTGTTTAAGGCACATGGGATATTTAATTTACTTTTGATCATCGAGTGTATCTGAACATACACGATGTTCAGTTACTGGAAAGCAATGGCCACATCTCAACTCTTTTTTTCTTTTTTTTTAATCCTACGCCCCCCTCCCCCCCCAAAAAAATGATCCGAAATGAATTAATTTCGAGCTACGACCTGTGAAAAAAAAAGTTTCTTATTTCCGCAACGAATCGAGTGTTAAACGGTCGTGATATACGAAAATGTCCAATTATCCGAGAAATAAATCCAGCAGGAGATGCCAGAGGGCGAATTGAATGCGATTATTATCAAAACTCTACAGAACACAATAATTGCCGGAGTGTTAATTGGATACTCTCGATTCGATGCAACGGCATATCTCTATATCTTGCTAATGAACTGCTCTTTGAGGGCATCGTCCAGGCCGTATCACACGCACAATGAAAAGGCAACATTCTCTACGGTCGATACTGTAGGTATTCGCGAAGAGGACTGACTATAAATCGGAATGCCCATGTAGAAGTTGTCTGCGTGCACCTTGCAGATGTTACCTACATAATGCGGAAGATGTGGAGACAATTTCGATGAGGTTTTAGTGGGGTTAAATTAAAATTGTATGGGTTTTTTTTATATCATATTTTCCATAACTCGCATACTACAAACGGCCAAGAACGAGAAAACTCAAAGTTGCGAGTCAACTTCAGCTACTAATGCAGAGCGCGTGGGAAAGTCTAAGGCCGTCCGCACACGGAGCGACTCAAAGCAAAGCGACTGAAATTGCTTATCGGTTGCAAACTCGTTAGTGATGCGGCTACGCACACGGGCCGACTCAAAAGTGATTCAAATCAATAGTTTGCGACCTGTCATGGAAGGAAGAACATCATTATTCCGGGAATTATTTTTAGTTAAATTATTATCAGAAATTAATTTATTTTAAAAAATCGTCACAATAGATTGTCTTTGATCAATCGTTTAAAAATGGACTGTATATATGGGCGCACATATTCCATACAACAAAAAACGTTAGAATTTCATTTCATCGCTAGGCAGAAGTCACGTGACTCGTGTACGTCATTTGGCAGCTTGCCCAAAGAGCGGCTGTACCATAGATTGTGTAATAACATGCACAACGCAAGAGAAACTGGCGACTGAAGTTGCTAGCGACTCGACACGTTGAGTTGCCTGCGACTGATTACAAACGCGTTGCTGACGGGTTTGTAACCAGTTGCGCCATGTGCGTGGCTCCATTCAATTACATAGGTTACGACTCATCACGGACTTGTTTGTGATTGGAGTCGGTTATCAGTTTCTTTTGAGTTGCTCCGTGTGCGGACGGTCTAATGCATTATTTGAAATTATGTAAACGGAGTTACATAGCACTTCTCACCAGAAAGGTCATCCGCAAAAAACTAACTTTTTTACCATGTTTTTATTAACTCGCTTTCTTGTTTGTTTGTTTGTGTGTGTGTGTTTGTCCGGTGCAAATCTTGAAATCGATTTTTAACTAACTTCCCGACGAGCTAGACATTTGAAACTTTTAGAATCGCTCAGAACACGAATTGAATTCTTTTTCAGTTAATTTTGTTTTGAAGACTGGTGCAGCCATCTATCGCCCTTGACGGGAACGAAAAGTTAAACGCAAGTTAACTTCCAATTAACTTCATTTTATTTCAAGTTGATGGGATAATTCATCAAAAAATTTTAAAAAGTATTTATTAATACATAGAATTGTCAAGTTTATATGATTCAACAGAAAATTTAAAAACATGGTATATAAAAGTTCTTTTTTTCTTGTAATTATTAAACAGTAATATTCGGCAGCTTTTTTGCCATAAAAAATTAATAATTTTCCACTTGGGTTTGAATTCATTACAAAGAAATAACTTTTTTGGGAGTAAGTAGTGAGATTCCCGCATCCGAGGGTAAACCGTTGATATTAAGAGTTTGAATTAAGAAAAGATTTAACTTGTAAATGGAACAAGTTGCAACCTAATGAACTGATATTCCAACAGATATGAGAGGCGCTCACATGTTGAGAAAGCGAGTTGGGAGTATGTGTTAAACATACATACAGTTGAACCTCGTTATAGCGAACGCGGTATATAACGAATTCATGGATATAACGAACGAAAATTTTGGTCCCGCCATTTTCCTATGTACGTAATTTAATTGGTATTGTGTCAGTTTAATGCAATCGATTTTAGTCGATTTAATTCATTAATGATATTTTTTTATTATATTTTATAATTTTTTTATACATCATTGCTGAATACACATTGCAACTAATGAGTTATACATTTTGTGAACTCTAGCATTTTTCTTAACTGTTCGGATATAGCGAACCACCGGATAAAGCGAATAAAACCTTTGATACCTTGAAAATCGTTATAACGGGGTTCAACTGTATTATAAATGATCCAGATTTCGAACATGAATGGAATACACTTGCGTTTTTACATAACCCCAAAAATAAAAATCCATGGGGTTTAAGGTTTGGAGACCGTGGAGGTCAGGCAATTCACCCTTCTCGTCCGGTCCATCGCCGAGGAAATGTTTCTTTAAGAAATTCCCGTACGATTGTGGCAAAATGTGTAGGACCTTCGTCTAACTAGAAAATTGAATTCCCCGGAATTTTCCTACGCTAGTCCCGGAGTCTGTTGGAGTCTGCACGTAAGCTCTCATATAGCGATAAGAATTAAAAAGGATTGGGCAAAGAACTTAATAAAGGTTATTGATAACAATATTACATATGAGTAAATGAAACATATTTTTCTTGTACGCTTTTTGACACATATATATATATACAAAGCCGTAACTAGCCATTCCTGGGCAAAAATTTGCATATGGGCCCCTTAATTAATTAGGTTTGGGAAAATAATAAAACAAATACAGCATTTCGGCCCCCCCCTTCCATGTGGGCCCTGAGCAGGTACCCCTGTTGCCCCTGCCTAGTTACGGCACTGTATATATATATATATATATATATATATATATATATATATATATTGATATTGATCGTTACGAATTTTGTAAATCAATGTATGTCTTTAGCTTAAATTACCGTTAAAATTGTTATTCTGCTTGTAAAATAATGCATTATTATCGTTTGTTCCATGTGAATAGTCTTATTAGCTAAATTAACGCTTTCTAACATTAACATCTTTAACGCTTTTTAACTCTGAAGGCACCACTCTATATAAAGATTTATACAGGGATGCCTTCACTTAAATTATCTGCTCGGTATAGATGTATATAGGGTAGGTGGGGGCAAAGGTTTGCAGATTTGAGTTTTGGGTTTCTTACGGGCCTCCGTTAGATCCTATCGCCCCAAAAAGTCACTTGTATTGTAGTTGGGTATCCCCTCTACCTTCTATAAAATGATGAATTTTTTCCCGAAATATTTAGTCACCAAATTTTTAATTTTACCAAAAGACCTGTTTGCGAACCTTTGCCCCAATCGGTGGGGCAAAGGTTCGCACTGCAAACCTTTACCCCACTCGTTGGTTTCTTACTGGATAGGCATCGAAAATCACAAAAAGAGTTATCTAAATAATTTTATTTCACATTTTGTAATCTTTTTAAAGGTGTTACATATATAGAAAATCACAAATTGAACAGGTTAATCTCAATAAATTTTTTCTTAAACTAGAGAACTTCCAATTAAAATATCAACTATTAACACTATCGCTATATTATATCTTAGGCTTTACTCATTCTTTTAAAACCCGTAAAAATTAAGCAAATTAAGGGGATGGGGGACATTACAAAGCAATTCTTGAAATTTTTACCTCAGAGATATGAAATTGGGCATAAATATTCATTAAAGTAAAACCATTTCAAACACCTTATAAAATTTTATAAATATTTAAAATTTTATTTTTTATATTTAAAAAATTGAAATTTTTATTATGTTTTTTAAAATGCTCCTTGCGATCCAATTTTTAACCTTATCCTTAATTTTGCATTTAGATTGCTTTTACATTTTGATCAGGGTTATGTTTTGATTTGTGCTTTCGTTGAATAATTAATTTTTAGGAAATATTTTTATGCTTGTACTCTGAATTCTCGTGAACTTTTTGTACTTTTCCACGCTTAAGTTAAACTTTGATAATCTGAATGATGTCTAAACCTGAAATGGATACATAACTTTATTTTAATGTATATGAGGAGTCTTTGTAATAAATTTTATAAAATTTCGTCCAAAATTGTGACGCAAGGAGCCTTTCAAAGACTTGCAAATCTGGAAATTACTCATTTAGAGTTTTTTTCCCTAACCAGACCTTCGAAGTTTATAATGTCTTGTAACAACATTTAATTCCTTTATCTTGTAAAATAGGTCTTTGTTCAGAGCTATTTTATTTTTGTGTTGTACTAATTTATTTTATTTTTAATTTATAGATTTTCAAGCATTTTACAAAAAATTTTCTGATTTAAAAACAGGCAGTTTTTATCAAAAACCATAATTTTTTTTCAAATTACAAAAATGTGAATTCCCATTAATAATAAAAGACGTTGTTAATAAGGATTCCTAATGAAAAGAGGACATGAAACAAATGTTAATAGTTAGAGCGGCAAAGGTTTGCACTGCGAACCTTTACCCCATGACTCCTGCAAACCTTTACCCCATTTCGTGCTGGTTCTGTTTCTGCAGAATGGACGCCACTGTATTTGAGTTAACCCAAAACTTAAGGTAGGATTTCAAAAGGTTATTTACCACCCTAACATGCGAAAATAAGCTCAAAACAGTTCGTGAGTTTGAGTGATGCTCAAAATTACTCAAAAGTTGCAAAACATTACATTAAAAGAGACGAAAATAAACTTACCTCATTTTCTCTGCAAAAGGGGGTCTTAACTCCAACATTTTTTACGAGGCAACTGACTGGAAGTAGAGGAATGCACTGCCTACCCTATTCTTCCTAAAACTCTTCCCGGTCATTTTAAAATGTATGTGCGAACCTTTGCCCCATGCGAACCTTTGGTACCACCTACCCTACTTGTATTCTCACTCCGCTCTAAAATATACAGGTAAGTTTCCGGTGATGTTGTTGATCATAAACATTGCTTTCATTCGAGATTTCCTAACAAAACGTTATCGGAAATCTCACCAAAGAAAAAAAAATTGGTACATTTCATATTATAAATAAACAGAGAGAGGTTTCTAACGTCTTTTAAAAGACTGCAGCCGTCAACAGGATGCTGACCAAATTTGAAAGAACAGCGCTGCATGATGACCGCAGGAATTTATCAAACTGCTTCGCAAGCGAGTTCGCAGGTGCAAATGTAAGCGGCAAAGTAAAATTGCGTGATTGACACTTTTAGAGAGTACGGGCTGTAAGTTTCGCTTGAGAATCTTCTAGAAGCGGGTAATGAGAAGGAAAGATGAAGTGCTTGGTGTCATTCACGGCAGGAAAATATAGTTGTTTGAAAATGAATTTAAATTTATGTTCTAACACCCCTTATATTATATATATATATATATATATATATATATATATATATATATATATATATATATATATATATATATATATATATATAATGTATGAGTGTTTGGGGAGTTAAGTCAGAAATTAAAATTTCTTTTTTCTTTATATGTACACTAGCTGAATACCCGTGCTTCGTTACGGAGTACATTCAAATTAAATACAACGGTCAATGTATGCTAATGCCAAAAAAAATAAATATTTATAAAAAAAATCGTAACGATATATTTTTATAGACAGAATAATGTAAAAGAAAATATTAAAATTAAATCTAATAGAACATACTAAAGAATATAGTACAGTTTGAGAAACATTTCTTTTACTGTATTTTGATATTTTTTGGATATAATGTCCAATCGTCTGCCGCATTAGCAAGAAAAAAAATTTTTTTTTAAAATTTATTTCGTTGTTATGCACGTGGCGTAAAATTAATTTAAAGTATCAAAAAAAGAAAAGAAACTACGTGATCAGCATTTAATAAATTAAATTCTAAAAATTAATCTTCAAAATTTGTCAAAAATCAGAAAATGGAGTTAAAGATTCGAAAAATATTTCATTTTAAAGGATTTTTTATGATCTTTCTCGTGATATAAATTGTATAAACCCCAAATTATTATTTTAAATGCAAATTTTAAAAAAAGTTACAAAATCAGCTTAAAAATTTAATTTAAAAAAATCTTAGAGGAATTTTTCAAAAATCTTTCTTAGTGTACGCCTACACTATAAGAAGAATCGACATGTAAAATTTCAGCCCTTTAGGTCCAGCGGTTTGATCTGTGCGTTATCTGTCAGTCTGTCAGTTACGGAACTGTTTTATGTATATATAGATAACGTTGCTTTCATTAACGTTATGTAAGTGTACACACACATATATATATATTGTAACTTCTCTAGCCGGCCACCTCTATTCGAGGACCATATTTTGTTTAGAATTGATTCAAGGTTCCATAGTGCCAATGTTATGGAAGAAAGCTCGGTTCGTCAGTCACCCCTCAAAACGGTCACTTTTTTGAGGAACCATTACTGGTCACCATGAAGAAGTTTCACTGTATGTAATTCACTGTATATATATATATATATATATCTATATATATATATATATATATATATATATATATATATATATCTATATATATATATATATATATATATATATATATATATATATATATATATGCACATAGACATATTGATATATGTTTGTACATATGTATGAACGTGTATATTACATAAAAAACATAAAAATAGTTTAAAAGCATATTACATAAAAGAGACGCAAACTTGCAATGATGAAGATTTAAATTTCAAGCGCGATTAATTCTAAGGGCCTGTTCACATAGGAGTCAGTTGCGTTGCGTTAAGGGAAAGATGACGTTGAGACGAAAATAAACCAATCATAGGCGTTAAAAGTTTAGCAATGAAATTTTTAACGCCTATGACTGGTTTATTTTCGTCTCAATGTCATCTTTCCCTTAACGCTACGCAACGGTAAGTATGTGAACAGGCTTCTTAAGCTTCGCCTGTTTCGAGATTTTCGTATGTTCCTAAAATGTGTAAAAAAAAATCCTAAATTTGGCTAACATAAATTATATATATATATATAGTATATAGTTTATATAAAAGTAAGCACCAAAAGCATTAAAATTTCTACAAATAAATGAGCAAAATTTATAAATCTCCTCCTTCAACCCGTATCGTCTTATTAACTTACCAAAAGTTTGGAAATTGGAATTTTTGAAACTCTAAGAAATATTATCTACGAATCAATTTTTACGAATCGAAAACGAATTATGATACGTAAATATTGCTCATCGTAATATGTTAATAATTTACCGCTTAAATATCATTCGAAGTGTAGGGAATTTCGCAAAATGAACGCTTTCCTGAAATGGAAGTTCGATGCTCTGTGACTCGGCTGAGCGTTCACATACAGCGATGTTCGAATTCGCCGAAATTAATTTCTACCGACTAGCTGATGGAAGGGACATTTGTATGCCGTAATCAAAACGTTGAAGAATATCTAATACTCGCGAGTGTTAGCTAAATGACTTAGTTGAATACTAGATTTTGATGCCAATTTCAGTCCATCAGTATACCTGTATTTTGCTAATGAACTGCTCATTAAGGATATCACCCGCGTTGCAATCGCTGAACACCGAGGGAATGGTTCGCGATCGATATGCATTCCGGAATCGTAGCATGTGGGGTGGTGGGGTGTTTCAAAATGCAAGCAGCGCCTATACTTGCATGAGTCGAATTAGATTCCACGTATATAGAAAATGCGCTGGAATAGGCATCTGTTAATCAAGTTTTGTATTATCACTCCGCGCTAAGATATTCAGGTGATCTTCGGCTGCTGATCTTGCACATAAACGTTACTTTCAATTCAGGTTTCTGAACATAACGTTATCCGGAATTCAAAAAGACATTTGTATGCATTATTATTATGTTACTAGCTGAAAACCCGCACTTCGCTACGGAATACATACAAATTAAATACAACGGTCAATGTATGCAATTAATGCCTATATATATATATATATATATATATATATATATATAAGAGAGAAGGGATTTTGTATTTGGAGGGTAATCTCCGGAACCACTGCACCTATTTGAAAAATTCTTTCACTATTTGAAAGGTACATTATTCCAGATGGACATAGGCTATATATTATGTATATCTGATCAGTAGAAAGAAAGTTAGGGGCCTAAATGTTGAGCTGATGCTTCACCTTTGCATCAACCATAGTCAAGTAACCACAGCAACACATGAAACTACATTTTCATTTATTATCAGTAAAACATTTAATGTTTCAAAGATTCAAGTGGAGGAGGTATTGATAAATACAAAAAGGATTTTTGAAATTGGCAACGTTTAAGGGTTTATTGAAGAACATTACATTTAGAACTACTCTTTTTATTGGACATTTAAGGTAAAAAAAAAAATTACAATTTATTGGCTATCAACTAGAAATTTATTGGTACGATATACAGAACTTTATTTAACTTATAAACTTTGTTTTTGAATTTATGCACAGTTTACGTAAATCGAACTTGCATACATTGACCGTTATATTTAATTTGAATGTACTCCGTAGCGAAGTACGGGTTTTCAGCTAGTATATATATATATTTATAATAAATGCGACGATCAATATATACAATTGATGTAGAAAAAAATATATATATTTATAAAAAAAATCGTAAGGGATATTTTTATAGACAAAATAATGTCCAATCGTCTGCCGCATTAGCAAGAAAAAAACGTATTTTTTTTTGTCTATTTAGTTGTTATGCACGTGACGATAAATTTATTTAAAGTACCATAAAAAGAAATCACGTGATCGGCATTTAATAAATTAAATTCTAAAAATTAATCTTTAAAAATTCACCAAAAATCAGAAAATGGAGGTAAAGATTCGAAAAAGATTTCATTTGAAAGGAATTTTTACGATCTTTCTCGTGATATAAATTTTATAACCCTCGAATTATTATTTTAAATGCAAACTTTAAAAAAGTTACTAAAACAACTTAAAAATTTAATTTAAAAAAATCTAAGAAGAATTTTTCAAAAATCTTTCATCTAGTGCACCCCTACACCATAAGAAGAATCGTCATGCAAAATTTCAGCCCCTTAGGTCCAGCGGTTTGGTCTGTGCGTTGTATGTCAGTCAGTGAGTCAGTTACGGAACTGTTTTTTATATATAGATTAAGTATGTGTTATATTAAAGCGATTTTCCATGTCTAATAGTGTGGAACTCTTTTCCGGTTCATACGTATTTTTTTCCATAGTCCCAACTGTAGTGCGTTTGAAATCAATATGGACATTTCTCCTATATGACGTTTCATCGCATGACCCATAACTCTTCCAATTTGTCGTCAGCTTTTACTTGTGATATCAACAAATAAACTGGACACGTTGTCCGAAATTTTAAAAACCTTTGTGTTTACTTTATATTATAAATAAATTGTAATTATAGACTGAAGATCTAGAACAATAAACTAATTTTCTTTACCTAATGCAGTGAACTCGCTTTATACACACACACACACAGTTATACGCTTTCCTGTTCTATGCGTATTTCTTTTTCTGTTCTTCCAACTGTTCCAAATTGACACCACTATTAACGTTTCTCGCATTTGACGTTTACATTTCTTCGCAAAGTGGTAATTCTTTCTACCAAGCTGCTGTCATCTTTTATTTGAAGTATATTCCCCTAGATTTTTGTCTTTTGTTACGGTCATGATGACTTCGTAACATTCCTGGGGTAGTTTGGTTATTTATTGGGAATTTAGGGCATTTTCAAGTTAGCTATCAAGATAATTTATTTTGTGAAATTTATTTTGTGTTATATTCTGAACCAATGGATTGTACTAACATAATAAGTAGTGATGACGAAGAATAATTTATGTCTTCTAAATACAATGTATTTTAAATTACGTATGAAAGTAAAAAATATATGTATGTGCATATACCAAAAAAAAAGAAAAAAGTTTGAAACTCGACTTAAGACCAATATCTCGGTCCCTATCTCGGTCGTAAGTCGAGGAATATCTGTACATAGTAATTCTTGGTTAAAAGTTTTAGAACACTGGTGCGTAAATTTTTTGGTGCCTACTTTCTTTAAATAAAATGTCACTCGACCCCCAATGAAAATTTCAAAGTTGTAGCAAATTAAAAAATAAATAAATCAGAAGATGTTAACAAGAAAAAAATAGAAAAAAGAAATAATTTCTCAAAGTATTTTAAAATTAGACGAATTATAGATTTTGGGTAAATATTTCCTTTGCATAATAACAATTTAAAAAAAAGATTCGGTTTGGATTATTGGGCCTGAAAATGTTATACATTCAGAAAAAAAAAGTGAACCTAAAGCCTCTCTATTTTAGTCAAAAAAATTAAACTTTTATTGATGGAGTTCATATAGTAAGACTGTTTAACACTTATATATATAAATATAAGTAAAAATATTAAAAATTTATAATTATAGATAATGTAAGGCATATTTTAAATTTAAATAATTCAGTATGATACCGATATTCCTCGACTTACGACCAATGTCTCGGTACTTATCTCGGTCGTAAGTGGAATTTCAAAGAGAAATATAAGTAAAAATATTAAAAATTTATAATTATAGATAATGTAAGGCATATTTTAAAATTAAATAATTCAGTATGATACCGATATTCCTCGACTTACGACCAATGTCTCGGTACTTATCTCGGTCGTAAGTGGAATTTCAAAGAGAAATATAAGTAAAAATATTAAAAATTTATAATTATAGAAAATGTAAAGCATATTTTAAAATTAAATAATTCAGTATGATACCGATATTCCTCGACTTACGACCAATGTCTCGGTACTTATCTCGGTCGTAAGTGGAATTTCAAAGAGAAATATAAGTAAAAATACTAAAAATTTATAATTATCGAAAATGTAAAGCATATTTTAAAATTAAATAATTCAGTATGATACCGATATTCCTCGACTTACGACCAATATCTCGGTACCTATCTCGGTCGTAAGTCGAATTTCAAATTTTTTTTATATATATATATGCACATACATATATTTTTTTTACTTTCGTACATTATTTATTATACATTGTATTTAGAAGACATAAATTGTTCTTCGTCATTATTATTTATTATGTTTGTACAATCCATTGGTTCAGAATTTGCGACAGATGATACGTTGAAAGTTTTTTTAACAAAGTCATCCAGGGTAGTTTGAACTGTTTGCGTCTTCTTTTCCGTATATATTTTGTTTGGTAGCCAGCCAGATTTTTCTGAATACGACGCTTTACACTCGTAAATCTTTCTTCATTTGGATCCATTGCTTCTATCTGTTGTCCTTTATTAATATAATGAAAAGCTGGAGCCATTTATGAAGCCAATGAGGGTTTATTTGATTTATCGCGTGGATATCGAAACTATTGCATCATACATTTTTATTATTGCGTCATAAATTTTTGCAGTATTGCAGAATATTGCATCATATTTTTTAATAATTATGTAAAATAATTATAGAAAATGTAAAGCCTATTTTAAAATTAAATAATTCAGTATGATACCGATATATGTACATATAGGTATGTACTGTACATTCGAGGGACAGTATTTTTTTAATTTAAAAATTTCGGTTGTAAGTCGAGCGGCCATTTGAACTATCCGCGACTGCTCCAATTTTTTTTTTTTTTCGCGACCTAAAGTTGGCGCATTATTGGTCTCGAAAACTGCAATATTCCTTTGAAAAATTTTGAAAATAATTCAAATAATTTCGAAGATAATATCCACGCTTTTCGCTTTTTTTTTTTAGCAATTTCTTTAATTTATCATGTCATCCCGAAAATTACCTTAATGGATTAAGATAATAATTTGCGATGTATAAAAAATATATTGAATACACGCGGATTATTTCAAATGAAATGTTACTGAGACAGACGCATTCGAATACACAATATTTGTTAAAATAATGGGAAGAGACGCAGACATACGTGCACTCGTCCCGTTAACAGAGATTAGGATCAAATAATCAAAACTTAATCATGTCTGGTTAGAGGTCACAGTGTCAGGTAGCTTTCAATCTTAATCATCGCGTAATGAATTCGTATAAGCAGCAACCATTCTGCTGAAATGGTCACGATTTCATAATTCCCCGAATCAACAGTGTCTCGCATTTATGCACTTGCATAGCCGAAATTGACGCATTTCAAGGCGATATCCGCATTAAATTATCATAGCGGAAAAAAAATAATTAAATGGTTTTCGTGTTAATTTAGTATCTAATTCGTAGTTTAATGTACATTTCGTATAAATCATTCAGTGTTGATTATATATATATATAGTCGAACCCCGTCATAACGAACTTCAAGGGACCAAAGGTTTTGTTCGCTTTATCCGGTAGTTCGCTATATCCGAACCGTTAAGAAAAATTGCTAGAGTTCACAAAATGTATAATTCATTAGTTGCAATGTGTATTCAAAAATAATGTATGAAAAAAAAGGATAAAATCGATTAGAAATGATCATTAATGAATTTAATCGACTAAATTCGATTACATTAAACTGACACAATACTAATTAAATTACGTACAATAGGAAAACGGCGGGACCAAAATTTTCGTTCTTTATATCCGTGAGTTCGTTATATACCGGGTTCGCTATAACGGGGTTCGACTGTGTATATATATATATGTGTGTGTGTGTGTGTGATGCCCGGTATAAAGGGCTTAATTCAAAAACAGTGATTTAAATGTACAGTGGAGTCCCGATTATCCGAACTTCGGTAATCCGAAAGTCCGCTTAATCCGAAACCAAAAGTCAAAAAGAACTAAGGTTACAATAAAACCACAGTGATACTAAGTAATGTATTTCTGAAATATACTAAGTATTCAGAAATATACTAAGTAAGTATGTTTCTGAAAATTACATCAAAATTCAAAGATGGACAATGTACTGAACTAATTATTACTGAACTACATTGGTTTAAAAAAATATGTTAAATTCTTTTAAACAGTATAATAAAGTAGGACACACTAGAATAAACAACACGTGTTAAACTGACATTAACAGTAACGACGCCGTGGCTGTCTGTGAGATAGGGTGTGTCAACTGACCCCCCCCCCCCCCCACCCCACCCGGCTGCACCTCTCCAACTGTCGAGCACTGTGACGTATTGTTAGTACAACTTGCACTCTACTGTACTGTGTACTAGGCAGCGTTCAGTTGTTTTATCACCCATTTCGTCCCGAGATATGGTTATGTTTAGACAGACCTTATAAAATAAACTGTGTAATCACACGTAATCTATATATATAAAACAGTTCCGTAACTGACTCACTGACATACAACGCACAGACCAAACCGCTGGACCTAAAGAGTTGAAATTTTGTATGGCGATTCTTCTAATGGTGTAGGGGTGCACTAAGAAAGATTTTTGAAAAATTCTTCTTAGATTTTTTTAAATTAAATTTTTAAGCTGTTTTCGTAACTTTTTTTAAGTTTGCATTTAAAATAATAATTTGAGGGTTATAAAATTTATATCACGATGAAGATCATAAAAATTCCTTTAAAATGAAATCTTTTTCGAACCTTTACCTCGATTTTCTGATTTTTGGTGAATTTTTAAAGATTAATTTTTAAAATTTAATTTATTAAATGCTGATCACGTGATTTCTTTTCTGGTACTTTAAATAAATTTATCGTCACGTGCATTACAACTAAATAGACAAAAAAAAATTTTTTTCTTTCTAATGCAGCAGACGATTGGATATTATCGAAAAAAAAATAAATATCCCTTACGATTTTTTTACAAATATATATATATATATATATATATATATATATTCCATATATACATTGATCGTCGCATTTATTATAAATATATATATTTATTTTTTTTGGCATTAACCGGTGACCGTTGTATTTAATTTGAATGTGCTCCGTAGCGAACCGCGGGTTTTCAGCTAGTATGTAATATTTATGTAATCACACGTTATTATGTATTTTAAGTTTATTTTAGGAAGGATTTCGCTTAATCCGAACAATTCGTTAATCCGAAAAGGGTCTGGTCCCAATCATTTCGGATTATCGGGACTCCACTGTACCAAGTTATTGGCTTTTATACCAATCGCAGAACAATAATTTCGCCTTGAGTCTTTTGTTCAAAGAAACATACTTTTGTATACAAAAATAGATAGACTCAAGCCGTTTGTACAGGTCAAAAGTTTTTTTTTTTTTTATCGATACTAACAAATATCTAGAAATTAATTTTTTTTTGACTGAGGCCCTTTACACAGGGCACCATAGATATAAGACACTCCACTTGCCAAATCGGTTAAATCCATAAAATATAAAATGGAGAAAAGTGATAAAATAACATACATTGTTTTTTTAATTCCGCTGAAAATATAAATTCAAATAAACATTACAGAATATATTATTGCATATGTAGCTTTTATCTGACGACGTGTAAAATCTATGAAATAGAATGTCCTTGGAATCATCGTCATTATTAATACAATTTTGGCATGACTTAATCGATTTGGCGAGTGAAAAAAAGGAATAACATTCCATTCAATCTTCAATTTTTTTTTTTTACCACAGAAAAAAAAAATAATAATAATTGTTTAACCACGAGTGCTTATTTCTGCAGCTGTTCGACAACAGTAATTGTTACTTTATTTTTGTGATCAAACAACACTAAACGATTGACCGTTATCAGCAAGTACAGTAAAACTTCGTTTATCCGGTACTCGTTGATCCGAATCTCCAGATAATCCGGATCAGATTTGTAGACATTATTTTTATTTAATGTTCACATTAGATCATAATGTTTAACCATGATAGTAAGTACGTAACTACAAATACGCCAAATGTTCGCATTTTAGTTTGATTTAATGTACAGTTCCTGCATAGATTGTACAATATATTATGGTAATAAAATGCTTTTTGTTGAATTTAAGAAAGCTTCACTAGACTTACCAATTCTTTGTTAATAAATGACGTGAAAAGTTATTTTTATATTTTTGTAATGTCTTGTAAACAATACTATGTTATTTTGTTACAAAACATAGTTATTTATATCGTAATAAACGGTAAGTCGGCTTAATTAAGGATTTTGTTTTGCTTATTACCCGGATTATCCGGATTTTCGATTGTTCGGATTGCCTATGGTCCGAGTTAACCCGGATTAACGAGGTTTTGGTGTACTCCTTATAGTATAGACTGGCATTTGTAAGTTCAGTCATTCTTAAACTGTTTTAAACAGCAAGATTGAAGAATGATCGATAGTTATAAAAAGTTTCATTCAAATGAAAGCTTTTTTTAGAAAGAACTGGAAAAGGGTGAAGCAAACTATTTATAATCATGTTAGTAAAATCATGACGGAAATTATCGCTGAAAAATCGAAGCTGACGTTCACTTAAAGCGGGGAAAAGTATATAGATATATATAAATATACATAGAAACTCACATTACTGGAAAACTCACGTTCTCTTTTCAGATGTATTTATATCAATAATGAAGATAAATGTCTGAAGGTTGTACAAAGTTTCAGCGAAATAAATATTTAGTCATAAGTAACTGATATTGAAAATATGAAAGCAGTTTAGCTAAAGCATGTACTTATAAACATTACTAAGGTTATTTTAAAATCGTCGAGATTGGATTTCCCTTGTGAACTGATTAACCCTTCAGCGGGCGCGCCCGTGCACAGAGTGCAACATTTTCGTAATTTTGAATAGTTTGATTTTACATGCAAGGTTTGAATGTTCTAAGCAGTTTCTATTTATAGCTTTACCCTTTCTAGTGCTGGTATGATTTTCTGACCCTTGTATTCCTTTACATTCATTGTTAGTCGTGATTTAATCGACGATCCTCGTTAGGCGAATCCTCAAAACATTGACTTTGTTATTTCAGATGATTGCTGTTAACTTAGTTTTCGTTGTTGTCTACAGATAGCAGCAGCACGTTACAGCTGTTGGTAAGAGAGCCTTCAGAAAAGATATTGGTTACTTAGAAATAGGGGGTACAGAATCTGGAGGAGCTGTTAGTCAATTCCTAAAGATGATCAGTGTTTCTAAACCTTAACCTCATATCATACGGTTTTTTTTTTAACATTTTTATCGCAAATTATTTAACCCTTCAGCGGACGCGCTTGTGCACAAAGTGCAACATTTTTGTAATTTTAAATGTTTTGTTTTTACATGTAAGTTTTGAACGTTCTAAGCAGTTTCTATTTATAGCTACACCCTTTCTTATACAGGTTTGATTTTCTGATCCTTGTATTCCTTTCCATTCATTGTTAGTCGTGAATTAACCGTGGTAAACCAGCGATTATACTGGGTTACAATACGCCAAAAGCGGGAGTTGATGTAGTCGATCAAATGTGCAGCTGTTACACGGTATTCCGCATATCACGAAGATGGACAGTCTCATTGTTTTTGGACATAATAGGAATCCATTCGCAAGTTGTCCTTAGATCCAATAAACCGGACAGTTTTGAAATAAGGCGATTGTACCTGCATTCTTTGGCCTTTAATTATAAATATATCTCAATATTATCAACATTTTTGATATCTTGTCGTAAAACGCAGAATTATTGTTTTCAATTTGAAAAATAAAGTTTATTAGAAAAGGAATAATCAAGGTTGAAAGAGACGTTGCAATTTGAGCCACGCGCGCCTGCTGGTGTTCTAAAAATTGGCGCGCCCGCTGAATTGTTAAGGTATTTCGATGTAGATCTTTTTATAAAAGCTCATAGCGCTGAAATATTCACATCTTCCCTTGCTTGGAATGTATTTAAATCCTGAATCCAGATAAATATTTAAAAATTTTAATATAATCGAATATTTAGTCCTTAATAATGTAAACGGAGTTAATTTATCCCATAAATATACAGTAACCGCCGCTTATAGTGATCAGTGGTTATAAGAATCAACCGTTTATAAGAATCAATATCGCAAAAACAAAAACAAATGTATTATTTCCATGTTAAAATTTTCGCTTTAAAGAATCAATCCACCGGTTTTAAGAATCTGTTTACACTCTTCGCTTTCCTTTCATTTTTCAAAAAAAAGCGACTTAAACCCTGAAAAGGCACGAAGTTTTTTCTTTATTTTTTTTTTAAAGAAAGAGTGATAAGATGGGATGGAATACAGTCGTAAAATGCATCCCTTTCTTTGTTAGATATAACATAATAGTTTACCCTTAAACGCTTTAGCTAAACACTGTCCTATTAGTTTGACCCAGGGGCATCCTACCCGTCCGGATCCAATTTCCCTTTTCTCCACTGACAAACAAAGACAGGGACTCTTTTCCCACCTCCCGCATCCTGGTCGTGGCTTCCTGGACCCTGAAACACATAAATTTTCGGCGAAGTGTCCACTAACACTTAGGCAAACGTGACATTAGTAGATTCAGCACGTTATCAAACCATGAAACGTAAGCTAGAAGGTGAATCTTGGTCTGAGACTATTGGTATTGAAAGAGGTATAAACAGCCTCCTGTAAACTTCATTACGTCAAGCTACCATAGAAAACTTTTTCTTGCACCCTTCCTGTAGTTGAAATGTAAAACTGTTAAGTAGGTATGTTGAACCAAATATTGGATTTTTCTTCTCTTACTATAATTATGTGTATCTACTTATAGGTCTAGAAATTAAGTTGTATGTTTAAAATTATTAAAAATAATTCTAATAAAAGATAACTAACCTAAATTAAATTCAGAGTATTTTATGGTAAATTTTTTAATATATGTATATGTAGGTATGTGTGTGTGTGTGCCTGTCCTAAATTTCGGCTATAAGAATCACCGCTTAGAAGAATCAAAAACAGTAATAACAAACGTGATTCTTATAAGCGGAAATCACTGTACTTCTTAAAAAAATCTTGTATGAATTATTGGTAATTGATTTCAGATAGCCATTTTTTTTCTATTACTATTACTCTACTTTGCAACTTCCTTTAACAGAACGTCGGTACATCAAGGTACAGTCTTTAATGGGAATTCATACCAGAGAAGCTCTCGCATTTCCTCTTGCTTTCAACATATTCAAATCATGAATCCTCATAAACATTCATTTAAATCAGGGGTTCCCAACCTTTTTGTTACATCGACACCTTTTAAAAGAATGATTTCCTTCTTCGACCCCGTCGCATTTTTCTCTATAATATGCAGCATACAGCACAATTATAATGCTAATAATTGCATGTAAAACACTTAAAGATAACAATTTCACTAAGATTATGAACAAAAAAAATTAGAAAAAGTGGTTCATTAGGTTTATGTTTTATTATTTTTGTACTATTTTCATTTTTAATTTCACAAATATAAACAAGATTTCAGAATCACATATTGTAATTGCACAAAAGTTCGATTTCAGTTAATGTGATGGTTGTGCTTTATGCATTGATACAATTTTTTTTAATGTTTGGCCCGAAATTGCTTATAATCGTACAGTCACAATAACTAACATAACGAATATAAATATATATCTTACTAAACAATTTTACTGACTTATATGTAACTACTAGCTGAAAACCCGCGCTTCGCTACGGAGTACATTCAAATTAAATACAACGGTCAACGTATGCAATTTATGCCAAAAAATAAATATATATATTTATAATAAATGCGATGATCAATGTATACAATTGATGTAAAATATATATCTATCTATATACAGTGGCTCCCAAAAGTGTTCGTACACTTACGAATTTCAATGAAATAGGGGTCTATCCATTAATTAAAATGAATATTTCAGAATGGGTATTTAATAATAAGATCTATAATCTATTCTTAACAAAACTACATGAAATATTTTGAAAACATAGAAAAGTTTATTTTTAAGAAACCAGTAATCAAAAAGTAACAAAAACTTAACTCACAAAGGTCATCGTACACTGAAATATTTTCGGATAAATTCATAATTAAAATTATCGTCTGGCGCTTTATTTTTATTTTAGAATTGTGGTGGCATTTAAAATATCGTTTGGCTTTAATTTTTTCTTGCCTACTCGGTAATATTCTATTTATTATTTAAAAATGGCTCGTAGTCATAAAGAAACAACAAACCGCATTCGAAAATTGATTATCTTTCATCATAGTAGTGGTAAATAAGTTCGGAATATTGCTAAATTACTTAATTTATCCCATTCTACTGTGCAGTATGTGAAAAAACGCTAAAGAAAATGTTAAAGAAGAAAATTGGATCGAAAACAAGGTAAGAAAAGGCCGTCCGGCAAAGTTAACAAAACGTGATCAGAGATTTATAATTAGAAAATTTGTGAAAAATTCACGTTTGAGTGCTGTAAAAGTTTCTGCAGAATTCAATGAAACATTTTCTACTTCAATTTCACCTGAAATTTTTTGACGAGTTCTCAGAACAGCTGGATTACATGGGCGGTCTGCCCATAGAAAATTTTTTGTAAATGAGAAAAACAGAAAGTTTAGGCTTCCCTTCGCACTATCAATGATAAATAAGCCCCAAACCTATTGGAATAATGTTTTATTTGCCGATGAACATTTTTGGTGCTGATGGTCATATAATTGTATGGAGAAGAAAAAAATGAGGAACTTAATCCCAAGAACTTAGTAGGAACAGTTAAGCATGCCGGTGGAGGTATCCTTGTGTGGGGGTGCATGTCAGCATCAGGACTAAGAAATTTGGTATTTATTGATGGCATAATGAATCATGCTGTTTTTATAAATATTTTATGAGACAATTTAAAATTATCAGCTCAAAATTTGGGTATTGGAAACAACTTTGTTTTTTATCAAGATAACGATCCTAAGCACACGGCTCTCAACGTTCGCATCTGGTGCCTCTATCTGGTGTCCACAAGTTTTGAAAACACCACCTCAATCGCCAGATTTAAACCCAATAGAACATATTTGAAGAGAACTGGAGGTTTGAGTACGAAAACACGATATTCACACGAAAAGCGAACTAAAAACAATTATGATGGAAGAATGGATGAACATTGATGCAAAAATTACAAAAGAACTAAAGCAATCTATTCCCAGACGTTTAAAAGATGTTGTGGATGCTAAAGGATATCCTACTAAATATTAATTTAAAGAAAAATTAGAATATTTACTAATATATAGAGATTTTTACAAGTGTACGATGACTTTTGTGAGATAAAGTTTTTGTTACTTTTGGATTATTGGTTTCTTAAAAATAAAGTTTTACTATGTTTTCAAAATATTTCATGTAGTTTTGTTAAGAATAGATTATAGATCTTATTATTAAATACCCATTCTGAAATATTCATTTTAATCAATGGATAGACCCCTATTTCATTGAAAATCGTAAGTGTACGAACACTTTTGGGAGCCACTGTATATATATTTATAAAAAAATCGTAAGGGATATGCATTTTTTTGGGGGGATAATATCCAATCGTCTGCTGCATTAGAAAGAGAAAAAAATATTTTTTTTGTCTATTTAGTTGTTACGCACGTGACGATAAATTTATTGAAAGTACCAGAAAAAGAAATCACGTGATCAGCATTTAATAAATTAAATTCTAAAAATTAATCTTTAAAAATTCACCAAAAATCAGGAAATGGAGGTAAAAATTCGAAAAATATTTCATTTTGAAGGAATTTTTATGATCTTTCTCGTGATATAAATTTTATAACCCTCAATGTATTATTTTAATTGCAAACGTAACAAATGTTTAAAAAACAGCTTAAAAATTTAATTTTAAAAAATCTAAGAAGAATTTTTGAAAAATCTTTCTTAGTGCACCCCTACACTATTAGAAGAATCGCCATGCAAAATTTCAGTCCTTTAGGTCCAGCGGTTTGGTCTGTGCGTTGTATGTCAGTCAGTCAGTCAGTCAGTGAATGAATGAGTCAGTTACGGAACTGTTTTATATATATAGATAATATAATTTCATTCGACACATATACATAGCGTCATGACATTCGACTTTCGATGGGTGAATCACTCCTCCCTATGCAAATCTGTATCTATGCATATTAAAACGAATATTATTATCTAAAAATTGCATTCCTTAAAAAACAAATTAAATTTTAAAACAGAAAAATTTATCATCTACCCCCAATAGACACCTGGAATACTATAGACCCTTTTTAAACTTCCATCGACCCCCAGGGGGTCCACCTGGACCCCGTCGAGAATCCCTGATTTAAATGAATGTTTATTCACAAATATTGATTGGTATATGAAGAAAGTAAATGCAACCAATTTATATCATAAATATACTACTTAAAAATCTTAAACGAATTATTGATGAATACGTTCAGATAGAAGCTAGCCCAGGCGAATGAGTCATTATTTTTTTTCGATCACCATCATTAGTGCCTTACATTGGAGTTCGTTCTAACAGCACGACGATATATCGAGGTATAGCTTTTTATGAGAATTCTTTATACCGAGGTGTTCGTGTATTCTCTCGCTTTTAATGCATTCAAAATCTTGAATGCGCATAAAACTTTCGTTTTAAATTTTCAATATTTTACTGTACATACAAAAAGAGAAAAATTAAAATTCTTTTCTGCTACATCGAAGTCACTTAGAATTCACAAATAAGCATTTTGTGGAAGAATAGGACCTGTTTTTCCAAAAATTATTCAAAAATGCAAGAAATTTCCAAAATGTTCCATGCGCATTCGTTTCCTTGTGATTTCTTCCAAATTTCTCACGATTGTTTATGGAAATGTTTGTCACAAAACCGTGCAAAGTTCTGTGAAACCCCAAATGTTTTTCAAATTTATAGACCATGAAATAAAGTAAAAAATGCTGAACAGTTTAAAAAAATAGGTCGAATAAAAGTATATTACTTAAAACTTTAGCTTCATACAAAAAAAATATATTCAATACACAATTATGTTTAGATATACAGTGGAATCTCGATCTATCGTTTTTCAAGGGACCGATTGAAATGAACGATAAATACGGGAAAACGATAGATGAGGAAACATAACAAAGCAATATGATCGTTGGGACTGGATAAAATGAACGACACATACGGAAAAACGATGGATCCGAAAACGATCGATCGAGATTCCACTGTATATGGTAAACTTACATTAAAATACTCAAGGTTTTTGAATGATTTGGAATGCGCATGGAGCATTTTGAAAAATGTTGGCATTTTTGAAAAAAAGTTTGAAAAACAGGCATTTTTCTGCTAAAAAATCCTTATTTTGGATTCTAAGGATCTTGAATGCAGTAAAATAAGAATATTAATCATCTTATTCTGTATATTGAGTTAAAAACTGAAAATTCAAGGTTCAAGGCCCCTTTTCCCCTTAAATGAACGTTTAGTCGTAAGTAACGAAAAGTACGTGTAGAAAGCGAATGCAACCCATTTATCTCCTAAGCATATTACTTGAAAATCTTAAACGAATTAGTGATGAATACGTTCAGATAGAAGCTACTAGCCCAGGCGAATGATACCCTATTTTTTTCTATCGCCATCACTACTACCCTAAATTCCCTTACATAACCTCCACTGTTCATCGACCGCTTTTCAAAGACATTTCGTAGGACTCTTTTTCCAGCGAAGAAGAGGCCCAGCGAAAGGGTACAACATTCTGTCCCCATCTGCTTTCTAACCGGGCAGATGTTCCACTCGTTCGCTGCCTGCCTCTCCTATAGACACCTTAAAAAAAAACTTTTTTACGCCGTCTTTTCTTTTCTTCGGGACCATGGGAAAGCCAACGTCTTCTTCTCTGTCTTCTTTTTCTTTTTAACCCCTCCCTTACATAAGAGTTGCCCGCGAAAGAGTTGAAGGGATATAGAAGGGTGGAAGATATATATTTATATATATTATAAAAAAAAAGAAAAAAATCGTGATGGAAGGTTTTTTTTTTTTTTTTTTTAAAAAAACAGAGACCGGAAGTAACCGTGAAAGAAAGATTAAACGTTGGTAACAGTTTCATAAGGTTTCGCGGGCTCGCTTGGGACTGCGGCGTGTTGATTACACCCCGAGTGGGTTTTTGGATTGGGTTACCCGAATCGGACTCGGCGTTTTCCTGTTCTGTTTGGAAAAAGTTATTATTTAGTAGTCAGCCATTTTCTTCTTACCATCAATATCGTACGCCGAAGCAGGTTTAATTCACGAAAGTTACAAAATGTGGGGTTACCTTATGTAGCTATACCTCGATATATCGCCGTGCTGTTAGAAGGAACTCCAATGTAAAAAGTTACAAAATGAAGGGTTAAAAAGTTACAAATGAGGGGTTAAAAAGTTACAAAATGGGGGGGTTAAAAAGTTACAAAATGAGGGGAAAATAGTTTGAATTGGATGGTGGGATAACAAGAAATATTGTTTTGTCACTCTAAAGCAGGGGTTCCCAACCTTCAGCTATACCTCGATATATCGTCGTCCTGTTAGAAGGAACTCCAATGTAAAAAGTTACAAAATGAAGTTTTAAAAAGTTACAAATGAGGGGTTAAAAAGTTACAAAATGAGGGGAAAATAGTTTGAATTGGATGGTGGGATAGCAAGAAATATTGTTTTGTCACTCTAAAGCAGGGGTTCCCAACCTTTTTCCTATATTGACCCCTTTAAAAAAAATGATATTCTTCATCGACCCCCTCACATTTGTCTCTATAATATACAGCATACAACATAATTATAATACTAATAATTGCACATAAAACACTTAAAGATAACAATTTCACTAAGATTATGAACGAAAAACATTAGAAAAAGTGGTTCATTAGGTTTATGTTTTATTATTTTTGTACTATTTTAATTTTTAATTTCTCAAATATAAACAAGATTTCAGAAACACAGATTGCAATTGCACAAAAGTTTGATTTCAATTAACGTGGCGGTTGTGCTTTGATACTTTTTTTTTAATGTTTGACCTGAAATTTCTTATTATTGTATAGTCACAATAACTAACATAACGATTATAAATATTTTTTTTTCAAATGCGGAGGCACTTGTCGCGAAGACATTCGTCTATAATTCACCGGAGTTTTGCTGGCCATTTTATTATGGGGGCGCCAAATAGGCGGATCAGCATTGCCCCCTATGAAAGGATGACACAAACGGAGGCATTTTAGTAGCGCTTCGCCAGGATTCGATCCGAGCACCCTCAGCACCGAAAACCAGCGCGCTGTACCACAAGGCCGCCACGGCCCCACGATTATAAATATATATTTAACATATTAAAACGGATATTATTATCTAATAATTACATTCCTAAAAATTTAAATTAAATTTTAAAACAGAAAAATTTATCATCGACCCCTAACAGACCCGTGGAATACTAATAGACCCTTTTTAAACTTCCATCGACCCGCGTCGGGTATCCCTGGTCTAAAGTATCGTATGTGTAAATCCATAACCAATTTAAAATGTTAAAAAGGAAAAACATATTTGAACGCTTTATTACTGAAGTAAAAAAATTGAACTTACTGCACTTTTCGAAAGTGTTAAAAACATTGTTCAAAATATATTCGTATCAATGTTTAAGCTGAATATTTGAACGCTATTAAGTTTCATTTAGTCATGATTAACTGAAAATGCAAATATGGAAACTATTAAGAGTTCACATTTATGTAAAAACGTAACACAATTTCTTGTTAAAACGCCCTAAATGACGTTCACTTCAATTGATGGTATATCGAAATAGAGCTTCGTATAGGAACACGTAATTTAGATATATTCCCTATTGCTCTAAATGTGTTGGATACAATAATCAAGATAAATATTTGAAAGTTCTTTTAAGAGTTTCATTCAAATGAAAGCTAAGTCATAAATCACTGAAAGCGTAAGCATTGAGTGATAGTTAACGAAGAAATATTATTTTAAATCTTGCGCGCCTTTGGTATTTTGCGTTGTTTTTCAGTTACTAGACCTAGAAAGAACAAATATGACAAACAAAACACCATGTGAGTCAGTCGGAAATATCGTTGGTGAAACTACTCAAGTAATAATGGTAAACGTATAAAGCCTTTTCACCAATTTAATATTTAAAAAAACAAATCAACTTGAAGACTATTATTGCAGAAAATAAGTATGCAAATAACTTAAGTGGGTTGAAAACCAGGATTGGATTGAGGGAAAAGAAGAATTACCATTTTAAATCACGCGCACCACTACTCAAGTAATAATGGTAAACGTATAAAACTTTTCGATCAATTTAATATTTTAAAAACAAACTTAAAGACGATATTATTGAAGCAATAAATAAATATCCAAATAACTTAAGTGTGAGTGTGTGTGGTGGTGGTGGTGGGGAATCAGGATTAGATTGAGGGAAAAGAAGAATTACTATTTTGAATCACGCGCACCTTTACTCTAGTAATAATGGTAAACGTATAAAACTTTTCGACCAATTTAATATTTTAAAAAACAAATAAACTTGGACTATATTATTGAAGCAAAAAATAAATATCCAAATAACTTAAGTGTGTGTGTGTGTGGTGTGTGTGTGGGGGGGGGGGAGGAATCAGGGTTAGATTGAGGGAAAAGAAGAATTACTATTTTGAATCACGTGCACCACTACTCAAGTAATAATGGTAAACGTTATAAAGCCTTTCGACCAATTTAATATTTTAAAAACAAATAAACTTGAAGACGATATTATTGAAGCAAAAATTAAGTATGCAAATTACTTAAGCGGGGGAAAAATCAGGATTGGATTGAGGGGAAAGAAGAATTACTATTTTGAATCGCGCGCACCACTACTCAAGTAATAATGGTAAACGGATAAAGCTTTTCGACCAATTTAATATTTTAAAAACAAATAAACTTAAAGACGATATTATTGAAGCAAAAATTAAGTATGCAAATAACTTAAGCGGGGGGAATTCAGGATTGGATAGAGGGGAAAGAAGAATTACTAATTTGAATCACGCGCACCACTACTCAAGTAATAATGGTAAACGTATAAAGCTTTTCGACCAATTTAATATTTTAAAAAACAAATAAACTTGGACTATATTATTGAAGCAAAAAATAAATATCCAAATAACTTAAGTGTGTGTGTGTGTGGGGGGGGGGGGAGGAATCAGGGTTAGATTGAGGGAAAAGAAGAATTACTATTTTGAATCACGTGCACCACTACTCAAGTAATAATGGTAAACGTTATAAAGCCTTTCGACCAATTTAATATTTTAAAAACAAATAAACTTGAAGACGATATTATTGAAGCAAAAATTAAGTATGCAAATTACTTAAGCGGGGGAAAAATCAGGATTGGATTGAGGGGAAAGAAGAATTACTATTTTGAATCGCGCGCACCACTACTCAAGTAATAATGGGAAACGTATAAAGCTTTTCGACCAATTTAATATTTTAAAAACAAATAAACTTAAAGACGATATTATTGAAGCAAAAATTAAGTATGCAAATAACTTAAGCGGGGGGAATTCAGGATTGGATAGAGGGGAAAGAAGAATTACTAATTTGAATCACGCGCACCACTACTCAAGTAATAATGGTAAACGTATAAAGCTTTTCGACCAATTTAATATTTTAAAAAACAAATAAACTTGGACTATATTATTGAAGCAAAAAATAAATATCCAAATAACTTAAGTGTGTGTGTGTGTGGTGTGTGTGGGGGGGGGGGGAGGAATCAGGGTTAGATTGAGGGAAAAGAAGAATTACTATTTTGAATCACGTGCACCACTACTCAAGTAATAATGGTAAACGTTATAAAGCCTTTCGACCAATTTAATATTTTAAAAACAAATAAACTTGAAGACGATATTATTGAAGCAAAAATTAAGTATGCAAATTACTTAAGCGGGGGAAAAATCAGGATTGGATTGAGGGGAAAGAAGAATTACTATTTTGAATCGCGCGCACCACTACTCAAGTAATAATGGTAAACGGATAAAGCTTTTCGACCAATTTAATATTTTAAAAACAAATAAACTTAAAGACGATATTATTGAAGCAAAAATTAAGTATGCAAATAACTTAAGCGGGGGGAATTCAGGATTGGATAGAGGGGAAAGAAGAATTACTAATTTGAATCACGCGCACCACTACTCAAGTAATAATGGTAAACGTATAAAGCTTTTCGACCAATTTAATATTTTAAAAAACAAATAAACTTAAAGACGATATTATTGAAGCAAAAATTAAGTATGCAAATAACTTAAGCGGGGGAAAAATCAGGATTGGATTGAGGGAAAAGAAGAATTACTATTTTAAATCACGCGAACCTTAAATGGTTTGCGTTGTTAGCCGAATAAGTAGTTAGCAGCATAAGTAGTTAGACATCAAGACAGTTTACAGAGAGTATGAAGGAAAAGAATCTGGATTGGATAGTGAGAAAAAAAATTTTTTTTTTTTAAATTATTTGCATCTTATAAGAGGTTTGCGTTTTTCTTTTTTAATAATAAGTTGTCCAAGATGAAGGAAGTAACATGATTAAAAATAGGATCGTGTGATCCAATTAAAACTGTCGAAGAGATGGTGAACCTACTTATGTAATATTTTAGTTGTAAGATCCCCTTAATCCACTTAAAATCTTACCAATAAAGAAAGAAAGAAAATAAATTTAAGCACTTGATTATTATAGCGAAAAATAAGAACTTACCGCGGATTTTGGAAGGGTTGAAGCATTTTTGCTAAAATAAAAAAAAACACTGGTATCAATAATCTAGTTAAAAATTTGAAAGTTATTTAAAGTTTATTCAATTGAAAGTTTATAACTGAAATTGATAGCATGCAAACGGATTATCATAAACGTATCGCAACCCCGGAAAAAAATGGCACAACTCAAAAATGCAGCATTTGAGAAAAATCAACTTAATGAATACGATACAGGTTGAACTAGCATTACAATAAAACTGATACAACTGCCCTCAGGTGAACAAATTGCGAGATAGAGATGTGTCGCTCTTCGTGCACGATGGGGCACTTCATACACATTTTTCAATCACATAACCTCATAATTGCCATTTTTACCATGTTTTTGTTAACTCGCTTTCTTGTTTGTGTGTGTGTTTGTTTGTCCAGTACAAATCTTGCAATCGATTTTTAACTTACTTCCCGACTAGCTGGACATTTGAAACTTTTAGAATAGCTCAGAACACGATGACAATGCATTTTTTTAAATACTTTTAGCCGAAAAAATCCGCAAGGTGGCGCTTCGATCGAATTCAATGCTTGCACTTTTGCGTAACGGCGTTTGACGATTTTGAAAACAGAATACATGTGAATTTAGTTTGCTTGCAAAAACATTGTACGAAAAATTAAAAAATATATGTATAAAAATTAAAGTTTATAAAGTCTGTGGATAGTGAAAACGACTAAAAAGTGATTAAAATTAAATAAAAGAAAGTGAAAAAGAATAATTAAGTGAAGGTTTGTGCAATTAATAGAGAATTCTCAAGTTTATATGATTCAACAGAAAATTTAAAAATGCGGTATATAAAAAGTTCTTTTTATGTTGTAATTATTTGACTTGTGCCACTTTAACCAATGAATTTTAACCAATTGTAGACCTATCGATGTATAACTATATAAGGAACTCATAATTCCGATAGACACGAATTTTATTGATTGGAATCAAATGAAGATAAATGTTTGCATGTTCTAAAAAATCCATTCAACAGATTGTAAACTGCGAATGTGCAAGCAATTTGTGAGGGGGGGGGGAGGACCGAATTTATTTTCCCCCAATGCTTCAGTTAACTTCGCAGAACTTCAATTCCCATGTTAAGCTATAGGGAAATTTACTGTCAGTATTTCCCATCTTATCTTTTAAAAAAATTCCCTTTTGTACGTACGCATGAAGGTAGATGTTTAAATGATCAAGTCCTTACATACAAAATCGGTAGAGGGAATCGTAGAATCTACGTTGTTTTTGGTATTAGCTTTCCAGAGATTTTTAGAGATCTGGGAAATGATTATTTGGAACTGACTATCTGATAGGCCATGAGCATTTTATGAAATTTGTGGGTTTGAAAATGAGGAGAATATATTGTTCAGATTTACTAGAGATTAATCGGGATTCGGGATGAAGGTATAATGAAGGATCTTTCAGAGATGCAAAATTACGCTGTCTTGTTAACAGACGTTAGAATCGTCAAAAGAGGGAAATAACCTTTTTATGGGTCTGAAAGAGGCGCTATAATTTTACACGTTTCTACATGTGTGTATATACGTATATGTGCATTCTCAGATGTTACCTTTTTCAAAAATTTCGGTTTTGATTTGTTTTCTTTTGTATCAAAATTCTAGACAATCATACGCAATTAAATCATAACACACTCCCCGAAGCTAGGGAAAAGTGATCTAGAAATATATATATATATAATATATACACTCATGGACAAAAAAATTAGCGCACCAAGAAGGAGTCGTCAAAATGAAACGAAATTTTACATACGTAATGACTACTTTGATATAAGTAAATGATAAGAAAATCAAAGAAAAAGGATAATTTATTTCAGAGAAAAAGGCAAAAGAACGGAGGAGTTAATATTCCGTTGGACCCCCTCTAGCGCGAATGCACGATGCGATCGGGCATTGAGTCATACAAGTTTTGTATGATGTCTTGAGACATTTCGTTCCATATTTGCTGTAACCTTACCTCTAGTTCGTTCAAACTCGTGGGATGCCCAACTCGTCGTCCCAAATGATCCCAGATATGCTCGATTGGAGACAAATCTGGGGATCGGGCAGGCCAAGGAAGGGTAGTAACAGTGCGGAGACAGTCTTGTGACACCCTTGCCGTATGAGGCCGAGCATTGTCTTGTTGAAAAATGGCTCCTGGGAGCCGTTGCATGAGTGGCAACACATGTGGTTGCAGGATTTCATGAACATACCGCTGGGCTGTCATGGTGCCACGGAACAATACTAGGGGTGACCGTGTATTGTAGGCAATGGCACCCCATACCATCACACCAGCTGTGGGAGCGATGTGTCGCTGTACAGCAAAGGCAGGATTGAAGCGTTCACCACGGGCTCTCCACACACGAACACGATTGTCATCACTGCCGAGATTGAATCTGGATTCGTCGCTAAAGACGACCTGGTTCCATTCCGCTGCAGTCCAGTTTCCTCGTGCGCGGCAAAACTCCAAACGGAGGCGTCGATGGGTGGGCGTCAAGGGCAGCACACGTAATGGGCGCCGCGATACCAACTGTCCTTCAGCCAGGCGCCTTCGTATGGTTCGAGAAGACACAGAAGCCCCTAGTGAAGGTGCTACCTGTGCCTGGATGGCGACCGATGAAGCAGTTGGCTATACGCGTGCACTTCTTACGATGTGGCGGTCTTCTCGACGACTGGTCTGTCGAGGGCGTCCTGAGCTTGGTCTTCGTGTACATGACATCTCTCGGGTCCACTGGTCCCAACACCTCCTCACAACACAATCAGAGCGGCCTAATTGACGAGCTACTCGCCTAGCTGACCACCCAGCTTCCATCATCCCGACGATTCTCCCCCTCTCAAACTGCGACAACTGCTTATATTGTCTTCGAACACGGCGTAATGACATGTCTATCTCAGCTCTTCCTTTGTAAATGATTCAGCACACTCAAACAAGCTTTGGTTACCTGTTTTATGCTCCACAGAGTACGATGTTCAACGCCCTCTACCGGCTATACGTAATGCGCAATCACGCTGCATTTCTAATCATTTGCATATCTCCCCGACATGTACCTTCATTGCAAGTTTCGTTACGATCCCGCAATTATTTCTTGGTGCGCTAATTTTTTTGTACATGAGTGTATTTATTTATCGATAACGTAGCACGCGGAGAGCTTGCAAAAGAAGACGATCTGTTGGATTAGTGTATACCACGTCTGCAAGTGTGGGAAGTTCCACCTTCCCGCGAGTAAGTGTCGGTGGCATTATGCTATCGGCTTGATGAAAACCAGTAGTGGTTAAGTCAGGCAGAATGCCTAATTTTTGGACAGCAGGTAGTGTTTAGCCTTTATAGTCATAGTCTCCAGTTTTTCCTTCTAAATCTAGTCATAAACTGTAACTGAATATAACTGAAGTGAGCTAAGACCAGTGTTGCTGATGGTGTTGTGCTTGCTACAGTCACAAACTGTAGTTGAATATTATTTTTGTCTCACTAGAGTCGAGCCTTGAAATTGTTCATTTTAGCTTCAACTTTGCTTTGCTCCTCTTTTTTTACGAATCTGGGTATTGTGAATTAGTTAGGCTGTACTATACAAGCTTAACTTAGTTTTACTCCTGTCTTTAGTTTACGATCATGTAAATCTGCATCCTCTTGATGCAAGACCATCCCTATTGCATTTTCGTGTGTTTTTCCCCATTGTCCATTTTTTTCCTCTATCATCTCCGAGGAAGGGGGCGGAGTTGATGTTTGAGGTCTTGGCTAAAATATCCCCACAAGCGACAAATGTTTGCTTAGTCTGCTCAAAACTAAAGAAGAAAATGATTTGGACGATAAAGAAAACGCCGAAGAAAAAGATCTTAAAAATTTAGCCTCGCAGGTACAAGGATACGAGAATAAGCGAAAAGATTGTTACCGATGGCTTGAAAGAAACTAAAGATTAACCGGTCGATCCTTTTCATGGTTCTGAAGAAAAGACTTCGAAATCGATGAATAAACAACTGACTACGCAGGGGAAAAAATTATTTTCCGTGTGGAGAGCATTGATGGTACTTAACAGTGTGTACTTAAGAGCAGCAACTGAAATCATCCACACATCATATCCCTATTCTAAAAAAAATACTGAGATAGCGTTGCCAGAAAAAAAAGAAAGGAAGATACTCTGCGAAGAAGCAGAAAACGTAAGACTTTTATCGTCATGAATATCTTGTAATTCTTAAAGTCTTTGTTTAATGTATTTTTTATGTCTTTTCATTTATCATTATAAACCGTTTCTTCGAGTCGCAGGTTGTTATTTTATACTTTGCTCAGTATCCTTATCGTATTAGGGGATTCAGCTTAGTCCGACGTAAGAGTTTTTAGTAATCCGAATTGGTTCCGATCCCACTTACCTCGGGTTATTTCGGCTCTATCTATTGTCCGCAGACAATACAAGCGTTGCTATGAAAGATTACATTCCTGTGTGGGAATATAAAAGGAGAATAGTTTCGTATGTTGATGACGAATTCAATGTTTAGTGGACATTAAGAAAATTGAACTTTCTCGCTATTCTAAAAAAAAGTAACTGCCGCTGTCAAAGCTTGTCACGCTATCTACTCCGAAACCTCTGGGGGTATGGGGTCGAGAGCGATACCAATGGATGCAGAAAAATGGGGGAACCAAAGTAAGACATGTCTCATCTTCGTCGGACTTTTAAGTTTTTTTATTTTATTTTATGTTTTATTAGAAAATATTGAGTTTTTCATCTTCAGATTACGATAACTCGCCAAAAAATGATCGTAGAATTTTGATATTTTTACAAGACTACAGACATTTCTCTTTCAAACTAGACCTCATTTGTTTAAAGATATTTTGAAACAGACTAATATTTTCATCAAAAAATGAAACACAGTTTTTCAAGAAATATCGTCCCCTATGTGGATCTAATATCGATGCTTCTCGAGTTTTTATCTTACAAAGAAAATATTTACATCATCTGGAAGCTGAAAGCTTTCTCATTCATATAAACTTCATTTCAAGTCTATATCTTAAATTTTTGATTTTTAATTGAATTTTAAAGCTGATAATTCAACAGTGATGAAACGCCCTTCGCATTAAGGGTGACAACAGTAAATGGATGGAAGCTGTTACATTGCCCGAGAATCACCCCTATGTATCTCTCTATTAGCCATAACAGAGGAGCGAGCCTTGGGGCGAAGGCCCTAGTATCATATTAAAACACATTTTGTTTAATTTTCTGGTGAATTCGTTACATGTCCGGGAATAAGAATATTGCCGACTGTTCCTCAGTATTGTCTTAAAAAGAGAAAAACGTGTAAATGATATTTGATATTTCAAATTTTGGATTTTCTTTCGCTAATTCGGAATAATATCATTAAAAATTATCAGATTTTCTGTGAGATCTTACGGAGCTAGAAAGAGAATTCGTTTTGAAAAATGGTCGCTCCACAAACGCTAATTTCTTTTTTCGTACTGACAGATCCGGCTCCACTCTGACCTCTTGTATAAGTGGCTGGCTCCAGGATGCCTTCAGCTTCGAAATCCTGGCCTAAAGGAACAATATCTGCAACAGCTCGATTTGGCTGGGATCTTGTCAAATCCTTTTTCTCTATTTGTAAAGCGGACAAGTCAATGGACGTCAGCCCTTGGAAAATAATGAGCCACTGATGGAGACAAACGTAATCCCTCCGTGCAGTCCCTTGTGCCGGAATTAACCCCGCGATCCCCCACTTATGTCAAATCATGGAGTTGGAGATCCCAGGACAAAACGTATCAGGATCAAAACGAGGCAGATATTCTACCGCGGGCTTCATCCTTTTGAAGAATAATTGTTGGGAAAAAAAGAGAAAGAAATCGCTTACAAAAACGCCAAGGAAAAGATGATTTGGTCTTCCATCACGGTCAAACTTGATCTGCCGCTTGACACTGTTGCCATGAATACTTAATTCAATTTAAAGAAAATAAATGGACTTTCTTGTTTTCGTTCGTCCCAGAGGCTGTTTTTATTGAGCTGCCCAATGTTTTTGGAGACGAAGGGTGCCTTTTTTTCCTTTCTTCTTCTTCTTTTTTTTTGTTCTGGAAGATTTGATCGGATTACGTATCTTTAGCGGGTTCCAGTTCATGCAGTCATTTATTTTGCGGCTTGGCACATCAAAGAAGAAGCATAAGCGATTTGCGGAAGGTCATTGGCTATTAGAAAAGGATGCTGAGCCTGAAGAATTGCGCATACCGATTGTTTGAAGTTTTCGAAAATGATATGTAGAAAATAAAGCTTTGTTGGAGATTTTATCTCTTATCTGTGGTTGGATTCGTTTCTGAATCTTTTATTTTGCTTTCCGGATTATAACCATGACATCGATCAATATGACAGCCTAATGCTTGTTCTCAATGTCCGTTAGCACGCATTTTCGTGTCCAAACACTCAAACCCTTTAAGAAGTTGTAAGAAAGGGGACCCATTTCTATTGTTGGCATCTTAGTTTGTCATTTTATGTTAATTTGATCGTATATCCAGGCGTCAGTAAAATTTATGGCTAATAATTCTTTCGAAAAATTAATCTCTTGGGTCGATTCGTACTTTTAAGTACTCGCGTGGTAGAAATTGCATTGCTAAGCTGCTGTTAGATTTCCACATAAATTTTCCTGAATTTTTCCAATTTAGATTTTACAGCTTTGGTTTTTTTTTATCTTAATCTAGACAACCTGTCCTAGTTTTAAGTCGTTTGCTATTCACATATTAGAAGAAAGTATTTCTGGTATAGTACACAAAATATACGAAAATTAATGAACAGAAATTATATATATATATATATATATATATATATATATATATATATATATATATATATATATATATACTTTACATAATTTTTTTTCATATTCTGTCAAAATGGAAAAAAATCAGAACCGTCTTGAGAGTATGGCATTTTTTCTTTGCTGGAATATTCGAGCAAAGAAACTAGCGAGGATCCAGGTTCAAAACTACTCAAAGTAATGCATTTGAATCCTTGTATGGACATAATACACCTTGACCAAAGTTGAGAGGGGAAAACAAACACACTATTATCATCATCTATTTTTACATAATGTCTTTTGGAATTATGCAAGACTGTAACCCAGCAACAAGTACAAAAAAGGGGTTAACCTGATGTATCTAAGACGTTTGGAATAGCCATGATCATAAAACGTAAGAAGCGTGGATGATAGTTTCTATTGGCATCATTCAGGGAACCAAATACTTAGTGATGCATTCACAAAAGGGTGGGCGCGGTGGCTCAGTTGGCAAAGGCAGCAAGCCAGTCATCTGAACGTCACTAGTTTGATGCCCGTCGCTGACAAATCCACCGCCTCGTACATTAATGGCGGTTGGCTCACGAAACATCTGTCGTGGCTGCAATGTCCTCCAAGTTCTCAAATTTACCTCTAGAAATGCGGGGTCAAGTGTACCGGTCTCGTCACTTGACTCGGTTCTAAATTATGGGACCGGCTTGTAGGGGATAATGATGGCCACCTATTAGGTGCCCCCTTAAATGAATGGCCAGCAGTCTCCCGGTGTACATACAAGCGAATGTCTAGCGACAATTGGCTCCGTGTTCGAAAAAAGAAAAAACTTTCACAAATAGTTCAGTTTTTTTCTATTCAAACATCATTGACCTTCCTGACAAATGGTGAATGGCGTATTTTTTTTATCTGTTTTAATAAATTGTGCCTGATTATATTCAGACGTAACATATAACCATATTTGCAAAAACCATTTTTAATACATCATTTTTGGCGCCAACCATACCATTTTTGGCGCCAACTTTTCGCCAACAGAGGTGCGTCTAACAAAGCTGTTCCGCGAATTCTTGTTTCTTCTTATTATAACTACGTTTTGAAAAGCCCGGCAAACCAGATCATTTTCTAGCTAAATATACAGTTGTGGGGTGATCTTCAGCAGTGAGTTTCTTTGGGTTACCACGCATGTTAATGCATTGCGTTTAGGGGTCTCGCACCGTGTTCAGATGCTTTCTACGGGAAGAATCCAGCCCAATAGATTTAGTTTTCAAAACATAATTTCTGTACGTATTCTATCGTAAGGCCGTAATGATATCTAAGAATGGCCACCATATCCAAAAAGAAAAATAGTATTAATGCCAAAAAAGAAATAGCATACCGAAAACGTTGTTTAGCAGATACTGTTCTATCTCATTGTTAGGTTAAGAGCAAGCACGTTTCTGCATTGTTAATCATTAACATTATTTCAACACATTGTTACAACAGAAAAGCTCCACAACAAACGTTTTCTAGGGTCGCCATTTTAAACTGAACACTCAATTGTGACGGTTTAAACGTTTGGAAACTTGTTGAATTTTCTACTGTTTTATACGACAGTGCTTTCAATTTTTCTTGTATTTTTGGCATTTATTTTGATTTTGACGCTTATTTTAAGTTAGTCACATATCCATCATTCGCCATGCTATTTCTTATAACGGCTGTGTTCTTGTACGCTATGTGGGACGCATATTACTTTTTGCTTGCAGGAATTGTAATTTTCTGCCTGTATACTTTCATCGGAGAAAAGAAAAAGAAAGTGAAAATTGTAAAGGAAGCTGGCCAGGATCTTTCTGAAGATGATTGCGATCTTTGTTACGAAACTGCCTGGCAAAGCTCCAACGACGAATATTTCATGGCCAGACCTCCGAAACCTCCACGAAAACCTCCGAAACCTCCACGAAAACCTCCGAAACCTCCACAACAGCCTCTTACACTTCCTAAGCGTCGGTACAAGCTCATGGACCGGTTCTTAACCGACTGTCTTTACTATGTCTCTACCGAAGACGTCCCGGGGACCTCGGATCCTTGTAGTAACATCCAACCCGAGAAAAAGGAAATGAAAACTGAAAAAGAGCTTAAATTCCGACTTAGGTTTAAGAAGAGAATCAAGCGTCTCATTTTTGGCTGTATTTCGTCTGGAATTAAGGACTAGCAAAACTTTCGTACATGGACAGCATTTTTTGAAGACATTTATTATAAAAATCGAAATTTTTTAACAGCATTTCTTTTAACACATGTAATATATCTCTTCCCTTTACAAAACTTTGAATCTCAGTATAACTTCTGCTTTATAACGTTTTTGCTCATCGCGCACTTTTGTCAGTTTTATCATCAAGCAACTCAAAATCACCATTATCACATGTCTTTCACTGGCTCTACTTCCATCGCCTCCACAACAGCCGACATCACCATGCTCTTTCTCTTCAAGAGCCGATAACATCAGGCTCATTTCTTGCATTTCACCTCGGCCGCCAACACCAGGCTGAAGTCATCCTCTTCTCCTTAAGAGCCGACAACATCAGGCTCCTTTCGTTCTCTTCACCACAGCCGAGAACACCAGGCTTAAGTCATCCTCTTCTCCACCAGAGCCGACAACACCAGGCTCCTTTCTTTCTCTTCACCACAGCCGACATCACCATGCTCTTTCTCTTCAAGAGCCGATAACATCAGGCTCATTTCTTGCATTTCACCTCAGCCGCCAACACCAGGCTGAAGTCATCCTCTTCTCCTTAAGAGCCGACAACATCAGGCTCCTTTCGTTCTCTTCACCACAGCCGACAACACCAGGCTGAAATCCTCCTCTTCTCCACCAGAGCCGACAACACCAGGCTCCTTTCTTTCTCTTCACCACAGCCGACAACACCAGGCTGAAGTCATCCTCTTCTCCACCAGAGCCGACAACATCAGGCTCATTCACTGCTTGCCTCTTTCAGAGTCAATAACATCGGACTCAAGTACATCCACCTTAACATCATGCCTCTCACACCATCAAAAAGGCGAGAAACACGCCAGCACTCCACCATCGTGCTGCGCGGACGGTCTCGCTGTAAAGGGGAGTGTTAAACAGCCTACCTCCAAGTGGTACTCCCCGGGCAACGTTCCTTCCTCAAAGAAGAAATGGCGAAAGGGCTGAAATGGTTTTAATGTTTCAGAGGCACACTGAATAGAAAAGGAACTTGATCCGTTTTGCAGAGTGAAAGTTTTCACAAAGAACTGCCTCCATGAATGATTGATGATTGCTCTAACACTTTAACGAGTTTCTTTTCAAGAAAGACTTTTTGAAAACACTTTTACTAAATGCATACAATTGTTTTATTTTCATTGTGTTTCTGACAAACATAGTTTGTAGTGTTTTTCTTATCAGACATTGCAAAAATAAAAATTTGTACGTTTGCAACTGGTAATTGCAACTGGTTTCTTTCGTGAATGAGTTTTTGAAATTTTTCTTTCTTTTTGGTAAAGTTTTGACCCACGTCCCGAAATTCTGTACCTCAACGCGTTTACGATTCTCAACATACAACGAAAGGTGTCGGTAAATCTGAAACAGTGCGTGCCAGCAGTATGTAAATAAACTCTAGCTGTACTAGGGACAGAGCGACCAGTCCCGACTGAATTTTAGGCCCTAGTATAGTACTGCAATGTATTATTTAAAAACTGTCCTAGGTGTATTTTAGTCTTTCAGTACTGGTTACCCCCTTAACCCTTCAGCGGGAGCGCCCGTGTACAGAGTGCAGCATTTTCGTAATTTTGAATGGTCATTTTTTACATGTAAGGTTTGAATGTTCTAAGCAGTTTCTATTTATAGCTACACCCTTTCTAAAGCAAGTCTGATTTTCTGGCCCTTGTATTCCTTTCCATTCATTGGTAGTCGTGATTTAACCGTGGTAAACCAACGATTATACTGGATTATATTACGACAAAAGCAGGAGTTGATGTACTCAATCAAATGTGCAGCTATTACACGGTATCCCGCATATCACACCTTTCTAGTGCAAGTCTGATTTTCTAGCCCTTGTATTCCTTTCCATTCATTGTAGTCGGGATTTAACCGTGGTAAACCAACTATTATACTGGATTATAATACGACGAAAGCAGGAGTTGATGTACTCGATCAAATTTTCAGCTATTACACTGTATCCCGCATATCACGAAGATGGACAATCTCATTATTTTTTAGGTTTCTGGACATAATAGGAATCCCTTCGCAAGTTGTCCATAGATCCAATAAACCGGACAGTTTTGAAATAAGGCGATTGTATCTGCATTCTTTGGCCTTGAATTATAAATATATCTCAATATTATAAACATTCTATATCTTGCCATAGAACGCAGAATTATTATTTTCAATTTTAAAAATAAAGTTCATTACAAAAGGAATAATCAAGGTTGAAAGAGACGTTGCACTTTGTGCCACGGTGCCTACTGGCGTTCCAAAAATTGGCGCGCCCGCTGAAGGTTTAAATATGTTTTTATATACATCACTTGATCACTTATTACCCATGTTAGTTTATAAATATAGATTAATATCAAAGGTTATCTTAACAGATTTTAAATTAATATTTTCATAAATATAAATCCACGGCTGTAAATTAAATGATACATTAGAGTTCCTGAAAAGTTTCCTTATTTTTTTGAAAAGCTTATGATTGTTCCTAACCTTTAAATTATGCATCGTTAAACTGATTAGCTGATCTCTTCCAAAGTTTGATTCGTGTTAGTAAGTGCAGAATGCAAATAACAGCAGTATCGGAAGTAATGGTGTCTCTGGATGGCACTTATGCGACTCGAAGAGACTCTTGACATTTCTGATGTGTGCTAATTTTAAATGCTGTTTTCTGAATTAAGTCAAGTAATTCTTCGGGATCATGCAAAGTTTGCTCACAGAGCCTCGATGTTTGCTCGATATTTGCAAAACAGCTACCGCGATGTTTGCTTTAGTAGAACGTCATAGGTGTTCTGAAAAAGAAAAGAAACTTTTGGAGAGATATCGGGATGTCAATTCGAAATGTAAACGAGGTGTGCAGGTAGAGGGTTTATAGAGAGTAACATATTTTCTCTTACCGTACGGATTTCTTGATGGCTGAGATCCATTGGTAAAGTTGAGTAAGTGTTTAAAGGCACAAAATTGTCAAAACTTGCACATTTTCTTTTTAGGCTTAAAACATAGGACACAACTTTTAGAATAACAAAGCATTTAACATATGTGTCTAAGACTATTAACTTGCAAGAGGCATTTTATGCTGTGTAGCGCACCCAGGATATTTTGTTGGGGGGGGGGCGAGCGAGATGAACGGATAAAATATTTATAATGCATGGGGGGGGGGGGGGAGGCCGAGATGAACAGCTAAAAATATTTATAATACAAAATCAATATTCATAATGCAATTTCTATTTCTTTGCGGGGGCCAGGGCCCCTTGGGCCCCCCCCTCTAGGTGCACCACTGTGTGTAGTAGTCTCTTCGTACCGTGTTGTACATCTGTAAATCCATTTATCTCGAAAATAGTATTTTTTTTTTTCAAATTTGATATCTTTATAAAAAGACATATCAAAAAGGTTTGCTTGTAAAATTTTGCACTGAATTCCTTTGCTCTATTTCATCGAATAATATTAGGATATTTGATTCAGATTACAATTTTTTTTTTCTTCCTTAAAGCAAAAATTACCTAAAAAAATGTTCTTCGCTTTTGAGGGATTAAATTTTTTTTAAATAAAACTTTTCTAAATCCCTGAATGTGTTTTCAGGAATTTAAATATTAAATAAAACGTATGCTATTCATGTATTTTTCCACTTCTATATTATGAAATGCTAATATATTATGATCTACTCGTTTGAAATCTATTAAATGTCTTTAATCTTTTTTTCAGAGTTCTTAGTTTAAAACAGTCTAACATTTGTCACGATGCGTAAAGATTTTCATACTGTTGCCGAAAATAATCTCAAAATTCAACTCTTTTTTTTTTTTCGTCATAGTCATTTTTTCTTCGTGCATGTACAGCATTTTCTCGTTTAATAGGAATATCGCTGAATCCGTAAGAAATTCACATTTCTTCCTTTATTTTTTAAAATTTTTTTACGTTTTAATTTTTTTACCCTTGCTTATCTATCTACCTATAATTTATTTACTCCTCTATTCCTCCAATATCCGATGCTATTTTTTTATTTTTAAGGAAATGTTTTAAAATTATAAAACTGGCTTTCATTTTTCCCCCACTCCATGGTGTTTAACTGTCTATTATTCGTCTGTATGCAAAGATTTTCGTTATGTTGCCACAAATTACCTTTATTCAAATTGGGCTTTTTCTTCTATGTGCATGAACCACTTTTCTCTTTTCACGAGAATATGTCTGAATCCGTAACGAATTCAATCATTTTTACCCTTGTTTATCTACCTATAATTTATATCCCTCTATTACTCCGATTTCTAATCGTGATTACCCTTTCTCTATTCTTTTTTTCTTCTTCCACCATCATCTTGCTACCTGAATTTCTTTCCCGTTTATCATCTCTATTATTATAAAAACGTGACAGCGTCCTAGCACTTGCCAAAAAATAAATAAATAAATAAATAAAAAAAATCAACCTAAACTTTTTAGGCTATTTCCAGTCCATTTTTGCAAAAGTAATCAAGGAATCAAGATGCCTATCTATCTCTCTCTCGGTAGAGTATTTTAATCAATCAGGTCATGGAAGTTCCATCTTTGCTTCTCTTCTGCTCCGTTTTCAATACTTAATCCATCTTCCTGCGGGATAGCTCTGGCTAATAAATAAATTCCATTCCGTTCGCCAGTACTATAAATCATTCTAGGCTTCCAGGACTGGAAGATTGAAACATTGAGTGATTGACTTTCCCCAGGGGGGAGTCTGTCTGCCTTATCTTCCGGATCAAGACGTTTTTTTTCTTCGATTATGATTCGAATTCTATCTTGGCGAATGCTGACATGCAACATCTGCTACCTCGAGCTGCTTCAAGTATAAGGTTCTTGTAGAGAAGTACTGGCACGTGGTTTTGATATGCGCGTCCAAGATGTTGCAACATTTAAGTAGGTTAAAATCACCAGCAGATTTCTCCATATTAAGTTTGAAATTATACGGAATGCAGTGGTTAAAATCGTCTGCAGATTTCTCTCCGTATTAAGCTTGAAATTATACGTAATGCAGTGGTTAAAATCGTCTGCAGATTTCTCCATATTAAGCTGGAAATTATACGTAATGCAGTAGTTAAAATCGTCTGCAGATTTCTCCATATTAAGCTTGAAACTGTACATAATGCAGTGGTTAAAATCGTCTGCAGATTTCTCCACATTACGCTTGAAATTATACGTAAGGCAGTGGTTAAAATTGTCTGCAGATTTCTCCATATTAAGCTTGAAACTATACGCAATGCAGTGGTTAAAATCGTCTGCAGATTTCTGCATATTAAACTTGAAATTATACGTAATGTAGTGCTTAAAATCGTCACCAGATTTCTCTTTTAAGCTGGAAATTATACATAATGGAGTGATTAAAATCGTCTGTAGATTTCTCTCCGTATTAAGCTTGAAATTATACGTAATGCAGTGGTTAAAATCGTCTGCAGATTTCTCCATATTAAGCTTGAAACTGTACGTAATGCAGTGGTTAAAACCGTCTGCAGATTTCTCCATATTACGCTTGAAATTATACGTAAGGCAGTGGTTAAAATCGATTGCAGATTTCTCCCTGTTAAGCTTGAAATTATGTGTAATACAGTGGTTAAAATTAACGTTAAATTTCTCTATATTAAGCTTGAAATTATATGTAATACAATGGCTAAAATTGTCTGCTGGTGGTGTGAAAGAAGAAAATAGTGTTCTAAGAAACAGTATGCCCCCCCCCCCCCACACACACACACTTTCTAATTATACACCTTATTCCTTCCAGTGGAATCATCCCTTTTTGTCAATATCCTGATTTGCCAGAGCATTTTTGGTAAAAATTATGTACGAAGTTTAAATCATCGGTTCATCGAAGTTTTTTCGGCGATAAGATTTTCTTCTCATACTGTGTTCTAACGCGCAATCTTTTTTGTACAGAAATACTGTGGTAAAGATCAGAGTGCATACTAGAAAACTATGTGGAGGAAATCTTCTTTCCTTCGATGAAAAACTTCTCTTTTTGTGTGTTTGTAAAGTGGGGCATTTTTCTTCTGCCGAGAAATAATATACTAATATATTACCAGAAAAAAAAGTGAACTTATGCAGACAATTATGTAGACGGTTTTCGAAATTTCAAACAAGCTAAACTATGAGGAATCACATATTTCGAATTCCATTACATTATTAACTGTGGATAAAAAGTTCCGTTATTCTGTCGAGGCGTTTGATAGGAAGCGTTGAAAAAATTTTTTTATTCATTTCTGTAATCTGGAAAATATTATATGTAACACTTTCCTGAAATTGTAACATCAGAGTCGAACTATACCAGAGCATTTATATATCGAAAAAACAACAACATATTATTGAAAATTTTACAATGAGCCAATAGGTAACTCATTTTTATCGTTATATGAGAATTAATTTGCTTGAAAAGGATGTTCAAAATCATTATTCTGCTGAAAAGTTCGTCCTATAGGAGACTTCGTTAAATGAAAATTTGTTGTATGATAACCACTCCAATTATACACATGTCTGTGAAGAAATACAACGTCATATTGTAAGTCTTTTTTAATACTTGAATGAGGATTAATCTGCGAGTAAATAACGTTCAAGCTCATAATTCTGCAAAAAAAAAAGTTCGTCCAATGGAAGACTTCTTTAAATGGAAATTTTTTTGTAACATAACCACTTTAATTATACACGTGTTTGTGAGAGAGACAACGTATTATCGTAACTTGGTTTTATAGTTATATGAGAATTAATATGCGTGTAAATAACGTCCGAAGTGATAGTTCTGAAAAAAAGTTCGTCCAATAGAAGACTTCGTTAAAGCGAAATTTGTAGAATGATGAGTACTATTATTATATTTGCGTTTGCGAAACAGACAGTGTCTTATCGTAATTCATTTTTATCGTTAAATGAGAATTAATTTGTGTGTAAATAATTTTCCATGTCATAATTCTGCTGAAAATTTCGTTTAGTAAAAAACGTAGTTAAAGGGAAATTCGTTATATGATGACTGATTTAATTACATGTGTGAATTAGGGGGGGGGGAGCGTCTAAGACGACTCAGTAACAAAATTATGTTTAACAGCCATAACAGCGGGTTTAAAAAAAAATGCAAATTCAGAAGTGGAGAACTATGGTCGCCATAGAAACTGCTTGTGATGCCATTAAACTGTAGTCACATCATAAAAGTGGCTATTAGTAGCAAACGATTTCTATTTAAGAAAAGAAAATAATAATTCATAATTGCGTTTTGAATTACTACAGATTCTCTTCTATATCTTGTTTTCCTAACTTTTTATCATATTTTCAACTGTCTCTTTTTTTTATTTTTTTTTATCAAAACCTTGAAAAATTACTCAGCACCTGAGTAAATTTTGGAGAAAATTACCCAAACTCCTCATTCCGTGTCTTTTATAAAAGTTGTTCTAAGAACTTATTTATTCCCATACTTGCGAACTCCGGTACCGAGTTTTCAGCAATTTTGTCTATAAAACTCACGGGGGCAGAAAACCCAATCTTCCAAATCAACAGGCAATCACGTAGATAAGATGACAATCTCGTGCCGTGGTAGTAGATTTTCCCCTCAACTTCACTCTGAACAATCGATGTAGAAAATGGAAAAGGCGTCCAATTTTTGAACTTCTTGAAAGGTTCATGCTTTTGCCTTTTCATTTTTTTTTCTTTCCTCCCAAGCATTCGGATGTAATTTGTGTGGCCGGGAATTCATCTTCCTTTTTTCCCCCTATACCTTAGTTGTCATGAAAATGGCAGTTGTTAAAATCGATTGTTTGTCGAAATATGTTCAAAAAATAGAAAATTTGCATTTCGCTGCGTTGGAAAAACGCCTGATTGCTTGTTAAAAGATTTGTATGGGATAGTGCATGCGTGGAATAGAAATTATACGAATAAAATACATGGTGCGTTTCTATCGCGCAGTTGTCCGAAAATAGCTTGTTATTTATTCATTTCGTTAAAAATAAGGTTGTAAAAATAATCCGAGCTACTTATTTATTCGTTACGGCTAGTTGCAATAATGGTGCTTCGTTACGGCTATTTACAATAAAGCTTGCTTAGTGTAGTATTTAAAACTAATGCTTTGATAAACGTTTGTCACATAATTTCCCTCAAAATATAATTTTTTGTTTTTTTGTTCAGCGCTTAGGAAAGTTTCATACTGTTTGCGCTATAACAATATACAATGAGGTATTTTTATTTAAATTATAGGAGTAACTTATAATAGAGAATTCAGAATGAACCATACGTTTACTGTAATCTGAAGCTGACAGTGTGACCCTAGAGGCATTAGATTTATATGACTACTTTTTCTGGCACCAAGAGACGCAATCAGCAGTTGCTATCAAATTAGTGCATAGTATTATATATATATTTAAGTTGCTAAAGCCGACTTTTGGGCAGTCCGTGAGCAAAAACGGCTGCATCAATTTACTTCATTTTGGTCTTTAACGATCGTGCTAGATCGTGTGTTTAGTGGACCCCTGTCGAGTGACTCGGTGCAAGCGCAAAATGCAGCGAACGATCGAACAGCGGTACGCCATCACATTTTGTGTTGGATTGGGGAAATCGGGCACGGAGACGTTGGGCGTGATTCGCCAAGTGTTCAAGGATGAAAGCATGTCACAAACTGCAGTTTTTAAGTGGCACAAGCTCTTCAAAGATGGACGAGAGAGTGTGGAGGACAAACCCCGCCCTGGACGGCCGTGGACCACAAGAACCGAGAACAACGCGCAACGAGTGCATGAAGTGCTGAATTCAGACCGTCGGTCAAGTGTGCGCATGGTCAAAGATAAAATTGGCATTCATAAGATGACAGTGCACAGCATTATCACTGAAAATTTGGCGATGCGAAAGATCTGCACTAAACTCGTCCCAGTGAACCCAGCCACATCTGCTTCAAGGTCACCGAGTACCTCACGATAAACGGCATCACGACGATTCCCCAACCCTCTTAGGCCGTCTGCACACGGAGCAACTCAAAAGAAACTGATAACTGACTCCAGTCACAAAACTCGTCCGACGAGTTTGTAACCAGTTGCGCCGTGTGAGTGGCTCCATTCAATTACATAGGTTACGACTCATCACGGACTGGTTTGTGACTGGAGTCAGTTATCAGTTTCTTTTGAGTTGCTCCGTGTGCAGACGGCTGTACAGTCCTGACTTGGCACCAGCAGACTATTCCCAAAAGTGAAATCCTCCTTCAACGGACACCACCATGGGACCCTAAGTGCCGTCAAAGAAGCTTGCGCACGTACCCTTAAGGACGTTCCAGAATTCGCCTACCAGGGAACCTTCGAGTCGTGGAAAAGCCGCTGGCAAAAGTGTGTCGACGCTCGAGGGATGTATTTTGAAGACTTTTGAGGAATTGTAGCAATATCTCAAATAAATTTATTTTTCCGAAACTTTTCCCGATACTTTTTATACAAACCCTGTAGAGAGTAATTAACAAACTGATTTTAATTAATACCTTAAATAATTACATCCTGATTTGTTTAAAAAAATTAGAATTGTCATCTCTTAACATCACTGTATAAGTATACAAAATTTCATTGCAATTGGTTGATAAATAAATAAAAAAGTTTTTCATGGTCCATTGTCGCCTTAAGCGAATTTGAATAGCACCCATTGCTGACCAGTCGCGATACGGAGAGAGAAAAGAAGTTAGCAGTTTAATTTTTTTTTTGCGCCGCGTGTCGCAATTCTCATATTCCGATAAAGAAAACACGGATAGAAAAAAAAATATATCAGCCGGGTTTTTAAAATAAAAATATAAACAGCATGTTCGCTACCGAAAACGTTTTCACCCCCTCGCATTTTTTGGCCTTTTGTTCTTTCTGGCATCGCCGTCAAACAATGCAAACGTTTGCGGTCAGGTCAATTTCTTTTTCGCCATCGGCCTTTATTTTTCCTTGTAACGTTACAAAGGGAAAGAAGCCGGAATAATGATAACAAATAATAAAAAAAAGAGGAATGCGCTGCGTCTATTTCTTGCAGACTGTCATAAATCCTCCGCTATGTATTAATCATTTCGATTCGGCGGTGGTTCCAATTTATCAAATGCGTGTAACGCGAAAACACCTGTTTGGGCTGCAATCGGTTGAACGAGAGGGGGGGGGGGTGGAATGGAATAATAATAAAAAAAAAAAGAATATCAATGATTTTTGGAGACGCCGTCGTGGAACCTTTATTTATTTATTTATTTTTTTTGTACTCTCTGAAACAATTACATTGAAAGTTATGTCGAGAGTAAATTGGGCAAGTGGGCATCAGTAACGAATATTAATAAATGCTCAATTCCAGAATATTTCCATTTTGGTTTGTAGTTATTTGTTTTTTAATCAGGTGAAAGGTGTTAATTTAACTTATGAATTGGTAGTTCGTGCAAACTTTGAGTTTTTTTTCCTTTTTTTTGTGTGTGCTGCGGGGTGTAATTTTTGCATTAATATAATTACGAAATTTTTCCTTTAAAAGATCGTTGTTATTCCTAACGTGATAATTGAGTAATTTATTACATGTAGGCAAGTTATTTATTTATTTTATTTTATTTTATTTTTTTGCAAATTTTGATTAGTAGACTTATATTTTGTTTCGATAAGTAGGATAAGTAGATTTCGCAATAAATTGTCCTTTTGTTTCAAGATGTTTATGTCATGTTTATGTTATTGGTACAACATATACGACGGCAGAAAAAAAAAAGTAACGATTAAAATTGAAATACTGAGTAGAAGGGTTATTTGAAAGGGTTAGTTGTGGTCAAGCATTTAAAAAAAAATTTATTGCCGATATGACGTAACTGAATAGAAAGTTTCTCACCCGATTTCACTCATTTGTATGTGAAGCAACTATAGCTGCTAATTGTACAGGTTGGCTCGTAAGACTCCATCTTGTTTCCCAATCTCGCCAAATCCCACGCCACGCAATATCTTTATTGCTGTTTCATCGCCAGTTTACAAAGCATCGATGTAATAACTTCCCTGAAGGAATAACTCCCCTAAAGAATTTTATGATCTTTCTCTATAAGTTTCTACGTTGCAAACTTTTATAATTCAAAGTAAAATGTATCTGAAAACTGAAAGGATTAAGTTTTTTATAGGATGAAAAAAACATTACATTTCTAGAAAAGGATAACAGCCCGTTCACACTGAACCCGCAGCGTTGCGTAGCGTCAGCGTTAAAAATATTTTCCAATCACAGAGCTAAATCCATTGACTACGTGATACGTCAAACCAATCGCAGGTCATGCCAACAATCTAGGAGGCAATGTAGTAACGTAACGCAATGTTATAACGAATGCAATGTGAACAGGCCTTAATGAGTCTAAACTTCCCCTCTTGGTATAATACACTGTATAGCAATTTCGTCAGGATTTCAGACCACATGCGATTTTGCCATTGTTAAGTGATAAAATATTTTGACCTTGATATCCCGATTTTAGAAGTTGCAATCATCATTGTATTTTACGATTTTATAATAAAAATATGGGCACCGTAAAACTGACCTTAAATATGAGCGTTTTTTTTTTTTCAGTATGTTTTTACAATGTATTGAGTTGGAATGGCGAAGAACGTTTAGTTCAAAGCGTTGTGGCTAACGAACTTATGCGATGGGAAACGGTTGCGTCAAATACTGGCAATATCTGATGAGTAAGCTTTTGCGGTCCAAAGGAATGCAATGGTGGTATTTTGGAATTTTACTGTGTGCTTATTTACTGGTGCTTTTGAAATACTGAGGTTAAAGTAAAGCTAAGAATTTAGAAGTGAAGGCCAACGTTTACTCTATTAGAGCCAAACATTTGTGAAATAGAAATGTATCTACAATTAGGACAAAAATTTTGACGACGTTGCAATTACGATGTTTTCAAAAATTTTGAAAAATTGTTTATGAATTTTCATGAATATAAGAATTATAAAATTTTATCCTGTTCACCTAAAGTTGTCCCACAAAACAGAGTTCTAAAAAAAGAAAAAAAAGGAAACATGCATGGATCACTTGAGTATCGATGTTAATGTAATTTTCCCTAATACAGAAAGAAGGTCGTTCGCACTTTATGGAAACGATTTTGTAATTTATTTTTGTCGTTTGCATTTTGAGATAAAAATTTGGCAACTTCAGAATAATCGTCTGCTACTGTTTTGTTTTGATTGGAATTTAAAATAAATTTTTATTTTGAAAATGGCTCCTAAAAAGGATAGATGACTCGAAGGTTCTGTAACTGCGTTTTCCGAGGAGAAATATTCGTATCAACAAATTATAAAACGGTGTAAAAATCGCGGTTATGGCATTTCAAAAAAGATATTTATAATGTATTAAATTTTAAAGGAAAAAAAACGTCTAACTGAAAGTAAAAATGAAAACATGACCGCGAAACCTCATCCTGAGACTGTTCGAATGCAGGTCAATATGATGAAAGTGAAGTCCTCTATCTTGAAGATCATGAAAGTGAAGTCTCTGGTCCTGAAAGAAAATCCGCCGACTCAAAGATCCATTGCATCGGAAGTAGGAATGTCTTCTGGCACTGTAAGTAAAATCATTCATGAAGATTTGAAGTTTAAAAATGATGTTTAAAGTTCAACTGCCTTTGCCAAAGCATACTGCTGAATGAAAAACAAATTGTAGAAATTTATATGAAAAACATGCACCTAGCTGGTGAAAAATGGAGATTTATGGTAACACTCGATGAGGCATGGGTGTATTTAAGTGACTGTAATAAAAATGATCAATTTTCTATTGCTCAACTGACGGAAATGACCATACGAAATGGCTTCGTCGGTGTACAGAAAAGTTCCCAAAAGGATTCATTATAGTTTACGGATTTTTTTACAACGGCAAATTAAAAATCATAAAAGTCTCAAGTAAAGCCAAAATTAATTCACTCTACTATGAGCAGAATATTTTAGAACCAATTTTTGAAGAAGAAATTCCAACCTTATATGGAAAGGACATTGATAAAGTTGAGCTTCATATGGACAAAACCTCTAGTCAGACGTCTAAATCAACTGCCGCTTATTTAGCAAAGAAAGTATCAGAAAAAGGAATAAAGTATATTCCATTTAATGAAATACCTATAAAATCACCTGACGCTTCTCCAATGTACAGAGGCTGTTCGCACATTTTTTAAACGATTTTGGTAAGCGGTAATAAAAAATCGTTTGCTGCAAAAGAAATAATTGCAATTGTACTATGTTTTTAAAAGTCAAAATTATCGTCTGCGGCTTGAAAGTTTTGTTTTTATTCAAAATGGCGTTTTTAACAAAGCAGTGGTTCGAAGGCTACATTTATGCTCTTTCCGAAGAGAAATATGCATACTCCGTTATCCAAAACCGATGTGAGAGTCATGGTTTTGTGATATCTAAAGCGTCGATAGGTAATATCGTCAACAAGAAAGGGAAAAAACGTCAAATTGGAGCCTCAACTGGGACAAAAATTCCAAACAAGTATCCAAGGAAAAAACTGACATCTTCGACTATTGCAAAGGTACGTTGTTTAATGTTAAAAGAAAATCCCCCTAGTCAAAGGACAGTTGCAAAATCATTAAAATGCTCGGTGTCCACTGTAAACAAAATGATAAACGTTGATTTAAATCTTAAGAAAGCGAAAAAAACGCAATGTGTATCGTCTTCTTCCAAATCATATCGCTGAACGCAGGACACGCTGCAGAATTCTATATGAGAAACACTTATCCAAAGAAAAATGGAAAACAATTGTCACAATAGATGAATCATGGGTGTATTTAAATGATTGCAACAAAAAAAAAAGAGCCATTTATTATCATAAAAGGGGAGAAAAAAATTTAAGTACATGGTTCAAAGAATCGAAAGAAAGTTTTTCTAAGGGATTCATGATTGTTGCTGGTTGTTCTTATAATGGCAAGTTAAAAATAAAGAGAGTGGAAAAAAATGTCAAGATTAACTCCAAATACTGTCAGGAACATATTTTATCGCCAATTTTTCTGAATGAAATACCATCGCTTTACCCACAGTGCCATCAATCTGTGAGACTCCATCAGGACAACGCTAGCAGTCACACATCAAAATCCACTGTAAATTTCCTAAAAGAAATGGAACAAAAAACTGGTATCAAGGCCATACCCTTCACTGATATCCCTACTAAATCTCCCGATGTATCACCTATGGATTTTTGTGCTTTCGGACTTTTAAAATCTGCATTATCCAAAAGTCATCCCAAAACAATTACAGGACTCTGGAAAGCTGTTCAGGAGGAATGGGATAGAATACCTCTTCTGACACTTCAAAAGGCATTATTATCCTGGAAAATGCGGTGTCGAAAGATAGTTCAGAATAAGGGATGTCAAATAGAACATTTAAAACACAAGAATTTTATGTAATTTAGTTTTGTGAATACAATATACATCGTCTAAAAAATGTATGAACAGCCTCTGTACTTTTGCGCTTCCGGTTTATTAAAACGAACCTTAGGAAAACGGCATCCAAGAACACTGAACGGTGCAAGAGGCATGGGGTAAAATTGACATGACAAGGAATTCTATTTCCATGGAATAAGTAAACATTTTTTTGCTAAGAAAAAGTTTACTTGCATGGAAAATTCGAGCTGGACCTATTGTCAAGAACCATAGCTTTCAGATAGAAGCGAAGCACCGCAAAATAAATAAATAAATAAAATATGGCATTTATGCATAAAACTTAACTATCAAAATCGTTTCCATGAAGTGCGAACGACCTTCTGTATTAACTGAATCTCCCAGCATTATACGGAGGTTAGTGTAACAAGTTACCATCGAGTAAAGCCAACACCTCCTAAACGAACAAGCCGTAGCTCGGAAAATGTGACGTCACGTAGTTAGGTGCTCGCCGTCGAATTAACGCAATGTAAACATATTTCCAATTTCCCCGCAAAACGTTTTTCTTTCTGTTGCAATTTCCATAAACATTGTTTAATGCATCAAAATACTGCATACAACTGTGGATGAAATCAATTTTCATTTCATCTATAATTTTCAATTTAAAATATTTTCATAAAACCCCACAATTATGTTGGAATATATTGAACACATTTACATCAATTAAAAAAGGAAAATGTTAATAAAACTATTTTAATTTAATTTGATAGAATGGTTTTCATCTCAGAAGACACTAAATAATTGAAAATTAATATGCAAAAATTTAATTACTACTTTCCCTTGATTTTAAAATATACCATTGTTGTAATGGGAATTTTTTCAAGCAGTCAGATGATAAAAAAAAGGATGTCTTGCAAGAAATATTGACACTTTTTTATTGTTTAGACTCAGACAATACTCCTTCCTTCATGTGAGAATTTTTTAAAAAAATTATTGTTATTATTTTGCTATATCATTAAATTGTAGTATTTAAACATAGTAGTGTTGTTACAAAAACATTTTGGTACAATGCATTTGTACACCATTGTAGATAATATTATTAAAACATGAAATTACATTGAACTCTCACAAAATCCTAGCAGTTAATTTATTCGCCACACATGCAAACATTTCGCCAAACCAGTTTCTGTTGTAGTGAATAATGGTGTTACAAAGCAGCCAAATCCACGCCAATTCGCAATGCATAGATACATGTGAGAATGTCGTAAACACTTCGTAGTTTTCTTCGGCCTACCTACTCTACGTCATAAATGTTATCGGCAACCCGTACTACGGCTTGTTCTTTAGGAGGTGTTGGTAAAGCTTGTATATCCCTATGCTGTCTTCTCTTAGGAAAAAAAAATTGGTTCACCTATAGTGTACTTTTATAGAATATAGCTAACAGAATTCAAGTTGTGTATTGAAGTTGATCCTTGAGATGAGTACTGGGAAAAAAACATAATTTTAAACAAAATGTATGGTATCATTTGTTAAAGATCAAGCAAAAGCAAAAATCTTTGGACTGTAGAATTGTTGTGGTGATGATGACAATTAATAGATGGCTATCTGTATGTATACAGAAGTAAAATAAATTTCTCTCGCTTCTAGTACCTGTTAACATTCGCTATTTTAAAACAAAAACTCCTTGTAAGTTCGATCCTGAAAGAAAAATTACAATCAATTCTTGGATTACAGGAAACCCCTATTTATCCACGACTGTTTTCATGTTTTTTAGCCATTTCTTTTAAAACTTTCATGATGGGGAGAAATTTGAATCACTTGTGCGGCGATAGTCATCCAAAATGTTGTTATGGATGTACCTGGAAAATGTTGTTATTCATAAATATTCTTCATTTTAAATATTCGCTATTGCTGTTCAGTGTCTATCAGCAGACATTTTATTGCTATTTTCTGGTGACTTTGTTTCGAGTTTATTAATTGAAGATATCCGTGTAATAGGTTGAAATATTGTCTTACAGTCGCATATTTATTTATTATATTCCTTCCTTGGTCGATTTTTAAAACTTTTCATTCTGATTGAATAATTATTGTTGTCCTTCCTAACGCCCCCGGTAGTTCCAGATCAGGTCCACATAGGCTTCGAGCTGAGCAATGCGGCTCTGGTTTTTATAATAGCACCACAAAGGATCAGAGTTCGACTTGGCTTGGTGCCACCACAATTTTAGCCGAGCTCGTCCAAGAGCGACATTTGGGGGTATCGTACCTTCCCCACCCACTGACCTCATAGAAGGACTATCCGATCTACGGAAATAACATGCCCATATCCGGCCTAGACACGGAGGTATTTCACGGTGCTTGTCGATATTCTATCCGAGCACACTCAGTACCGAAAGCCGACGCGCTACAGTATGGCTATCCCGAGCCCTTGAATAATTATTAACAACAGTAAGTAGATAACTACGTCCGGTGGTGTAGTGATTAAAAGCGTCAAGCTGCCACACCACGGGTCCAGGGTTCGATCCTGCGACTGGGCAAGGTCGACTCAACCTTTCATCCTTTGAATGGATAGATAAAATGAGGACCAAGCATGCTTGGGAACGAAACTTTGGGGGTCCCACGTCAGGTTGACCACCTGACCGAGACATATGCTATATGGCACCCCAAACCCACGGTCAAGAAAGCGGAGATGGGCAACGTCGGACTTGGTCCACAGCGGACTGTTGCGCCATGAGTTTAATTTAGTAGATAAGTATCTCATACATAAATAAGATGCTTTACTAACTTCCAGTGCTTAGCACAATTTAATGTTCACTGTCCTCCTGTTCAAAGGAAAAAGTACTGAGATAGTTTGATGCTGAAAAAAAATACAAAGTATTCGTTAGATTACAGAAACTGTACTGTCACTTCATCCTTTTTTTTTTCTTGCCATTTGTTTAAACTAAAATGAAGTTAATCATGATGTTAAGAAACTTGAAGCTGTTATAAAAGTCCTTGTGAAATATCATTTTAAATTCGTTATGTATTTGCTTTATCTATCAGCAGTAATATAGGGTGTCAGAGCTAAAGGTATCCAAAAGTCATGATTTATTTTTACGGAACTACCCTTTAGAATTAAAAAAAATCATTTAAATAGAAAGAACATCTCACCAAGTTTTAATATCAATCATAGATTTCGATCATAGTATCATAGATTTCGATGTGTGCACCTTTTTTAGCACGACTAACGTCTAAATGGTAATCCAAGTCTCTCCAAGTGTTTCGTAGCATATCAGGCGTTATTAAATTTTTTTGCTTGGCGATTCATTAATTCCGTTGTGTATAAACAAAAAATTGAAACTGTGGATGAATTGAAGAAGCGTATCATTCAAGCAATTCGTGTAATAACGCCTGATATGCTTCGAAACACTTGGAGAGAACTGGATTTCCATTTAGACGTTTGTCGTGCTCTACAAAAGGTGCACATATCGAAATCTGTGACACTATGATCGAAATCTATGATTGATATTAAAACTTGGTGAGGTGTTCTTTCTATTTAAATAATTTTTTTAAAGATTCTAATGAGTAGTTCCGTAACAATGAGTCATGAATTTTGGATACCTTTAGCCCGGACACCATGTACAGTCGAACCCCGTTATAACGAACTTCAAGGGACCAAAGGTTTTGTTCGCTATATCCGGTGGCTATATCCGGTGGTTCGCTATATCCGAACCACTAAGAAAAATGTTAAAGTTCACAAAATGTATAATTTATTAGTTGCTATGTATATTCAATAATGATGTATTGAAAGAAAGATAAAATCTATTAAAAATGGTCATTAATGAATTAAATTGACTAAAATCGATTATATTAAACTGACGCAATACTAATTAAATTAACTAAAAATGAAGACAAATGAAAATAAATTAATTTTATCTTCAATTGTTGCTCGCTGTTTTGATACAGAAATAATCGGTTATCTTCTGCTGACGTGATGCCGATTTCCAAGACATTTTATGAATTTCTCTGTCCAGTACATCAAATGACTCCAACACTCTTTCTTCCACTGTTTGTGTTGACAAAAACTTATTAATTACACTCATCGCTGCTGTAGCATCTGAGATTTCGTCATTTATGTGATCATCAGCATCAGAAGCAGAATCTGCGATTTCAGAATGATTCATTTTAATTTCTTCCACAATATCTTCATCCGTCGGATTTTCACATGTAATGACTTCATCATCACATGTTTCGAACAACTGCACGCCACAATCTGAGAATGATGAAATGTTGTGCTTTTCTATCCACACCGGGATAGGTAAATCTTCATCATCTTCTTCTTCAACATTCGTTGTGTCTTCAACATTCTTAAAAAGTTTAAAATTTTTTTAAAAATTCATTTGTCCACTGAAAAAAGGGCTTGTTATAGCCGATTCTTAAGATTTCGGAGGTTCGCTATAAAAGGATAAATTAACAATAAATACAATAGGAAAACGGTGGGACCAAAATTTACGTTCTTTATATCCGGGAGTTCCTTATATCCCGGGTTCGCTATAACGGGGTTCGACTGTATTATGACAACTTTCTCATGACATAGACCGACAGTGGCGTAGCGAGCATAACTGGCGCCCGGGGCACGATACCTTTGTGGCGCCCCCCCCCTGAAAAACATATAGTAATATAGTATATAGAGCCTATATTGGCGCTCTCGATAAACATATAATAACATAATATATAGGCACCTTATATTGGCACTCCCCCCCCCCCGAAAAGCATATAGTAACATAATATATAGACCTTATGTTGGTGCCCTCCCCTAAAAACACATAGTAATATAATGTATAGACCTTATATTGGCGTCCCCCACAAAATAATATAGTAATATAATATATATACCTTATATTGGCGCCCTCCCCGAAAAACATATAGTAATATAATATATAGACCTTATATTGGGGCCCTCCCCTGAAAAACATATAGTAATATAATATATAGACCTTATATTGGCATCCACCTCGAAAACATATAGTAATATAATATATGGATCTTACATTGCCCCCCCTCTGCGAGTGGCGCCCGGGGCATGATAGACCCCCTTGCCCCCCCCCCCTTTGCTACGCCACTGTAGACCGAAAATATTTACGCGATAAAGTGATTAGTTGCTTTACAGTTGCTTATTTATAAATTGCATTCCTGCTTTTATATATTTTTTGAATTACCAATATGTTTAATCTTCTAGGGTTACTTGCTCACAATCTTACTTCGTGAGCGAATTAGCCTGGAGCCTCGAGAAAGACCTCGAGAATACCCGTGACGTCACTCTGGAAGTCTGCACCATGGGAGTGCCAGAAGATGAAGGAGGTTAGTATTTGTTACAGCATACTTCCAGAGCTTGCTAGCCTTCTATGGAACGCAAATTTTTAGTGCAGGTGTGCCTGACTCTAACCGCAATTGGGAGCAGAGTCATCTTTCCGTGGAGGGAACCCTATAATTATGTACATATATATGTATGCGAGTGTACATGTACATGCAGCAGATAGAGTCGAATTTCGTTTCTCATCTACGGACCTTAAGGTTTTTGTGTACTAGCCCGATTGGAATCGATTACCTCAATGTTAACCTATGGAGAAAATGTGTCTTACTGTTGACAGCTACATAGATGCTGATAATCCAATAAAAATGGTATTTTCAGATAGCTTGAACTTTTCTGCACCTTGCAACAGGATTCATTTCATAAATTCGGTCCACGAAAAGAATTTTGGAGATTTTAAAACACACAGATTTTTTTCCATTGAATAATTCAAATTTTAAAATAATTTTTGCATTTCTTTTTAAAATCGAAAAATGTCTCAAGGTGGAGAATTTCTTTCCCTCTTACGGAGTACTCTTTTTTTAACCCTTTTCATCAATTGCAAACATTGATCGTTGTATTTATTATAAATATATTTATACATATTTTTGGCATTAATTGCATACATTGACCGTTGTATTTAATTTGAATGTACTCCGTAGCGAAGTACGGGTTTTCAGCTAGTTTAATATAAATATTAAATTGAATTGATTACTCTCACGCAGGGCCGCCCAGAGGGGGGGGAGGGCAACTGGAGCACTTTGCCCCAGGCCCCCAACTGCCGGAGGGCCCCCAAAAATTTTTTAAAAATTATTTATTAGATTTCCTCCGAAAGAAAATTTTAAAACATGTACTGTACTTCAAAATTTAAAATAATCTCCTGAAAAAAGGGCCCCCCCCCCCCAAAAAAAAAAAAAATAAATAAATAAATAAATAAAAATATTCCATTAATCAGATTTCTTGGGTCCCCCAACAGAAGTTTGCCTAAGGCCCCCTAAAGTCTCTGGGCCCTGCTCTCACGTCCGATAGATTATGACACAGATCGATTAACTCGTTCCTGATAATAAATTAACTATTCTCACGCTCGCAACTGTTAGACATGCTGTCAAATATTTTTGCTCTAAGCATCAATCGCACAATTTGCTCTAATCATCAAGTCTCACATTAATAAAACAAAACTCGTTTTAGCGATTTCCATCGTAGTCCTTTTGTGTATTACTATACTGAATTCCATGGCTACTTTTGAAACTGTATTAAGGGTGAGATCACTTTTGCACTCGCACAAATACAGGTAGCCCTCCTACAGCACGGCATCTTACAACACGGTTTCGCTCTAACACGATAAGATAGATTGCGGGAACCCTCGTATAACACTGCAACCTGTAACACTGTTTCGCTCTAACACGATAAAAAAATTGCGAAAACCTATGTACAACACTGTACTTCTATAGCACTAGATAACATGACATTTGTTACACATTTAAAAACTAAATTACCTTAAAACAATGACGGGAAGAAATAATGAACTATAGTGGCTTTACATGAAAATGCATAAACAAATTAAAATTTATTCATTTATAACTCTATAAAATTACAAGAAGGCCTAATCTTAGCTGAAAATCTTGAATCGTTTTTCCTGAATGCAGACCCTTCCGCTGAAAGAAGCCTAAAATTCAAAAGGGAGCTGCAAAATTGTCTATCTTCATACCGTGAATCTACAATGACCTTGTAAGAACTAGCAAATAAATCAAAATTACAGATTTTTTAAAGAGGATAGAAGGTGCAAAAAATCTAAATGAAGAAAAAGGTTCTGAAAGTGAAGGTGATATCATTCAATCGAAAAAACGTTCTCGTTTGATTGTATTGAGCAGTGATGAGGAAGAAATTTATTAAATTAAGGTCGCATTAAATGAAAATAATATTTTTTTGTTTCTTTTCGTTTTGTGTTATACAAACATTTATAGATTTATTAAAAATTCAGTTTCTTATATGGATTTTTTTAAAAAATGTTTGTTTTTAATAAGTTTTCAGAACGTAACCCCCCTTTTTTGAACTGTCTCTAGGTCTCATATAACACGGTTTCACACATCACGGCATTTTCTAGGAATCTATCTACCGTGTTATAGGAGGGTTACCTGTACACTGATTTTACTACCTCATGATCTAATAATTACGGATTACATACATAAATTAAATTAATAAAATAGAAAAGCAAGCGTAGTATTATATTTTGAAAATGCAATAAAATTTAATAGAAATCGGATTATCCGTGTCTTTTTTATTACGTGCTGTTCACACTGAATCCTGAGCGTTACGTAGCGGCAGCGTTAAAAAATTTAACCAATCACAGAGCTCAATTTATTTACCACGTGAACAGGTTAAACCAATCACAGGTCATGTCTGGAATCTCGGGACCAACGTAGTAACGTAACGGAACGCTTCGAATGCAGTGTGAACAGGCCTTTTTTCGTGCTATTCTTCCCTTCCATTAACCCAGATAATCGGAAGTACTCTGTAACACATTATCTCCAGAATTATTCAATTTTGAAACGATTATTTTCGTTTCCTTTGAAGAATGAAGAAGATGAACGGATAAAAAAATCTCTTTCTCTATTAAGGAGTAAAGTTTAAAAAAATCAGAAATCTTGAAGTCGACAATCTTATGAAAAATTTTCTCCATAGTTTAACATTGAGCTGAGCGAATTAAATATAGCTACTGCCTAGCTGGCTTAAATGGAAGCTAGTCTGTCCTGTACACTTAAAGGAAAATGTTGTCATTTTCGTATATAAAGCAGTCTAATTTTGTCGTATTCCAAAACACGAATATGCATGTAAAAACAAGTGAGGTCATTATTGTGGCGTCTTCATGCGCTTTTATGATAAACTTTTATGATGATTAATTATTATTCTTGAATGAATAAAGACCACTCATTAATTTTTTACACTTTGATATTTATAACGTATACATTATTATTGATTGATTGCTACATGTAGTAATGAAGTGTTATCGCTTATTAATTAATTGTACTAATTACTAATTAATCGGTTTAATTACTGTTAACTTATTAGGTAATTATTCTTGTCTTTGATTTGGTTCGGTCTGTTTAGCATTTGTTTTTGCAAAAGATAATAATCGCAGAGCTTTTCTGTTAATCAGTTCACCAACCTCTCTTGAATTATAATAGTGGTCTGTCCATAATTTATAGGCGACACTTGGCGACCGTTTTAATTTGGTCAGTTGCTTTTAGATTAATAATCGATTTGAATACTTTTGCCTGAAATCATGATAATTTATTTGTTTATGCATTTATTCATACTTTGCACATTTATCCAAATTTTCTATCTGCCCATTAGCGGGCCCGATGATAGCCCGCGTAGAGCTTTGAACTGGGGGTGCTCTGTGAATAACACTTTTTAAATTTCCTGTGATTATGAATACAGAGATATCATGTAATGTTAAGATAATTTCGTATAGTGATATCACATAATTACAAGATAAAAAGAACTTTTTATATACCATGTTTTTAAATTTTCGGTTGAATCATATAAACTTGACAATTCTATGTATTAATAAATACTTTTTAAAATTTTTTTTGATGAATTATCCCATCAACTTGAAAGAAAAGGAAGTTAATTGGAAGTTAACTTGCGTTTAACTTTTCGTTCCCGTCCCGGCCGATAGATGGCTGCACCAGTCTACAAAACAAAATTAACTGAAAATTATTTCAATTCTGGTTAAAGATGGCTAAAAGTATTAAAATAATGCATTGTCATCGTGTTCTGAGCTATTCTAAAAGTTCCAAATGTCTAGCTATTCGGGAAGTTAGTTAAAAATCGATTGTGAGATTTGTACCGGACAAACACACACACAAACAAACAAACAAGAAAGCGAGTTAATAAAAACATGGTAAAAATTGGATTTCTACATGTACCTAAATGCTGTTTTTTTAAAAGAAATGACAGACATTATGAACTTGAAAATTTTAATTATCGGATAACATGAATAATTCTCCATATTCGTCTTCCGTTATATCTTTAGGCACGCTATCGAATTCTGTTTCTGAAAGAGAGTTCTGAAAGAGAAAACATCTGACTCCTAATTCCGCGAATTCATTCGGGTCAGAAGTGCGTTCTTACCCCCTGTTAGCAGAATTATTTACTCCCTCAAGCATTTCCCCCACACATATTGTTCCCTTATCGCTTGTCAGTTCAGTATACTATTGTTCGAAAGCCTTGGAAAACCCTTCGAATGAATGGCTTCAAAAGAGAAGAGCATCGCGTATGTACATTTTAGATTTCTTCGTCAATAAAAGCGTTATACGGAGAATATACCTAAAAATTAAAAAATGCAGTTTAAAATTATAGGTGTGCGTTATGCGCCGGGAAATACGGTAAATTAAAGTAATAAAATAGAAGTATTAACATTTTAATTTGAAAATACAATAAAATTAATTGAATGCGGATTATCCGTTCTATTGTACCCCTCCGATAACACGGATAATCGGCAGCACACTATAATTCATACCTATTTTTTCATTACTACTAGGGACGCCTTCATGTTGATCCAATATCGCATAATTAGCTTGAATTCTTCCTAACTTTTGAACAGTTGTTGAACCAAAGGTGTCCCGTTGGTATCGTTATTAGTATGCGAGTTTTCTTCTCAAAATTTCGACTCTCTCTTCAGTAGTAGTAACGCGATTCTCTCTTTGAACAGCGGGTGCTTCTGATAGCGAATTCAAGACGTGCAAGCTGAGCAGCGAAGTCGAGAAGATTGCCGCTGATGTTCCATATGTGTTGGATATCGATTTAGACTTTTACTCCACAAGAAACCCTTTCCTCAGCCTTTTCACCGAGGAACAGTTCGCCATACTGAAGCAGCTCTATCATTATGACCACCCGAAGGTTGAAACAGAAGAGGTAAGTGACACACGTTCATGTTGCTTGATCTGTTTGTCTCTATCTGTATAAGAACACGCTCGGGTTTGAAATTCGACAGGTTATTAGCAATTTTGTTCTATATTAGTCGTGAAACACACTCTTGTATCTGAAAATCTTGTTTAAGTAGACGTGCCATCTAGTGGTATTTTCAGGACATACGGTACTAAATCAAAAGAAAAAACCTCTTTGAAAATCGGATTGATAAACAATCGTAGGTCAAGTGACCTGCTGTTTTCTTACAGCTAGGATCAGCTAGCATAGATTACGTGCATCGGATTTTGATAGGAAAACCCCCCCGAAACAGTATGTTTCGTGCTAAAACTTACATGCTAAACGTGTCCGAGTATATGAACCTACATATGACTAATTGTTGTCTGTGTTGAACAAAAGAAACAAGTTCTGTTAAAATCTAGCCAGGGGTTACCGATTGTAGGTCTTTTTTAAGGTCGTAGTTTCCACAAGCTACTATTTGGCGACTTTTTACAGTTGTCCTAATTTTTGGCGAATTACTCATGAAAAGTTGCTGTTGATCAAAAAATTGTATTGGTTGCTATATTGGGCAATAAACCATCCCCAAAGGATAATACCGCGAATAGTATATTTGATCGGAAATGCAACTTTTGTTAATCATTGCCCTCAGACTGTAAGTAAATGATCAAAATCTTATTAACTTAATTATTCTTGTAATGGGACCAATAATACGAAAAAAAAGCGGCGAAATTAAGTTTTTATTTTTGTATCAAATCAACCAAAATGTTATCACAAATAGTATTTGCTTTACGCAGCCACGTCACCTTTCAAATTAACCAGGAATGATTCATTCCCATTCTTGAATTAGTATTAACGCGAAGCGATGGAAATATTTAATTATATTATCTCAAAATGTAAATTAATTTCAGTGCAGTATCGAAATTAGCTGGAATGTTTTATGTGGTGTATAGCCGAGTGTATTGGTGGCGGTTAAGAACCCCTTAGGTGTTGTATGTGATTTGTTTTCTATGAAAAACTGGGCAATGGAAGTATGAATTCTGAAACTCTTATTATATTTTAAACTAAACCGTGTAGATCTACAAAGTCATTTCGATTTTCCTCAAAAATTTCTCGTTTTCAGTCAAAAACGTCTCGTAATGAACAAGATACTTGTTTAGAAAGCACCTACAACGTTGTATTTCGTATTATGTCTGACGATGGTTAACATGATGCTCATTAGTTCGATATTTAATAAAATTATTAAATTAAATATAAGACGAGAATTTCCTATAAACATTTTTTTATCGTATTACGCAGTTTGTCTCTTTAATAAATGGGATGTTTGGTTAGCTAATGGATTATTTTGCACCTCAGCTGACTTCACTGAACTTATCGTGAATTGGAGTAATGTCAAATCAGGGACCCATTGTACCGTAGTCAATAATACGACAAGCCTTTCGCTTCAATTACTTTACTACGATACGTTAAACATACTAGAACTACAATATTTAAAGCAAGTATGTACAGCGAGATAGAATATATACAGTTAGATAGTCAGGATGGCTTCGGGTTCAACGACAGGTCCGGCCTAAGAGGAATCTCTGACCAGGAGAGCTGCGTCTCTGTGGCACTCAAAAACAGATCTCTTCTGCGTGGACTATTGGGGTCTTCTTTTATACTGTCAGCGGATTCAAAGGGATTTCTCTGGCGTTTGATGTGCTGGTAAGTGTTTGAAGTTTATGGGATTCTAAATGTCACTATAGTGTCAAAAATCTCAAAAGCCCTCGAACCACTGTGAGATTTATGCGTTCTATAACGTCAGAGCCGCACATTGCAAGAACTTTATGGCCTCTTATCCTAAAGTTTATGAGACCGACCAGATCAACAGTTCGCCGATAGATGACATGTTGAGGGGTAGGAACGGGGCATCACATACTTATATAAATACTAATTTCATGTAGTAATTGAGACAGTGTCACACCATATATATGTATATATATACGCACACGCTTATATGTGTGTGTAATTAATTAATATATATATATATATAATATATATATATATATATATATATATATATATATATATATATGTGTGTATGTGTGTATATATGTATATATATATATATATATATATATATATATATATATATATATATATATATATAAAAGAGAGGGTCATCTCATAAATAAACGGTATTTTAGATTTGTCTAATACCGTCATAATACCACATTAATTTGTGGGATCACCCAATATATATGTCGGTATGTGTTAAATAAATATATATATATATATATATATATATATATATATATATATATATATATATATATATATATATATATATATATATATATATATCTGTGGCATTATGGCAAATGTTGATGTCATTTTTCTTGTTTTCGCCATATTAAAAAAGTAACTTTTGTTGTAATATAAAATCGCTCAATTAAGTTTTTCAATCCAAATATTCTTTAGTAAATACTCATATTCAATCTCAAGCATATGGCTGGGCTTCAATGAACATTTTCAATTAGGGACTAAAATATTCAATTAGGGATCAAGTATTACCTCTTTTATTCTTAACAGCATTCGCAAATACAAATAATTCACTATTATTTCATAATTAAAACATAGAATTGAATATATATACGTACATATACGTTGAATATATATACGTTGAATATACACTGAAGTGCCAGTGAATTAGGGATACCTACCTAGTAACGATTTGGGCCTCCTCTGGCCTTGATAACGGCTGCCACACGACGAGGCATAGATTCAACAAGTTTCTGGAAACGTTCCACGGGAATGGCTTGCCAAATATTGGCTAAAGCTGTCCATAATTCAGTTAGGTTCTTTGGTGCTTTGTGATGGCCTTTCACGCCTTGTTCCAAAACATCCCAAAGATGCTCAATAGGATTTAAGTCTGGGCTTCTAGGTGGCCAATTCATGGCAGAGATGTCAGAGGAATGCTCATCCAACCAGCCAGTGGCCAACCGGGACTTGTGAGAGGTACAGTTGTCTTGCTGGAAAACTCCATTACCGTGCGGATAACAGAACAACATAAACGGATGGAGGTGATCACCCAGCAACTCTACGTACCGAATTGCATTGAGGGAGGTTGGTACACGCACCAAAGATCCCAAACTGTGCCACGAAAAAACACCCCAGACCATGATTGAGCCACCATGCCCTTGTACAGTTCCAGCCAGGCATGCAGGATCCATGGCTTCATGAACCTGACGCCATATTCTCAGCCTCCCGTCGGCGTTAAGTAGTCGGAATCGAGACTCATCACTCCATGCTAATCGTTTCCAGTCCTCTACACTCCAGTCTCTGTGCTCTCTGCCCAGGCAAGACGTGCTGCCCGATGGCGAGTATAGAGCAATGGTACTCTCGTAGGTCGACGGCTCCCGAAACCCATACGGTGAAGTGAGCGTTGCACAGTCCGTTTACTGACTGTACGACTGGCACCGTCATTAAACTGGGTGGTAATTTGAGCTAATGTTTGGCTTCGCTGGCTACATACAATACGCCTGAGCCGTCTCTCACCACGCACTGTCAAGGCTAATTGTCCTTTGCAGTTTGCCCGATCGCTAGTTTTTTTTTCCACCATCCATGTATTCTTGGTATACTCTTGACACTGTCGACCTTGAAAATCCTAGCTGTCTGACGATTTCGGAAATTGAATGGCCCATGCGTCGCGCACCTACGATTTGTCCGCGATCGAAGGCGTCTAAATCAGGCAGTTTACCCATACTGGCAATTCCAACAACTAATTCAGAACAACCTTAGTACGCGCTATATATGCAGTTACCATAGCGCCCTCACTTGCGCATACATGATGCGCAGCGGTACACAATTTGCATAGGCTTTGCTACTTCAGTGTATATACGTATTGAATATATATACGTTGATATATATACGTACAGATTAAATTGCAGATTGCTAAATTTCTATTCAATGGTTGTAATTTTTTAAACAAAAACAATTAATATCCAAGGATAGGATATATGCATAAATAGATTCATTTGAATCGAAGGAATCAAAAGATTAATCCAATTTTACTCTCTTTAAAATGATCATCATAAACTAAATTTTGGTGTCTCCCTTTATTTTTGCTTTTTTTTAAAAAAAAAAGATGGTTTATATTTCTTAAATCAAATACCACCTTCTTCCATTTTTTCGGCAATTTATTTGTGCATTTAATTAATTCTTTTAATTAGTCCTAGTATCAGTTTCTAATTAATTTTTTTAATTATTCCTCTGTCCTCTGGGAACTTGCAGATGCTAGATTTCCCTCGTCCAATTGCGGTATTATTTCTCCCAGAATTCTGCCTCTGAAATAACAGCATCGTTAATCTCTATATCTTGTGTAGATGGATAGAGAGAAGAGGGATTATATTTGTGTCTGTCTCCTTTCGCTTCGTTATACGGATGAAAACAGTGCCAACCTCAATTACATTGACTTATTGATTGTAATGGACGTAGTGTCTTTTGTTAAGATGCATCGGGCTATTAATCCCTCAATTGTCCTTCCTTTTTTTTTCTTTTACTTTGGAATATGCCTTATTGGTCGTTAATGAGTATAGGTCTTCTGAAAGGTAATCTCTGTTTAAACTTTGCTTTAGACCAGGGCTTCTTAAACTGTGGGTCACGACCTCATATGGGGTCGCGTATCAGAATTTTGGGGTTACTATGGTAATGATCGCGACTGATGTCCCTTCAACTCGAAATGTCACTTCGTCAGATTCTTCAATAGTGGTTATCTAAAATAATTACAAAAACTATCTTGATATAAAATATTTAATTAAATCACATCATTGATACAAAACAGAGACATAAACTGATCTTTTCTGGCTTTACTTTCTTTGATTTATTATCAGTTAGTGTTTTATTTGTATATTTATTTTATGTACCTATGTTTCATTAGTATATTTATTTTATGTACCTACGTTTTATTTGTATATTTATTTTATGTTTATAAAAGGGTCGCGTAAAATTTTCTTTTGCAAAATAGGATCGCGGGTGGAAAAAGTTTAAAAAGCTTTCCTTTAGACCTTCGCTTATCAGGTTTCGAGGTGGTTTTTAAAAATTCCTCAAAACTTCCATCAAGGAGGTCGAGGACACAAAATCCCCCCCCCCCCCCCCCTAGAAATTAGTTAAGGTTTTTGGGTTTTGTATGTTGTATATATATAACATATAATACCACAAAACCTTAACTAATTTCTAAATTCTTTCAAATTCCCTTGGGTGTAAAGTTAATTTTGTTTTCATTTTAAGAACAAAGGACTTGTAAGTTTCCTAAAAACTAAAGTAGGTAATCAATATATCATCCCTTTAACCCCCAGTCTCGTAGGCGCCTAATCTTATATAACAGGCCACGGGACTCAATCCCAGAGAACTGGCCTGGGGGCCTCTGTCCAATCAATGCAAAAGTACATGTGTCACGTGACTACGACCTCATGAAGTTTTAAAAGACCCACCAAGGTTTTGGCCGGGGATTTTGTGAATTGTCTTTTCCCCAATAAGATGTAGCAGTTGAGATAAATGTCCGGGGCTGGAGGGGCCGTAAAAGACTTTTAAGAGGGCCAGAGAGTGCCCCAAGCCACCAGCGAGCCTTACCGACCAACACGACTACTATTCGCGGGAAATATATTGATTAACTTCGAACTAGACTTTCTGTGACGCATCGCACGGCCGGCTATCAACCTCTCTCTTCCGTCGCAGCCGCCGCTCTTGCTGATGTCACACACACACACACACACACATATATATATAATATATATATATATATATATATATATATAACGTTAACTTACGTTGCAGTTCTTGCACGTAATCATACTATAAATAGGTCTATATGTATTATTTAGACAACATTCTAAGTCCGGAGCAAACTAGTAGTTAGAGCGTTGGGATTCGGTACTGATGAAGCTCGGTTAGAGTCCATTTGAGTGCCACTGAGTGCTCTCGTGAAAACGTCGGGTATGGACCCGTTAAAATGTGTGGGCCGGAGATCTGTAAGAGTGAGAGGAGAGTGCGAGCCCCTGGTGTCGCCCTTGGGGCGGCTTGGTCTAAATTTTGATGGCTTGCGTCAGAAGCGTGATTCCGATACTTGTGGTACCTAATAGCATGTTCTTAAACTGGAGCCGCACACCTCTATCACTGCAAGGGGCATTGGAAAGGTAGATAGATAGATAGAGAGAGACAGAGAGAGAGAAGTATCACCCTATTAAGACTTTATTTTAACGATAGATAAGGCCCTCTTTGTGTTGGTGACCATAGCTCTCAAATACGTATTTTACCCCTAATGCTTACTCCACAGCAACGACAAACAGACAGATACATTTTGCCACCTGTCTCCGTGGCTGTCATAAAAGCCTTCACACCGCTTGGAGACGAGGAGAAGGGGCAATTTATTTGCGCATGCGCATAATCTTCTCTTTCTATTCTGATTGGTCGTCGAGCATGGCGGCAGAGACAAAAGTTGAACTTTTTCCAACTTGAAACCGCAGAGACGGAGACGAACCTGCGGAGTGAAAATTTGTTTGTAATACGCATGCGCAACAACGAAGATACGTGATTTTCGTCTCCGTCGCCGTTGGTGTGGAGTAAGCATTATGCTTACTCCACACCAACGGTGACAGCAACGAAAGACAGACACATTTTGCCACCTGTCTATGTGGCTGTCATAAGAGCCTTCACGCCGCTAGGAGACGGGGGAGAAGGGGCAATTTATTTGCGCATGCGCTTAACCTTCTCTTTCTATTCTGTTTGGCTGTCGAGCATGGTGGCAGAGACAAAACTTGAACTTTTTCCAACTTGAAACCGCAGAGACCAGAGACGGAGACGAAACGGGGGAGTAAAAATTTATTTGTAATACGCATGCGCAACAACGGAGATATATGATTTTCGTCTCCGTCGCCTCTGTTGTGGAGTAAGCATAATACTAGTTAGAGAACCTATCCATATGAAAGCAGGTGATTTTTTTTTTTTTATTTCCAGTTGTAGGCTTTAAAGACACTTTGCGAAAATTTGCTTCGCTATTCTGAAAAATGTTTAAAGCAAAAGACTTTAAACATTTCTTTTTCTTTTCTTTCAGACTGCTTTTTAAACTGTATATCACATTTTACCGTGGTCTTACCTGTGTGTATCCAGCTTTCGTGGGTAATCGTTTTTCATCCGATACCTTAAAGCTTAGCTATAAATGATATATATATTTTTTGGATTTGATTGCTTTAAAGTCTTCGGTGTCTGAATTCAATATTACTGCAAGGAGGAGTGAGATTTTATATAATGTTTTATATGCTGTTGAAAATGACTTAAATTCATTTTACAGAGACTTTAAACAATTACAGTCGAACCCCGTTATTGCGAACCTGGTATATAACGAACCCCCGGATATAACGAACGAAAATTTTGGTCCCGCCGTTTTCCTATTGTATTTAATGCTAATTTATCCTTTTATAGCGAACCTCCGAAATCTTAAGACTCGGCTATAACGAACCATTTTTTCAGTCGACTACTGAATTTTTTTTTATTTTTAAACTTTTTAAGAATGTTGAAGATACAACGAATGTTGAAGAAGCAAAGAATCTTGAAGAAGATGATGAAGAATTCGCCCTATCGCGATGTGGATAGAAAAGCACAAAATTTCATCCTTCTCAGATTGTGACACGCAATTGTTCGAAACATGTGATGATGAAGTCATTACATGTGAAAATCTGACTAATGAAGATATTGCGGAAGAAATTAAAATGAATCATTCTGAAATCGAAGATTCTGCTTCTGATGCTGATGAAGAGGAGCATTTAAATGACGAAATCTCCACTATCTCAGATGCTACAGCAGCGATGAGTGTAATTAATAAGTTTTTGTCAACACATACAGTGGAAGAAAGAGTGTTGGAGTCATTTGATGTATTGAACAAAGAAATTCATAAAATGTTTTTAAAATGCGTCAAAACAGTGAGCAACTATTAAAGATAAAATGAATTTATTTCCATTTGTATTCATTTTTAGTTAATTTAATTAGTTTTGTGTCAGTTTAATGTAATCGATTTTAGTTATTAATGATCATTTTTAATAGATTTTATGATACTTTCAATACATCATTATTGAATATACATAGCAACTAATGAGTTATACATTTTGTCAACTCTAACATTTTTCTTAATGGTTCGGATATAGCGAACCACCGGATATAGCGAACAAAATTTTTGGTCCCTTGAAGTTCGTTATAACGGGGTTCGACTGTATTATGTAGGATACTTAAAATTATCTGTTTGTGCGGTGCGTTGAATGCGAACACTGTCAACTGGTAATTAATTTTTTTCCGCTTTCTTAAATGCTATTTGCAGCAAACTCTGTTTAGTGATATGGATTAGACTCAGTTTAATTCATTTTCTTTGAATTGCAAATTATCTGAAATATGAAATTCTCTCAGGCCTTGCACGCATTGCGTCCGTTAGCGTTAGCGTTACTCGCCTCGAAATATTTTTAAACCAATCGTAGACCTTAACAATTTCAAGGTTAATCGTTTGGAGGTCTGTGGTCGTTAAAACGTTTTCGTAATGAATAACGCTGCCGCTGACGGACGCGTATCCGTTAGCGTCAGAGTTAAAGATTCGGTTGGCACTGATTGGTTAAATAGGTCAATGATTGGTATATGATTGGTTAAATTTTTTTTTTTTTTACGCTAACGCATTCCCTTTTACTTGATGCAGGCCCCAAGAGCCTGTTCACATGGCATTCGGAGCGTTGCGTTACGTTGCTACGTTGGCTTCGAGATTGTTGACATCACCTGTGACTGGTTTGACGTGTCACGCGGCCAATGAATTGAAATCTGTGATTGATTAAAATTTTCAACGCTGGCGCTACCGGACGATCCGGAATCAGTGTAAATAGATCGAAAGTCCTTGTTCACACTGAGTCCGTACGCGTTGCGTTACGTCAGCGTAACTCGTATCGAAATAATTTTAACCAATCTCAGACCTCAACAGTTTCGTGGCTAATCGTTTAGAGATCTGTGATTGGTCAAAAAAATTTCTTTGCGAGTTATGCTAACGGTAAGCAGTGCAGACGGATTCAGTGTGAAAAAGGCTTCGGTCCTTAGCCTCCGTGTGGGGAGGAAAAGCACTTTATGTATTTATTTATTTTTTACTTATTTACTTTCATGTGATATTCTGTTTCCTTAGTAGCACATTACGTCAATCCAGTAGCATGAACACTTCGATTAAAATTTTCAACATAAATTTTAAAGTGGCAACACTAGGTTGACTATCTCTCCGAAGTTAAGACATAAAGTAAAATGAGTATTTCCCGCTAGGATATCTGTTATGAAATACGGATCATTGTTGTGTCTTGCTTTGTCTTAATGTAATCACTCGTTTAATACACTTCTTCATAGATGAATTCGTTGAACTCACGATTCTAAAAAATAATTAATTTCCATTACGTAACATTAAAACAGATACACTTCTACTTTGAGAACTAAAATTTGATTTCTTGCTGGTAGGCAAAAATTTCACCGAACCCCAAATGCTCACTGCAAATAAAAAAGGCTCCTCTAGAAAGAAAAATGGTTGCCAAATCGAATGACAAATATGGCTTTCAGAACTTTTGCATTTTTCAATTAAATTTGCAGATTAATTAATTTCAGCCGCATCCTTCTTTCGAATTGAATTCCACAATCGCCTTTTCACAGAAACAATATTAATTATGAATTTTTAATGAATTTTTGCGTATGGATTTCTTCCTCCTAAAATTTCCCGATTTAATTATGGTTATTTTTTTATTTGTGTTATTAATTTCTATAAAAGCCGACAAGAAAATAAATTAATTAAACGTTATGTTCTGGTTATAGAATTGTAGAATATGATCTAATGAAAAATGTAATATTTTAACGCCTGGTGATAGTTATTTTCTTATAATATTTTATACTGTAATCAATTATGAATATAAATATTTATGGACTCGGAGCATCTATAGTGGTTAGAGAGTCGGGATTCGATACCCAGGGTGCTGGATTCGATACCTATTCAGCGCCATGCTCCTGTGTCTAAACACCCGTTCACGTTGCATCCTGGGCGTTGCGATGCGTTACGTTACTACGTTGGCTCCGAGATTGACCTGTGATTGGTTTTACACATCACGTGGTTAATAAACTGAGCTCTGTTATCCGGAGTGTTACGTAGCATCAGCGTTAAAATTTTTTTAACCAATCACAGGAGTCAATTTCATTGACCACGGGCCTTAACATTTGTTACAATACTGTGATTTATTAAGTCTCTTTTTTTTTCCCGATTAAGTAAGTCATGTCTGTATATGTACTCTTAACCTGAGGTATTGTTGAACCCTTTCGACTGACAATTGCTACGCTTTAAGCACTTTTCTTTTGCGGGAGTGGAGCTACTTATTACGTCTGTAACTGTGTATTTAGTCATTTGTATGACTGCTGTTGCGTTTTATAGAGCCATTAAAGTTATTGTAAACTGCAATAGTGTGTTTCGGTCTTAATGTTTGAATTTGATTCATTGTTGTCTTGCTGTTGTGGTCTCAGAAAATGTATATTTCAATGTGGAGGTTCCGTATATTTTTAAAGATCATGATCAGGGAGCAGTGGCGTACGCAAGGGGGGGGGGGCGGTTGATGGGGTCTAACCCCCTCCCCCATTGGTTCTGATTACATATATTATTTAATTAGGTTTAAGCTTTGTACTGATTGCTCAAAACTACTCTTTCATAGTAACCCCCCCCCCTTTGAAAATTTCTGCATACGCTGCTGTCAGGGTGGTACAGCCAAAATCATATCATTTGACCTGTGCCTAAGCCCAGATTGTATTACTAACGCGTTTTTTTTTTTTGTAATTTTTTTTTGTTGTAATTTTTTTTCAAAATTTTTAACTTACTCTGAAAAGTGGTCTTAAAATGTTCGATTTTTACAATTATCGCCTGATCAAAGATTTGCCTTGAAATTTCTTTGTGGAATTGGTATGACGTGACGCCTCTCTTGCTCATTATCCTACAAAACTGTTCAGTTGTTATCCCGTCTATATCGGAGATTTGGCGCGGGCTTTTAAAGTCTATTATTTAACTTTCAAAACGTTGAATAGGGACAGAGCGTTTTACCTTTTAAGTCGCTCTCTTTTTTGATGGAAACAAGCATCCGCTAAATTTAACTGTTAGCTGGTGGAATTCCGATCAAAATTCAAACTTGAGGCATCACAGTTTTAGTGAAGGTTGGCGCGGCAGGTAGACTTAGACCGGGGCATGTTGGCCCATTTGCAATATTTTTCAAATTATCCGGTAGATTGCGTTACTAGCTAAGCGACGTGAGTCTTAGCACGTTTTCTTTCACCCATAACAGTGTCAGCAGCGAAGAAGCTATCAAACGAAACCCACTTCAAATTTTCACTGAAGTGAGTTTTTTTTTTTTGCATTTATAAATAATCGCTTCTCATTTGTTTCTAAATTAAAGTTTCACTTAGGTGAATAGCAATCTAAAAGATCGTTATTCAGATCTAATTTTCAACCTACTGATTTGAAAAAATATTAACAGAATATTTGATACAACGATCAAAAATCCAAAATGGCGATATGGGGCAAGTTGGCCCATTTAATACGGGGTATGTTGGCCCGGTGGCTCAAAATGCCCCGCAGTTCAGTAGTTTGTTTTCTACATTCATAAGCCTATAAAAGTCAATAAGATATTCAATGAATTAGGAGAAGACTGGATTCAATGTACCAGGTGTAATCGTTGGGCACGTGAATCATGTGTCACTGGGGGCACGATATTTTATGTTTGCATTCATTGTGATGATGAGAAAGATCGATGAAGGCAGTTGTTAAGTTGGACAAAATATCTTTTCTTATCCTTTGTGTCTTTTATATACCATATTAAAATTGCATTTGATATTTGATGTTTTTTTTTTTTTTCATTTCCGTTAGTGATACGAAAATCAAATCAACTTAGAGGGCCAAAATTTTTGATAAAACGTTCGAAATGAGATATTAAATAATAAGATATTATTTCCTCCTCCTTCGATAATAAAAATAACTGTAGAGGTATGTAACGAAGTTGTTCCAAGCCGTATGTAAGATGATGCTTTCTTAAAGTGTATCTTTACCAAAACGCCGGAAGAAAGATTTCTGTCCATTGTTGAAGGGGAGAATGAATATTTATGGTACACATATTTTTGATCGTGTGCTCGTGAATCAGGCAAAAAAAATGAAGAGAAAAATACATAATTTCAGAGAAAAAATTATTTTATTTACCGTTTTAATGTTCTAAAATACATTTACACTGCAGAAATACACAATAAAAGCCAACTGAGAAGCAGAGTCAAAATTCAAAACAGCACCTTCAAACTATTGTTTGAAAATACAAAATATGTTAGTCATTACAAGCAATTCATCTGATAAACTTTGCAAGCAACATCAAGCAAATTTTAAATCTAGGAAAGGAAACCTTGGTCACTTACTTCTCCGGAGCACGCGGGCATGTTGAACGCATCCTTATGTAGTAAAATAGAGAGTTAAAAAAAATTATGTTAAATGGAAACTTTATGTACTAATTCCATTTTTATTCAGGATATGTAATGAACGAGATTTTTGAGATGTATTTTGAAAAAATCCTGCTTATTTAACAAATGAGATTCAAGTAAAAATACTTATCACAATAACGAGAATTTTTTTTATATGTCTCGCTATTGATATACAGGAAGTCAGATACTGAGTAATTTTACCTTTCATTTAATGAAATTACCTTGCCTCTAATTTAAGCTTTATATCCTGTGTACTACTTAACAAATGGGATTTAAATAATAATTTTCCACAATAACTAAAATCTATTTAAACATCTATAACTCTTTATATACCATACGTGAGGAAGTTCGTAATTTTACCTTTAATTTCATTTGATTTATTTTACATGTGATTTACATTTAGCTATTATATCCTGTGTGGTTAACAATTAAAATTGAAATAAAAAGACTTTCCACCATAACGATAATTTTTTAGGCATCTCTAGCTCTAGGGTATACTAGAAGTGAGATTTGCGTAATTTTACCTTTCATTTAATGAAATTACCTTGGCTCTAATTTAAACTTATATCGTATGTACTACTTCAGAAATGGGATTCAAATAAGTATTTTGCACAATAACTGAAATCTATTTAAACATCTCTAGCTCTTTATAATACCATACGTGAGAAAGTTCGTAATTTTACCTTTAATTTAATTTGATTTACCTTATATGTAATTTAAATTTAGTTTTCATATCCTGTGTACTCAACAATTGAAATTGAAATAAAAAGACTTTCCGCCATAACGATAATTTTTTAGACATCTCTAGCTCTAGGGTATCCTAGAAGTGAGATTTGCGTAATTTTACCTTTCATGTCATGAAATTACCTTACCTCAAATTTATCCTCGTATCTTGCGTACTTGGTAAATCAGACTCACGTTATTGAATAATTTTTGACTATAGTGAGCATTTTTTTAAATCTCCCCAGAAGTGGTGAGAAATTGCTAATTTTATCTGTTATTTAATTATATCGCATTACTTCTCACTAATTAGCTGTCTATGACTTTGTGAGAATCAAGTTCCCTAGTTGTAATTACATATTCTTTCAAAACGTGTAACATACTCTTTCAAAACTCCCGGTAGTAAGATATAGTAGCGAATTTTAAAGTAATAGCTGCTCTATTCGTGGAAGTTCTATCTAATATTCTTTCCTTTATGTTTTTTTATTTTTATTATTTATCTAATGCTTAAATCAATGATGGCATTTCACCGAGTGCAAATTTCACAGCGATGGCCACCCAAATCAATACCTGACAGAAGATTTGTCAGATCGGCTTTTGATATTTTGCATTATTATTCCGATAACTTTGAGTGTTTTACGGTCCATGAGGTTATAAAACAAAATATATTAGTTTTCCTCTGAGAAATGTAGATTTTTGACGTCCCCGTGAGATTCATAGACATTACAAAATAAGATTCTAGTTGCCCCTATTGCAGTTTTGCAGTGATTATTTCTGTAAGCGAATTCAAGTGAAGGTGTTTGGGTGAATTATTGTGTTGAAGTAACTGAATTTAATATAATATTGCTGAAGTATATTTATAAATTAAGACTGTTTTCTTTTTCTATCTTCTTTGGCGTAGTTAAAATAGGCTTATAAATCGTAATAGACGCTATAGAGATCATTAAATCACAATACAATCAGCATTAACAACTGCTCGGAACCTCTGATTACCCGTGCTAATTGAACTTCACCGCGCATTCACGGATAATCCAGGAATGCCCTGTATACGGCAGATGAACAATAAAGAAGTTTTAAGCAAACGACATGACGGCATTTGTAATAGGGTTTAGTTTAAATAATATAACTTATATCAACTGTCAGCTTTTCTACAGTAAAAAGTCGGTTATAGTCATGCACTTGTTCTCTTAATCGCGTTGAAATTCTTCCGGGCAATTTTTTATTTTTAACCATTTTCTTTTACGTTGTTCGGATTTTACGAGTAATAGATAATCTAACTAAACAGCCCAACGAAGTTCAGCATGGTTAGACTTTGAGATTTTTTGCCTTTTTTAATAGCAAACCTTTCGAGTCTGGAGTAATATTTCTTTTCCGTTGCTTGATAGAGAATTATGTAGCCAGTGACGTAGCAAGCATAACTGGCGCCCGGGGCACGATACCTTTTTGGCGCCCCCCCTTTCCGAAAAACATATAGTAATATAATTTATAGAATTAGGGAAAAAGACCATTTGGCGCCCCTGTACGAGTGGCACCCGGGGCATGATAGACCCCCTTGCCCACCCCTCGCTACGCCACTGTAAGTAGCATATTTTGTATTAAAGATTGTTCGTCAAAACGGTTCGCGACGTCATCGTAGTCGGTTAAAACTTACATATCCCAGGATTTGCGGGTAATTTAAGACCTTGATTTCCGCTAGTTTATTATTATTTTTTTACATTGTACCTTCTTAGTCTAATTCTAACCCCTAGAAATTTATTATACCCGTACAGTTAAATTTTCCCCAATCATAGGTTTTAAAAGCGTTTTATAGGGCGCGGTAGCCCGGTTGGCAATAGCAGCGGGCCAGTGATCTGAACGTCCCTGGTTCGATGCTCGTCGCTGCAAATCTACCGCCGTGTTCACTAATGGTGGCCGGGGCACGTAAAATAGGGCGTCGCTACAATGTCCTCCATGTTCTCAAATTTACCTCTGGAAGTGCGGGGTCAAGTGTTCCGGTCTCTTCACTTGACTCTATTCAAAATTACGGGACCGGTCATTTAGCGAAGTCGGACTCCGACCCTTGCGGCGCTAATTCAAAACAGGAGCCGCACCTTCATCGCCCATAGCCTTCGGGACTTGACCTGATGTTACATGTCGGTCAAGGGGCAACAACGACAACAACAAAAGCGTTTTATGGCTATCCAAGGAATAGCTGAGGAAGCTTTTAGTGTGTTGTTGTTGTTGCTGAAGAAAATCATTCTTTTAAAAGGGGTCTTTGTAGGGAAAAGGTTGGGAACCCCTGATATAGTGGTTAGTCTCACGAGACTCCAGGGCATAGTTTCGGGTCCGAATCTTGGCTACTGCATGAAAGTTCTTGTGTTGTGCCCCTTACAGGGAATGATGTTCGTTCACCAATATGGCGTGCCCATAACAAAGAAGTCAACATTCCCGGTGTGGAATGGACGTAAAACGAGAAGACAGGTGAAAAATGTGCATTTGTTGGGGGGGGGGGGGGAGGAGCAACGCCACCACATGCAACACCTAAAAATTCGGGTTCCTGGAAATCGATGTGTCGTTGTTTCTCAACTCTATTCCGCACCAGCGCGCCTCCCCAGGGCTGCCAATTGCGTCGTACTTCTTCAGGCCATTAATTTTACGACTTTTTCCCGTATCCGCGGTTTTTCATGCTTATTTATGCATGTATGCAACCCGGCCCAGAAATGTACCGAAAAGAATGCATAATAAACTCAAATTTCTTTTCACCCTGCGCCTGTTTTGCCCAGAATCAAGCCCCGTGCTGCTTCCGAAGAACTCATTAAAAACCCATAAAACTCACACGTGCAATATGCAAATGGCTCAGAAGAGAAAAAACAAAAAAACCTTAGCCCCGATTGCCTCGTGGAGGCCTTTTTCGCGAGTGATTCCTGCCCAATGACGAGGCCCGAGCCCTCCCATAAAAATGTTTGCGGGCCCGCTTTGGCGGTTGGACCAGCTTGGCATTGTGTATGCAAAAATATTCCGATGCCAACACCTTTACCGGGGACACCTGGGTAAACAAGCAGGTCACAGGCCTCTGGGGGGAAATGGCAGAAACTAGGGCGTCGAAATCGCGGAGAGATTGGGAATGGATTGCCCAACTCCGATTTTCTGTCGTCGCAGGGAATTTTATTTATAGGACTGATTATTCCTACTGGCGAGGCTTGTAGGCGGGAAAGAACTTTTATGTGTGCCTTTCGAGACGTGATGATGAGGCGTGTTTCTTGTGATGCTGAGTTACGTGAGGGAGATTGGACTCCATACTTGACGACGAATTTCCTGGGACACTCCCGAATCTCAAAGCCGTATCTTGACCCCTAATAAGTGGAAAATCTTGCCAATCAATCTCTCTCTCTCTCTCTCTCTATATATATATATATATATATATATATATATATATATATATATATATATATATATATATATATATGTATATATATATATATATATATATATATATATATATATATATATATATATATATATATATGTATATATATGTATATATATGTGTATATATATATATATATATGTATATATATGTATATATATATATATATGTATATATATATGTATATGTATATATATGTATATATATATATATATATATATATATATATATGTATATATATATATATATATATATATATATATAGAGAGAGAGAGAGAGAGAGAGACAGAGAGAGGAGGAAGAACCTCGATCGATCGTTTTTGAAGGGACCCATTTTGCAATAAAGGATAGATGCTGGAACATAACAAAGAAATATAATTATCGGAACTGGATGAAATAAACGACTCATACGGGAAAACAATTATTCGGCGAACCATCGATCGAGGTCCAGTATATACAGCCGAACCTCCATATATCGAACTTCCCTATATCGAAATTTTCTATATATCGAACTCTTAGCAAATCTCCATGTTCATTACATAGAAAGACTGTTTCTATATATCGAAAAAAATCTCTATATATCGAAATTTTTTTCACGACGTATTGGGAGATTTTATTCCACTTTAGAATAAAATCTCCCAATTTTTGGCGTTTGAAACAATACTTCGTGGATTTCAATTCGTGGAAAACGTCCCTGGTGAAGTTTTTAATGGACTGAATAAATGCGAGCATTTCTTTGATGAACATTCCGCAAAACTGGCTGTTCAGCAAGATATTCGTAGTTTTTTTTAAAGGTATATAGTACTCAATAAATCTTTCACATTAATTCATTTTTTAGTTATTAACTTTCATTTAATGTGATTCGTATATAAATTGGAAATGGAGTTTCGTATACGAAAATTAGCTTTAATTTTAATGTTTTAGGAGAATTGTGATAAAACTAAGATCAATTCTATATATCGAATTTTTTTCCGGCATTTTGCTACTTCGATATATGGAGGTTCGACTGTATATAAATATATATATATATATATATATATATCACCACTTCAAAAAAGTGAAATAACTCAAGAATGCAGCAATTGAGGAAAATCAGCTTTAAGAATATTATACAGCTTGAACTAGCATTACAATAAAACTAATTCAACTGCCCCCAGGTGGTCAAATTGCGAGATAGAGATGTGTCGCTTTTGGGGAACGATGGGGCGCTTCATACATATTTTTCAATGACATAACCTCAAAATTGCCATATTTTGACTTGTGTCACTTTTATTACAGGGGTACTATATATATATATATATATATATATATATATATATATATATATATATATATATATAGTGGAATCTCGATCTATCGTTTTTCAAGGGACCGATTGAAATGAACAATAAATGCGGGAAAACGATAGATACGGAAACATAATAAAGCAATATGATCGTTGGGACTGGATAAAATGAACGACACATACGGAAAAACGATCGATCGAGATTCCACTGTATGTAAGGAATGTAGTTAGAGTTATTCATCTTGCATTTTGCGAAGAATTTCTCTTGAAAACAAGAATTGCCAGCCACGAGGTGTCTTGTATTTTACGTAAAAGGTCTAAGAGGATTTTTTTTTCTTTTAAAAGTCCTCAAAATTTCCTCATTTTCATTTTGTTTTAAAGGACTCTTAAAAAAAATTTTTTTTAGAAGAAATTATTTTTGCCTTTGTGGTACTAGAAAGTTTTTGCTGCATGACTCCTAAAATAAAAGCACTTATTTCATTAACGACTCCTTGAGTGTATTTTGGGAAAGAAATCCGTCATTTCATTTATGCCCTTTTTTTTTGTGGGTGTCGTTATTTAAAAGGTAGAAATGCAAGAACGGAATGTTTTATTATCTCTGTAGAACCTCTTAATGAAACCAAAATCTTCATATCTGCAAACTGTCAAAACCTTTCGCTGTTTTTTCCCCCTTCTTCTGAGTTCTAGTTCATTACTGACTCTTGCCCCGTGGGAACTTCTATCTTCATGTTAGGACGATATTTCGGATGTTGAGGAAAATTTATCCCTAAGTATATCCTAATTCTGTCTTATATTTTCGTTTTGCAGCGTTGGCAGCTATAATCAAGAAGAGGGGTTCCTCCAGTTAAGACTAATGTAAGAGCCAAATACATGGCAAAGAAATTCTTTGATAATGTTATCACACATACAGGAGTCGCTGATGAAGTCTAAATGTAAATTTTAACCTATTTCTTTCGAGTAATATTTTAACATTTCCACCCGGCCACCTAATAATTATAAATATAATTTGGCTTAAAAATTTCTCTGAGTGGCGAAGGAACTAAGTTTTCATTTCATTATTTATAAGTTAAATTATTTATGAAATTTGTTTTTGACTTTAAGGAGAAAGCGTAAAACATTTCTTGGATGATGTTCTACTGCATCTATCATTCTGCAAGAAATGACTGTCAAATGTATTCATGTCTAGCACAAATAGTATTTTGAGTCGCCACAGTGTTGTTTCCTATACAGGATAAATGGCATTTTGAGTCGCCCTCGTATAAATCTTACAGTACCAATTGCATTCCATTTTCTAGTTTTTACCGAAAATATGGCACCATTTGAAAGATATGTCAATCCACATCTGTAGGCAAATCTTTTACAAAAATATACTGGCAAATATATTCATGTCCACCATACGAGGCATTCCGAGTCTCCATTTGAATGTTCATGACCATCAGAGGTAGTATTTTGAGTCACCGTCATGAAATGTTTTGGTGCCTATCCCGATTGGCATCTTGAGGCGCCTCCGTGAATGTTAATCACCAGCACATCTAGTATTTTGAGTCGTCGGTATGGTTGTTTGTGTCAACCCATATAGCAGTCAGAGTCGCCGTCGTGAACGCCCATGACAGTGAAAAAAAAAATGGCATTTGAGTTACCGGCAGGAATGTTCATGACAGCAGTGGTGGCATTTCCCATCGATAGAGTTTGACATCGTAAAATGAGCTGGAATTTATATATAAGCTGAACACATTTAGAAAAAAATTCTAAAATGTTTAGTAGATCCTCTTCAACTATGAGGGCCTGTTCACACTACGTTCGTCGGTGACAGCGTTACTCTTATTGACATACTGTAAACTATGCAATCGCAGACCTTAACAACAATTTCGTGGCTAATCGTTTGGACCTTTGTAATTGGTTAAACATATTTCAATACGACGAACGCAATGTGAACAGGCCGTAAGTAGTTGAACGTGAACTTTTGTTTTTTTTTCAATCTCAAGGTTAAAGGAAAAAAAATGACGCCATCTATACCTGCCATTTAAACACGTTAGTTCTCGAAAAAGTTCCTGCGAAACCTATCAATTAATTAAAGTGGCTTGACATTGCTAAATCATAACGTTCTCGAACTATTGTGTAAATGATTCCGGCAGCTATCGCTCAATCAAAATTACCCAAAATGACACATGAATCTCATTCTAGGCGTTGTGATAATGTAAAGTGTAGTCTAACTGATTTGGAGAAGTGGGATTAAACTCTATCTTTCATAATTATTTAAACTGTCATTAAGTAATTTAGGTCACTGAATCATAATCGCACTTAGCCATTCATTATAATCCTTCAGACTGTCGTGTGATTGATTTCGGGAAGTATCGCTTAATTATAACGTTTAATATAATATTCTCTTATTAAACTGCAGTTCGAGCAACCGTCCTTTTTTTCAATTTTTCTTTTCATTAATAAACTTGGCTTTTTAATTTACTTGCGGATTTATATTGTCTTCCCTTCACTCTCACAGGTTGTTAAGAACGAAATGAAATGCAGTTCTTGTAAAAATGAAAAAGCATTGAAGAATTAATGTATTTAACTCTTATTTTGAAACTGATCAAATGTCAGTATAGTCTGTTTGTTGTTCACGAACGAAGCCCGTCAAAGACTGACACGATAACAAACGGATAAAAATTGGATTTCTGGGTTAAAAATAAACACTCCGAACTCATACGGGTTTTTTTTTTCACTCACCTGCCTCAAAACATCTAAAAACTGAAACGAATACAGGTATTTCTCGACTTAACGAGTGAAATTTTAAATAAAAAAAATAAAAAAATTTCTCAAAAATACTGTTCCTCGAATGTGCAGTACAAACCTATATGTATTACATAATTATTAAAAAACTATGATGCAATAACAAAAATGTATGATGCAATAGTTTCGATATCCACACGATAAATCAAATAAACCTTCATTGGCCTCAAAAATGGCTTCATCAGCTTTTCATTATGTTAATAAGGCTACAATAATTAGAAGCAATAGATCCAATTGAAGAAAGATTCAAAAGTCGTATTCAGGAAAATCTGCCTCGCTACCAGACAATATACATGGAAACGAAGACGCAAACTGTTCAAAACTACCTTGGATAACTTTGTTAAAAAAAACTTGCAACGTATTTTCAGTCGCAGATTCTGAACCAATGGATTGTACTAACATAATAAGTAATAATGACGAAGAATAATTTGTCTTCTAAATACAATGTGTTTTAAATTACGTATGAAAGTAAAAGATATATGTATGTGCATATACAGAAAAAATTGCTTGAAACTCTACTTACGACCAATGTCTCGGTCGTAAATCGAGGAATATCTGTACCGATATTAAAGTTCGACAAATGTAGCCTATGTGATGAGGGGGGGGGGGATTCTAACCAAAACTAGATTACCTGTGGTTAGTATTTTTTCATAACGTTAATTCTAAATTCAGCGTTACATTAAGCCCGTCTGCACACGAAGCAACTCAAAAGAAACTGATAACTGACTCAAATCACAAACCAGTCCGTGATGAGTCGCAACCTATGTAATTGAATGGAGCCACGCACACGACGCAACTGGTTACAAACCCGTCGGACGGGTTTGTAACCAGTTGCGTCGTGTGCGTGGCTCCATTCAATTACATAGGTTGCGACTCATCACGGACTGGTTTGTGATTTGAGTCAGTTATCAGTTTCTTTTGAGTTGCTCCGTGTGCAGACGGCCTTAGTGTAAAGATTAATAGTTTAAAACCGTGCAGCAGAACCTACTCTTTTATGCATAAAATATAAACAACATAAAATACACGCACGTTTATATGTGTATGTGTGAAGAGTTAACTTTCGATAAACTGGCTTTACGCACGGAATGAATGATTAACTAAATGACAGAATAGCGAATTGAATATTTGAGCTTAAACTTCGTGAAACCTCATTATAATTTATTGTAGGAAACCAACGTTTTTCATGCAAAAAATTATATATGTGACAAGAATACGATTCAAATTGACAGGTAAAACATTGAAAACTCGGGATAAATTATTTTCCAAAATTTGTGTATACGGAACTGTATCGAAACGTCTAATCCGGTCAAAATCGAAATGCTAATAATAAACCATTCTATACTGACGCAAAATATGAAAATTTAATTAGGTATCAAGTAAATTTAGATTACGAATCCCTCTAAAATTTTTTAATCATTTTTGGATACGGAAGGGGAAAAAACTTTATTAAACAAAGCAAGTACGAAATCCATAACACTGGGCGAATCCTCAAAACATTGACTTTGTTATTTCAGATGATTGCTGTTAACTTAGTTTTCGTTGTTGTCTACAGATAGCAGCAGCACGTTACAGCTGTTGGTAAGAGAGCCTTCAGAAAAGATATTGGTTACTTAGATATAGGGGGTACAGAATCTGGAGGAGCTGTTAGTCCATTCCTAAAGATGATCAGTGTTTCTAAACCTTAATCTCATATCATAAGGTGTTTTTTTTTTTTTTTTTTTAAACATTTTTATCGCAAACCATTTAACCCTTCAGCGGACGCGCTCGTGTACAAAGTGTTGTAATTTTGAATGTTTTGTTTTTACTTGTAAGTTTTGAACGTTCTAAGCAGTTTCTATTTATAGCGACACCCTTTCTTATGCAGGTCTAATTTTCCATTCATTGTTAGTCGTGAATTAACCGTGGTAAACCAGCGATTATACTGGATTACAATGCGACAAAAGCGGGAGTTGATGTAGTCGATCAAATGTGCAGCTATTACACGGTATTCCGCATATCACGAAGATGGACAGTCTCATTGTTTTTGAACATAATAGGAATCCATTCGCAAGTTGTCCTTAGGTTCAGTAAATTGGACAGTTTTGAAATAAAGCGATTGTATCTGCATTCTTTGGCCTTTAATTATAAATATATCTGAATATTATCAACATTTTATATCTTATCATAAAAAGCAGAATTATTATTTTCAATTTGAAAAATAAAAGTTTATTTCAAAAGGAATAATCAAGGTTGGAAGTGACGTTGCACTTAGCGCCACGCGCGCCTGCTGGTGTTAATAAAAATAGATATAAATATTAAAAATATAAATGAAAAAATAAATGAGATACCTGAAAAGTCATGTTCAGAAAGCATGCAAACGTACGAAAATAATTATGAGAGCTCGTCATTGAAAAAATTTAAATTTACTGAAACTTCTTTTTAAATCTTAAAAAAAACCCTATTTTACTAATTTTTTGCTTTATAAGGATTCCATAGCCATAATTTCTCTATTTATAAATCAGTATGCGTATAAAAAATACTTCAAAATATTGATATTTTGTTAAAAAAATTAAATTCAAAACTTAACCCACGTTTATTTTTTTTTATATCGGCCGAACCAATACCTCTCTCTGTATAATTTTTTCCAATTTTTGTACAAAAGTGAGCGTTCATTTATTCAGGATCTAAAACCTCTCCTGTGTACAAAAAGAATTCAGGATTTATAAATATTATATTTATAAAATGTCTTATGACTTTAAAAGTTTAAAATATCATTTTTTTAAAAGTAATTTTTGCTTCCGAGAAAATATATTTAGAAGTTTTACTGTAAATTACAAAAGCTCAAAATAGAGTCTGATGAAAATAGTACGATAGAACATTAATCTTAGTTATGCATCGCAAGGAACTTCAGGTGTATCCTATCATATCTGGGAAAATACCATTCTCAAATAAATATTACCCTGAAGTCTTCTTTAAGACTTCGGGGTACGCATCGACAATACAGCATAAAAACCTTGCCATGCACTTTATGATACCTGATTCTGATACCCCTACAATATGGTTTAACCTAAAAAAGTTTTTTAAAAAGTGTCTCTTTAGGGAATTTCGCGTCTCTGACTTTACACATAAAAAAATATAAAAAAACTGAATCTTGAATGGTCTAAGAAATTTCTTGCCGGATCAAAATGAAAGCCAATATAAATGCCTGGACACCTGATATGGGAATATATAGCAATATAAAATACATTAAAAAAAACCCAGGCCTTTCTCTCACAGTTTAGCATTCATCTGCGATACTTTTATGAGAGTCGTTATCAAGCCCCTTTGTAAGCAAGGAGTTGAATATTCCAGTATTCCGGATGTTAGGTTACCCAGTCTCACCTGCCTGACTCACCTCTGCATAGGTACAGCAGGTGAGAGTTGGTGTACCCTTTTCCCTCTCGTAAGGGAATTTTCGAATTTTGGAAGCGAAGAAGGAGTGTTGTAATTTCAGGCACTATAACCATGTCGTGGTTCTGCTTGGGCTTTAAGTGCTTTCGTGGTTTTTATAAGTATCCTGCATTTCATGCTTGATAATAGGGGGCATCAATATTAAAGCAGGTGGTCAAAACCACAGTCATATATAGCATATGAACGGCATTGGTTTCGTTATGTTTATATGCTAGTATGTCAACGTGTTGCATTTTGAAATAAAGAAAACAAACTTTTAGATTATATTTTTACGCACTGATTTATAAAAATGCAGTACATTTAATTCTCCCCTTAAGCCCTAACCATAAATTTTTTTAGGATTAGTTTAATCAACTAATTTAAGCGGATGATTAGTTGATGATCAGAAGATAATTAGTTATGAAAATAATCTGGATTAAAACTAAAGGCAAGGCTAATAACCACATATAACCAGAGCAAAAGAAATTTCAGGAAATTTAATATATGAATTGAAACATTTATTACAAACCAATATCTATATATTTCTGATATAGGAGTTTGTGTAATTTAGTTAAAAAGTTTATAAATAACATTTATAAACTTAGTCGTAGATATAACATTTATTGTCAAACCGCAGATGTAATTAGCGGTAGAAACGTGGAGACGTTTTGAAGACGTAACTAAGTTTATATTACTTCGAATAAAAACCAAAATTTTGTTGCAGGAATGAACCGATTATGTATATTTCTAGCCTCTTTGAAATTTAAATGAAATGTAGATTGTTATTATTTTTAGCAACAGACAAAAAAAAATTTAGTTTCTTTTGTAAATGATTAATAACTTTGAATCCACGATAGATATATTTCTGCACACTGACAAAATAGCAACTAAAATTCATGTAGCTGATTTAAAACGAACTTAAACATTAAATTTTAAGCATAAAAATAATAACTTATTTACTCCTTTGTTGCCTAACCCTAATTTCATGTCACCATTCGAATGATTTTCGAAATGAGTGCCAACAGAGATGCTTGAAAATCCAAGATCTTTAGAGAATAATTTCAAATTTCTCAGTCTCTATGCGTTTCCTATAAATGTCAGTGCGACAATAGATTACGTAAGTTACAATTGCGTAGTCAAATGTATTACCATATAATCTCTCGTCTTATCATTTAAAACATCTGCGATGGCATTAGAAATTTTATGTGTATATATATATATATATATATATATAATCGAATATTTTATATAATTTGATATGCTATAACTTCATATAGGATTAAAATGTATCAAACTTAGTACAGATTCTAATATAACTAATGAAAAAGTTTTTTTTTTAATTTTTCCTTTAATCTTCATTTTTAATGTTTTTGTTGAAAATTTAAAAACCGAAAAATTACATTCATTATCATTAGAAGATAGAGTTATACAATGAAGCATTAAAAGTATAAGGAAGAGGATTTAAACGAGATTTCAACTAATAGAGATGTCACTCATTTAATTTTATCTCTTATATCAGGAGTTATTACTCCTTCAAATAAAATTTAATGATATGGAACAAACTCTTAGTTTCAGGCTAAAAGAAATTCATTCCTATGAGTTTTTAAAATTATATCTCGTTTTTTGCTAGAAGCTTGCTTCGGAATTCAGTTTTGTGTAGCTATCAATAAATTTATGAGTTTTTGGATGCTAAAAGGAGCTTAGGTATATCACTTTGAATAAAACAATTATTAATCATTAACAGAAGTTTTTTGTGTTTTCTGCCCTATTAATTAGAGAAGTGCATCTAAACACTAACCCTGAAAAACTCATTAAAATAATGTTCAGGGTATATATATATATATATATATATATATATATATATATTTAGAAAGTCAGGAAGTATTACTTTCAAAACTGGGTAGGTACCAATCTCCTTGTCAAGTGTATGGCGTAATTTACAATGGCCTTTTACATTTTATGAGGATTATTCTCTTTTGTCTTATTTGAAACTTCATCTCTATTCTGCCTTTAATTCTACTAGTCAGTGAAGTTCAGAGAAAGCAGTTTCGCATAAATATTTATATTATGAACACGACATATATGTAAAGAAAAAAAATCTTATCCATAATGTCCATCCTTTATACCCTATTTACTCCTTTATATAAACTTTCTCATACTATATATATATATATATATATATATATATATATATAGTAAAATTTAGTATATCCGGACTAACTGGGACCATAGGCAATCCGAATAATCGAAAATCCGGGTAATAACCAAAACAAAATCCTTAACTAAGCAGACTTACCGTTTATTACGATAAAAAAACTATGTTTTGTAACAAAATTACATGGTATTGTTTACAAGACATTAAAAAATATAAAATAACATTTCACAACATTTCTTAACAAAGAATTGGTAAGTCTAGTAAAGCTTTCTTAAACTCAACAAAAAGCATTTTATTATTATAATTTATTGTACAGTCTAGGCAGGAACTGTACATTGAATCAAACTAAAAAGCGAATATTTGGCGTACTTGTAGTTACGTTCTTAATATCATAGTTAAAAATTATCTATGTGAACATTAATTAAAAATAATGTCTACAAATCTGATCCGGATAAACAAGGTTTTACTATATATATATATATAAATATATATATATATATATAATATAATACTTTTATTAATATTGGGAAACATAATCGATAAAATATATATCACTCATATATGTGCGTGGTTTTAACGTTTGCGTTTCTGTGCCTTCTCTCGTTTCTTCAATATTTTTTATCTGTTTTTCTCTCTATCTATTTTCCTGTACTCTATATCTTTACTGAAGAATATATACTTAAGATTCTTGTTCAACCTACTTGCATAATTCATTAGAGCGAAAGCAATTTATTCAAGAATAAAACGAAAAGAAATAAGGACTTGGAATTTTCCTTCACTTGTAAATCTTAAAACTTTTCCAGAAGCTGTATAAACTTACCCTCAAAATGTCTCTTTTGCATACAAAATCATTAGTGTGACAGTAATTTAATGGAAAGTTCAATTCTGATGCTTAATTTTATGGAAAAGGGTTAGGACTCGTGTATTATTTCGTACAGATTTCTTTTGTTTATTTAGTTTTCTGGTCTCATGTTTTCTTTTAACGAAGTATACACTATTCTCTTTAGTTCATTTGAATATAATGTTTTTTCATGAAGTTTATACCCTCAAAATTGCTTTTCATCGATCTATGTGTAATCAAATCGTTCTACAATTTATATTATTATTAAGAAATTCGTCTCCTCCGATATAAATGCTCCATATAGGACTTAATAGTTCATAAAAATAATATATCGTTTATAATCCTTTCAGTTTTTGATACAATAAATATATATTCAAAATTATGCAGAAATACTTTCAGATTAATAGATCCAGTTTAAATACTGTTCATTCAACTGAACAGAATCTTAAAGGCATGATTTTAAATCCCCCCCTTCAAATGTTACCCACAAGTGGACCCCTAATAAATGGGAAAAAATTAAATAATTCCTGAAATTTATCTCTTAGTTAAGTTCACTATTTCAGTGCACGTAATGAAATACTGCCAAGCGAACATCTATTGATAAATGCAATTACTGTCAACCATTTAACATTACCCATTAACAACATAAATTTTCATTTATTTTGTAATGAATTCTAATGAATCAGAGAAATATTTTTATAGATTAACTGACCACTGAAATGAGATTTCAGTGGTCAGTTTTACAACGAAAACAGATTTATTTCCGAAAACATCTTGTCTTAAAATTTCTCAATCTTCATCATTGTTTTCATAACCATGCTTAACTATTTTCCTGAATCAGGTTTGTGAGAGTTAGCTGCGAGACTGTATCATAGATATCACGTATACATTGATTGCCATTTATGTCAAGTAGAGATGCAAGTTGAAAAAAAAAAGGAAAATTACCAAGCAAGTTGAGAATACTTCTTCTATACGATGAACTAAAAAGGAAAAAAAAATGCTTACCTCTTGAGGTCCATTGCTGTATGTAAAAGATATTCTGTACAAGATAATCCCATTTTTTATCCTTCCAGCTCTCCGTGTGTCTCTAATATACTTATTTAAAAGCTTACCATGCTTCAAAGTATGCTTTTGGAGTCCACAAGTCCGGTTCGTTATTTTGTCCCGGTTTCGCAATGAAGCATCAGGAATTAAAATTAATGGAAATCTTTGTGGCAACGGAAAATATGATTTTTTATTTTTTTTAACTAGACGGAACTGTGTATGTTTGATCTGAAGAAAGAAATTTAAAAAAAAAACTGAAGTAACAGTTAAATGTAATTTTGCAAAAATTAAACCTAAATGGTTTTTTTTTTTTTTGGGGGGGGGGGAGGATGAAAACTCCAATATACGAAGAAATATCGCGACCCATAAATGATATCGAAATAAAATGGTTAAACCCTTATGTTATTGAATTTCATTTTTTTTTCTTCTGTTGAGTGAATAATCACTTGAATTATTTTATTTTGTCCCATTTTTTTTTAAAGCATATGTAAAGTTTGTTTCATCGAAAATAAGTTTTAAATCCACGGTTTAGACATAAAAACCATATTTAGTCCTCTAAATCTCAATTTTTCACATCTTTTCAAAATCCAGTTCTTTTTGTATCTTACAGTCGGAGATTATCATAGCCTTGGATAAGCCAATTCTAATTCTATTACTATATATCTGAATTATGTAATAAACTATCCTTTCCTGGCATAAAATTCAGTTTCGAGTTGCATCTATACGTCGCATTTAAGTTTATTTACAATAACGTGATAAAGTTTTATTTTTAAATACTCATTTTTTTCGATATATTTTAATTTCTCTTTTACCTTAAATTGTTTAATTTTTTTTGCTTATTAAATTAGCAAATGAAGTTGCTCGTTACTCGGTAATTTGAGAAACAGCCAAAGCGACAGCATAGTTTGGCTATGTTGCAACTGAGTCTTGCGTATACATAGCCGAATTAAATCATTTTTCCTCTCTCATGTCCCCGTAAGAATTAATCTTAGAACGAAAACAACTGTGATGTTACAACCTGAATAAATTGTGTAACAATTTCATTATTAATTATTCATCAATCTTGCACAAAGAAAATTCCAGCCCAGATTTCAGTACCCTGAGAAAACCATGCGTACCTTCTGACTAAAGTAAATTTAACTTGTTAAACTCCGAATACGTTGTTGCCACTGTCTCTCTACAAACAATATGCAAAATAACGGTTAAAATACAAATGTACTTCTGTGAAAGATATTTCAATACTTTGTTAAACGTTCACTGGATTATTAGGTCTTGACAATACATACCTAATTAGTATAAATGCATTTTAATTAACGTCTGTGCCTTCTTGTTTTTTGTTGAAAATGCTGATAAAATGCGTGAAACACACATTTTCCTATCGAAAATAATATGCAAAGGAAAGATTTTAATGCGTTAACTCATTAAATGCATTTTCACTTTAGACTTTATTTTCATCATATCAAGCATTTCCTTTGACGCTGTAAACGACTTTAATTTTTCTTTTCGTGAGAGTTTTACCAATATCAAACATCTGCATGTCGTACCGTCAATTCTGAGATGTTAAATCGGGTTCAGGAATGCAGTAAAACATCGTTTATCCGGACTAACTGGGACCATAAGAAATCCAGATAAACCGGGTAATATGGGTATTAAGCAAAATAAAATTCTTAAGTAAGCAGACTTATCGTTTATTACGATAAAAAAAATTTAATTTTATAGTATTGTTTACAAGACTTAAAAAATATAAAAATAACTTTTCACATCATTTCTTTACAAAGAATTGGTAAGTCTAGCAAAAGCTTTCTTAAACTCGAACAAAAAGCATTTTATTACCATAATTTATTGTACAATCTATGCAGGAACTGTACATTGGGTCAAACTAAAAAGCGAATATTTGGCGTACTTGTAGTTACGTTCTTGCTATCATAGTTATAAATTATTATCTAATGTGAGCATTAAATAAAAATATTATCTACAAATCTGATCCGGATAAACGAAGTTTTACTGTTTTCTTATATCTTTAAAGGTACCAGAGAAATATCCGTATCTCTTCATTACGAACACCAACAGAAATTTCTTTACAATCCCTCACTCCTTCCGTACACGATTTTCATCGTGCCGTTAATAAATACTGAAAAATATTAGATTAAATTTCGGAAACGTAATGTCTCACCAACTGCGATTAAATACAGTCGAACCCCGTTATAGCGAACCTGGTATATAACGAACTCTGGATAAAACGAACGAAAATTTTGGTCCCGCCGTTTTTCTATTGTATTTAATGCTAATTTATCCTTTTATAGCGAACCTCCGAAATCTTAAGAATCGGCTGTAACAAACATTTTTTTCAGTCCACAACTGAATTTTTTAAAAATTTGGTTGTGGACTGAAATTTGGTATTGTACAATCTATGCGGTAACTGTACATTGGATCAAACTGAAAAGCGAATATTTCGCTTACTTGTAGTTGCGATCTTTCTATTATGGTTAAAATTTATTATCTAATGTGAACATTAAATCAAAATAATGTGTCCAAATCTGATCCAGATTATTTGGAGATCCGGATCGACGAGGTTTTATACTGTATCAGTTTATTGCATTCCTATTCTTTAAAAAAGAAAATGCAGCTTTTGCAAGATTTTATATCGTATATCTTCTTAGCGAAGATAAGTTCAGTGTTGGACTGAAAGAGCTTCTGAATCCTTTAGTTTCAGAAAAAGATAACATATTGAATCAAAATTTATGTACCATAAGGTATTATTTCATGATAAGAAAACTTCATTCAGGCCGATATTCGCAAAGATTCCTCTCTATTTATTATGGATAACTATATTTTTTTTAACTTCGTCATCCTTCACAGATTTTTTTAAAACGGGAATAAAAATAGCTTTATTTCTATTGTGGGTTTTATAAAGCTACTTTTCCACCCATTAATTTCTTACCCGTTGGTTGGTAGTTTTTAATGTTAATGCTTATTTTTTTTTAAAAATGTTTATTGAAAGATAGCACCTGGACGAGCGATTTGCTATTTAAGATCAACTCTTGTTATACTAAAGGGGCCCGATTCCTTTTAAGTGGATAGTGATGTATTTAGTGGAGAGATAGTATGTTTTACAAGGGACTATAAATTACGGTTGTGGATTACATGTAGGAGATTGTAAACGAGTTATATTGCAGCCAGATATAGTTATAAGTTAATGATGATCATTAATACATATTTCGATCACTTTAGAAGATTGGTGGGGGAAAAATTCAAATTTCACATGTATGTATGTATACAGGGCCGCCCAGAGACTGTACGGGGCCTGGGGCAAACTTCGGTTGGGGGCCCCAAGAAATCTGATTAATCAAATTTTTTTTCTCTTTTTTTTTGGGGGGGGGGGGGCTTTTTTCAGGAGATTATTTTAAATTTTGAAGTACGGTACAAGTTTCAGAATTTTCTTTCGGAGGAAATCTAATAAATAATTTTTTTTAAATTTTTTGGGGCCCCTCGGGCAGTTGGGGGCCTGGGGCAAAGTGCCCCAGTTGCCCCCCCCCCGGGCGGCCCTGTATATATATATATATATATATATATTCATATTCATTCACGTGTGTTGATTGATATCAAACCAATTTTGTTTGATAATGAAAGGGTATTTCAAACGTATTTATAACGTTTTAAACGAAAAGTATTTTAAGTGGAAAACATTTATTTTTCCGTACACGTTAACATAAAGTCTTTTCTTCAAGAAGTTTTAAACTCTTAAAGTACTTTTCAAAACTTGACGTTAATTTTCAATTTATAACTCTAGGTCCAGTCCATAATAGCAAATGTAGTAGAAAATAAAGTCATTATATAAAAAAAGTATAACTGCATATAGCTATATTTTATTCATAACCTTCTTCTCAAAAACTCTGAGTGATAAACCTATCTAATGGCTTGAGTTTTTCCCCCCTTACATCTTACATGGTTTTGACCTCTATCACATACCCTACTGCTCCAGGCCCACGTTTATTTAAGTTCAACGACCTGAGTTAAGGCTGCAGAAGGATGAAAAAAAAAATTGCTGCTAGCACAGTAAAAGTTACAAATGGTGGTCGGATATTTAAAAAAAAAATCTAAACGCTACGTGGCATTGGAAAGATTATCGTTAATATTACACTTCAAAAAAAAAATTGTTCTGTTTTTCATTTCTCTGAACTGCTACTTAAGACTTCAATAAATGCATTAACTTTTATGAAACGCACATGTCATCTAACGCGTAGATTTTAACCACGCCTAATATGCTGCTTTTAGTGGAATTTCACGTAAGGGGAAATCGGAATTTGCGTTGTAAAAAAAATAAATAAAACACTCCTATATAAATATTTCCTGTACGCGCTTCTAACTTAGAGAATTAAGAGGTTGAATGATCCATCTCGTGGATATTTTTCTATAAATTATAGGATTTCACTTAAAATTCTTTCTTTCTCTCTCTCTCTCTATATATATATATATATATATATATATATATATATATATATTTATATATATGTGTATATATCTGTGTGTGTGGCTTTGTTCTAAAAGGGACAATATCAAAATTATTAGTTTCGAGAAAAAGGCATTCAAAGATATTGAACATTTTGCTGCATGTTATATGTTTCTTATACTACGCGTCACATTATTTTTTTACTTGGCCATTGTTAGTGTAAAAAATATTTTCATCATATAAAAAATTTTCATCTGTTACTGTTTTATATAAAACATATGCTTTTGGCCCTTTCTGGATCTAAAGCTACTGTATCTTAAATGGCATTGGCTGATATTATAAAGGAAATATATAATCTCCTTTCTGTTTGTTATTTGACACTGGCCTTTTTAGAATTAAAGGTTTATTAAAATGGAAACTTTTGGTATAAATAACTCAAAATTTGAAAAAAATTGACATTGGTCCTTTTAGAACCAAGCCATACATATATATATATATATATATATATATATATATATGTATGTGTGTGTGTGTATTTATATATATATATATATATATATCAAAACATGTCTGTCTTAATGCAGGCTCAGCCTAAGAATTACAACAGTCCATATTGTCTTGGGTCGTAAATATTCCTATAAATTACTCTCATGTTGTGTTTGTCATCGTCATTTTTAATTTTCCTGACTTAATAATTTATCTACTATATGTGGATAAATAACAGGCGCTTACTGTCATTTTCGCACTCTCTATAGTGTCGATAGGCAGAAATGTTTATAGCAGGAAAAAGGTGTTATGAATACGAGAGAATAACATTAAAATAATTTAAGTAACTCCAGATATTTGCATTACAAAAGAATGAGCTCGCTTGTAAAATATGATACATCATAGAAACGTGACAAACCTTATGATTTTAGGGTTGACTGACCTATCTGATGCTGTTGTGCTATTATTCCTTAAGATAAATCTGGTGTATATAATCAAAACAAGTCGACGAATCTAAACTTTATTTTTGCATTTTGAAATAAAAAAATATAATCAGTTCAGAGAGACTTGTACAGGAACAGTATAATCTAGAATGGGAAGGCTTTTTAAAATTTTTATGCATTTATATTAGAATATGGTGCTAAATTTGCTTTAAAAACGTATCTTAATTGCTTTTCAATTGCCCTTTGAGTGACTTTCACTTGCAGAATATTTTTTGACTTACTGTACAATAATCTTTCATTTACGGAATATTTTTTTGGCAACAGTAAAATAATTCAAGCTTACGGAATATTTTTTTGGCAACATTTAGTGGTATGACAAACGAATCTGCGCTTTTAAATTTTGTTCGCTCTAAAAATGATTCTATTTTGTTACATTTCATTTCAAATTTTATCTCATCTAGAAGATTTTTCCAAGTATTCCTTTATATATATATATATGTGTGTGTGTGCTGTAAAAAAATATGCCCACCATACATTTAGAAGCTTACAAACTGCATTAAAATAATCATGTATATTCTTATACGGCCCTTAGTGAAATTAACATCATGAATTAATGAGCTGTAATTTCTACTTTGTTATTTTTAACTGTTATTTCTACGACAGTCATTCATTGACTGGCATATTGGAATACGACTAAATCATAGAAAATCTTTCTGCGCGATATATGTTACAAAATTTCTAACAGGACATTCCAGATTTACTGTCTGTTTCAACTAATGTAAAATGTAATATTATCCATATATAGCTTTAAAAAGTTTTTAAAAAAATATTTTTCTACGTCAATCGCGAAATTGCAATGAATTTTAAAGTCGAATTTTAATTCTCATGCTTTCTAGAGAAATAAATCTAATCATAGCATCTTTTTGTGTAACAGATTTAATGTAACGTAAAATAGCTCTAAAAATCTCAAGTCATTGCAGCCACCTATGCATTTAAAAATTGATTTTGCGATGTTTCGCGGGCAGTTTCTGAGAAAATATACTGAAAACACTGGTTGCGTATAAAGACGTGCTGATACTATTAAAAGGAGAACCCAACATTTTATGAAAGTGAACTAGGGATATCCGTAAGTTTAATTTTGTAATTTTTTGTAATATTTTCTTCAATACAAAAATCTCCATTTTACGTCCGATTAACTGCAATCTAAAATAAATGGATAGTACTTTGAGTCTTACAAATTTTACGTAAATGCTGTCACCTATTAATACATTTGACGGGGGTGGAAGAAAGTGTTTGTAAGTTTATTTATTCGTATATAATCATGGCAAAATTTCTGATAATAACACAGTTTTTTCATGATTAGAATGTTATATAAAACTTAAAGCTGATAATAATTCAAACAGACATCATTTTAGCATTTAGGAAGTCCAAGATTACACTTACAGCATATTTTTGGGGGGAACAATAAATAAATTCAAGCTTAAACTTATGAAATATTTTTTGGCAACAGTAAACGCTAACCTAAACAAACGTTTCTGAATTTTTTAGCTTTGTTCGCTCTAAAAATGATTGTATTTCATTTCGTTTTATTTCAAACTTTATCTCATGTAGAAGATTTTTTGGAAAATATTTCAAGTGAGGTCAAAATTTTTCCACATATTCCTTTTTAATATATATGCTGTAAAAAAATGTCTGCCATACATTTAGAAGCTTACAAACTGCCCTAAAATAATAATATATATGCTGCTGAGTTAACGAAAAACTTTAGTTGTGTATCTCAAACCGTGATTATTCTGCCGAAAAAAAAAAATAGAATTTTAGCAGTGCTGTAAATGCTTTCATTACAGTCTGCATTTTATCTTAAAACTTTTTATTATTATTTTACTTATGAAAAGTTTCTTTGCTGAAAAATCCAAACTACGTGTTAGTTAAATCTATTTCAATAATCAAATAACAGAAAATTAATCATACGTCTCACAAGATATCTAAAAAAGCTTTATTCTTTGAATCTAGAGAAATGTCTCTGTACATTGTTTACTAAATAAGTATTTTATTACTATGTTCATCGATAGTTTCTTACAATACTGTTTTCCATATTAATTGCTTTGGTTTTTCTTATATAAATACAGGAGCTGGAAATTGCTAAACATACTTATTTACTAAAACCTGATAAGGAAATCCTTTTAAAAGAAAAACGCCGAACATTTGATGATGCTGTTCCAGACATTCGTTTAAAAAAATATTTTGGGAGTTCTTTATCATTATTAATTATTTTAGACGTTATATCTCTTACTCTGGCATTTATGTCGCATATATTTAATTAAGATTTAATCTAAATAATTTCTAAACAGGAAAAAAATGAGTCTATTATTAATAAATTAATCGGTTATTGAAAAACATCTAGCGTATAACTCTCACTTCTATTCTGAAATGTAACATGGTCTTTTAGACATCATAACATCTAGAATGTGCTACTAATAAAGACTTAACTACGTGAAATTTTCATTAAAAAAACACATATTAAGCGAGATCAATTTTAGTTCCGATTAAGAATGTAAAGCTAAAAAATTTAAGAGCTTAACTTTTTCGTATTCATGATGATAAACTTACAGTTTAGGATTCTGAATTTAACGTTTTAATCTATTATTATTTGGTGGGAAGGGGGTTCAAATAATTATAGGAACTTGGATCTACGAATTTCATGTCTTGTACTCGAATTATTGTTCGTTAATTTTAAATCATCTTGTGGAATAGAAAATTTAGACTGTTAGAACTAAGTATATGTTGTATTAGATCTAACATAGAATAAATGCCACTTACTACACGGTTGCTTCATTAGATGTTAGTTAATTTATTTAAAAACTTAATTTCATGATTTCATCAATTGTTTCAATTGTGTGAGAATTGCATAATTGTGAATAGAAAACGTGCGGAAAATACTATATTTATGATTAATATTATTATTATTACTAATACAGGTTATAATATCTTATGCTAGGTGGACTTTTCATTTGGATATATGATCTAAAGAGGAAGAGCTATTGATAATAATAATAATAAAAAAAGCTGGGAATGATTCAACGAAGGATATTATGCTTTATTGATTATTTTCAGTAATGGGAAACAAATTTCTTGCTCTAAAATCATCAAAAATCTGGTGCGAAATGTAAGAAAATCACTGTGATGAACAACTGAAGAATGATGTAAAGAAATAGGCTTTTTTTTAAAAAAATCACAATACTCATAGCGTTTTTAAGACTATAATGACAAATAGGCATAGAATTGACTTTGATAACAGCCTAAACATTTTCGTTCGAATTTTTTAATTTCTCGTTTAAATGAACCTTATTTAACATTTCCTTAGCATTATATTGCTCAAGTATACACAACTTAATATTTAAGATCTGATTATTAATTTTCCAACGTCATTTTGATGTAATATATCTGTCGTTTCTACACACATATATGGTTTTAGTACACGCATTTCAATAATGTATAACGTACGGAAAAACAACTCAGTTTGAAGCAAAACACGGCTAATTACTGATGTGTTAATTCGTATTTTCGAAGTTTTTCAACTTAAAAAAAAACATGGAGAGTTGAAGACTTTTATGGAATAAGAAAAGCTTATGCATGTCATTTTCGGAATTTAATAAATGTTTCGTTTACTTAAAATCAATTAAAATTTGCTAAAGAACTGTAGCATTTTGCTCGAGAAATTAAAAACTAAGACTAACATTAAAAAAAGTGAAAATGTTAGATCAAAATGTTAAATTCCAGCACTTTGAAATAATTTACCCTATTTTAGATTTTGAATTACTATATCACTACATAAACCCTTAAAATGATCAATCTCAGAATTTTAATACAGGTTTTTCAAACAGTGAAAGAACATATTCTGAAAAGAAAGGTGAACTTCAGAATGAAATGAGCTATTTATCAGCTGACATCAACAATTTATCTTAGTTTAAAAAAGAAAAATGAAATCATGCAACAGACACACTCAAAGTATCCGAATACGTTTAAAACGACGATTTTGATAAAAAAAAAAATTCCCACATAATTTTTTTAATGTATATTCCTGTTTCTTGATGAATGTAAATTTCTGTTTCTAAATCTGCATTTATTTTCTCACTACGATAATTTGAACCGAAATTATAGCGATTTAAAAAAGAGCAGCAGCTGCCAATTTCAGCACGTGAAAAAACTTAATTTTTCATCAAAAATGCTGTTGTGATAATAACTCAAAATATAAGCATGATGTCTATGAAATTTTACAGGTATATTTTTCATAATGCTTAAGTGTAAAGAAATACAGATTTGACTCTAGGCGTATTGTTTGATGGTTAATAGATGCATTTATTTAAAAAAATCTCATGAGAAATTATTAAAATTTTAAATGTAATTGTCATAAAATCCCCTGTATTTTCTTTAGACTTCGAAATCTTGATTGTCTTATGTACATGAGATAAAAAAAATGTTATATGCATATTTTTTTGGTAGAGCCGTTTTTGTAAAAATTTGCAAAATTTCGACCAAAATTCACAATATCGTAAAAAGTTTCATAGTTATAGCCAATTTTTTCATCATTTTAACGCTATATTTCACTAGAAAAATCTGACAGAAATTTTCACGAGTAAAGTTTTTGGAAGGAATTGCCTCGAACGTTTTCGAATAATTAAAAGCACAAAATCAGTTCAACATTTTCTATTAAAATATTGTTAAAATGATTGTCAATGCTACTAAACTTTTCATAGGGAGTGGCAGATTCATTGCATTAACATAACACTAAATTATGGAATTTTTACAATACGAAAACATCGAAACTCGCTGCTTTAAAAAAATTTCATTGATAGTTTTTTTAAAAAAAAAAGTTTTTTTTCATATCTTTTAACAATCGCTGCTAATTATTTCAATAGAAGCGTGGGTAGTGATATATCTAAACTATACCTAACTATGAAATAAACTTGTAAATTTTAGATATAACTTCAAGTATTCGTCGTTTTGCAGGTCACAATCATGTATTCGTTGTTTTGAAGATCACAATATTAAAGATAAATCGATTACTTTATTCGAAAGAATGATTTGTCATAGATTTTTTTTTTTTTTTTGCATCAAAATTTACAAACGTACAAGACATGTGCTGAATGCATATTTCTACATGATTTATAGAGTTACGAAGAATTTTACAAAGAAAAAATGAAGCATATATTCAGGTCGAACATATTGTATTCACGGTAGATTAACTTTAAAAAAAAATTTTATCGCTAAATTAAAAGACTTTAATAAGATTGCAATGTAATATTAGCGTAAAATTTTATTTTAGAAAAAAGTTTGGAATATTTTGTGCGAAAAGAATACGCGTAATCGTATTTCTTGTAATATTCGTTAGTATTTAACCGACAAGTTTATATATATGGGTATCTTATTTAGGGGAATTTGTTACTAGCTCAGATAGGTGAATCTGCAGATAGTTCAAAGCTTAGAGAATAAATCTGACAGATAATTTTTTAAGATTATTATAAATTGTTGAGAGTGCTTACCTCGATTTCCGAATCCATTGCTTGGAAGCGTTGCTTTTGCCAATCCTTCACGAGCATGGTATGAAGTTCCTACCAGCTGCTTACACAGTAAGAACTCCATACCTCGCTCGCGATGAACAACAATTTCTCTTCTGATCTTCTTCTTTTCTCCCTTTCTAACCTTGGATGACTTCCAGAGGGAACATGTTTATAGCACTAAATTCCAATAACATAATTCAAATACACAGCTTCTAAAAACTAGCCAAGCACTCCTAACTTTTTTTTTTTAAACAATAAATGAAATTTAGAAACTATTCCACACTGATGACAAGCAGGCTGGATTTGAGCGGCTATTCTTAAAATGGAAAAAAAAAATTCCATGAAAATTTGTTCGTTGTGGGGGAAATTCTTACGAAACCATCCAGAGCACAGAGTGCTGTAAATCATTCTAAAAATCAGGAGAGTATGCCTGGCTATATATATGAGGGCGGGTGTTGTAACACGAGAATGTTTTTCGCGCCATTTTCCTTTTTCAATCGCGTAGAACGCATTTCGACATACGGCGTTCGAAAGATTAAGTGATCTTCGTGCGCACTAAAATTCGAACTAAGTTCCTGTCCTATCAACAGAATATTTTTGATTTCTGAGAATTATATCAGAAACAAAGTGCTTAAACTCTGGTTGATCAATTTCCGCCCCGCGTACGAAGGGGTAAAATAGTTACACATTATCAAAAATATAAGATTTTTTTAAAAAACTCAACCAGGAATGCCATTTTCGGAAAATCCTCTCCATAATCAAGAAAGAATACTCACCGTGCAAGACAAGTGCCGTAGAAAAAAAATAAGTTTTTTTTTTCGGTACATCCTCTTCCAAGTCTGTATAAGGGTGTGATGATTTCTAGCAGTCGGCCAGCACGCAAGGGCCGCTGGCGGCCACACTTTCCCGCCAAAATTTCGGGAAAATCGGCCGCCCAGTCGGGCTGCAGGCAGGCCGTTGCCTAGGAAACACCCTTCACGTCACACTCCCGGGAAAAGAAATCGTTGAGACCGTGGGGATGTTTTTTAAACCATCCCCGACACATCCCCGGGAAAAACGGTCCATCGGCTGAAGAATCGAACGAGGCAGCCACAAGCAGCTATCAGATACTGCGCGTTCCGTCTCCCGTTGAGCAATGGCGGCCGAGCGCGGCAGCAAAGGGTGAAAAAAAACAAATGGCGGGCGCGGGGCGAAAAAACACATCTCGCACAATGCAGAAAAGAGGGGGGTAGGGAGGGAGGGAGAGGTAAAGAGGGGAAAAAAAAGCACGGACGGAGCCGTGGCGCGTGGGTAGCCGGAGCCGCGAGCCAGCCAGCCAACTCTGGCGCTATCAGCCAACACCCAGTTTTTCGTACCGCAGCTTCTTGAATGATGGCGGATGCGGCCTTCCCATTGGCCGCTCTCTTCCGATGGGCTCCTCCTCCTCTTCGCCCTGAGTGGCCGGATCCAACACTGCGACAACCAATGGCGGGGAAGATTTCGTGCATGACGTCACGCCAACGGTTTGTCGCTCAAGTAGCGCATGGAGGCGCCGAATCATTTCATTGGGAGCCTTCGAGGGCGACGGAGCTCCAGTTGGATACGAGTTACTGGATTGTGTTTTGTTCCCCCCGCCAACTAGTTTATATTCTCGCAGTCGTTGCCCTCGAACTCTTCCATTTCTTCGTTTTGTGATAGTTATCAGAATATCGCGCAGGAAATAGTATTTTGTGATCCGATGGGTATTTTCGCTTCCGCTTTATTTTAATGATTTGATAGACAGATTTTGCTCAGTTTTGGCACTTTAAAAGACTTGTATATATAGATATATATATATTTCTTTCGGAAAACCACTTCTTACGATACTGCAGCCGAAGTCCAGTGATGATTTTCGTGACGAGATTTATGCTTTAAATTTTTCTTCTTCTAATGTGATTCTCCGGTAGTTAAATATTGCTCTGAATATATGTTTACACTCTAAAAAAAAAATCTATTATTAAGCAAATTTACTAACGCATATTATACTTTTGAGCGTTTAGAGATAATATATACATATATACACTTCGCACAAGCAAATGAGAAAAATGTAGAATGCATGTAAATATAGGCTGTCATCAGATTAAAAAAAAAATTTTATATACAATTTCATACATTTTAAAAATGACTTATTGATAAGTTATACTATAATTTTAAGTAACATTTATTTATATCAATTTGTTTACATACTTTGAAATGTTAATTAAATTAAAAAAAACTCTATATCTAAAGTAAAATAAATATAAAAAAAACAAGTCAAATTTTTAATACAGTTTATCCATTTTTCAATGTTTAAATTTAAAATCCTTGAAATGTTAAATTTTATTTGTCTTAAAAATATTCACTATGCATTATCTAAATACATATATTTTTTCATTACTCAAACTTCCATATTTGGTGTATAGAAAGCAATATCAGACATATGCAAAATGCTTAGATAAAAATTATATTCTTTTTGCATGCATTT